>JAZAYU010000152.1:1193648-1343946 GCA_038501625.1 Corbicula japonica
TTTTCTGACATTACCTGCTCATCGACATACTGAGCAAGTATTTTTCTGTTTTATGTTTCTTTCTTTTTACGAATAAAAATTTCCCATATTCCATAAAACGTAATCATCTAATGAACAAAAACAAATGAAAATTCTCAATGCGGGGAAACCCCGTTATGTGACGTCATTGCTATAAATGTACACGGTAAACACGCGTGCCAGTGAACGGAAGTCATTATTTTAAATCTACAATGACAATAAATTTATCGAGTTTACCGCATAATGAACATTGCCTTGGGGCAGTAATGTGTGAATTTCAAGTAGGATTAGCGTCGTAAGGCGTTGTAAGGTGTGAAAGTGCTATCTTAATAAACGAAATCATCAAATGCATGCGGTGACCTATTCAAATAAAGAGATATTTTAGCATAGAAATAGATAGAAATGGTTTCGTGTTTTAATATTCTACTATATTATTAAGAGAAATATTCAAATATTCAAACAACCGCAATTCAATTAAGTGGAATGTACTGTATATATTAATACATAGCTGTGATGGGAACCTTATACTTGTCAGAACTCCCCTACTCCCCCCCCCCCCCTCCCCCCCCCACACACACACACACAAACAAATTATTAATATATAGATCTCTATTGAAAACTTAGAATTTTTATAATTGATATTAATGTATATTTTATAATTTAAATGTGATCAATTAATTCTTTCTCTTTTTTGTTAAAATTGTGTTTTGTTTAGTTGTACGTGGAGTTTGTTTTTGTATTAGCAAGTGGCTATTTATTTAAGATACACTTAAAACAAAAATTATATACTAGAATAATAAGATGGTTATTCTGAATAAGATTCAAAAAAAATATTCTTAGAAATATGATCATTTACTATAATTAACATCTGTGTCATTGTACTGTTTGCATACTACTTACTTTTAAATTATTTTAAAAAGTCCACATCATTGTTTTGAATATGCCAGCTAGCCTACAGTATTGGTAAACAAATCTGAATGAGACAAGATCAATGATTTTGTCATGCAAACGCATCACCCTCTTTACAAATGTGATTATTGATATAAACAAGTCATTACGCCATATTTATTAACAATTATTTACCGAAGAACCTGCTGTAAGCTTCAATATATTTTCCATTTAAATACCGATTACGAATTATTCTTCGCTCAACCATTAGAAACTATCGACTTTTATTGATTTTGCTGGCTGCTGAAGCTGAATGGTAATGCACAAATTGAGAAAGTCGCTATATTTCATTCAGTTATTTTTTCTACATTGTTGGCCGATGTTTAATATAAAGTCATACAGTTTCTAACTTATTGCATATTTTTTGGAATTTTTAAAGAGTAAAAAATCGTTATACAAATACAAATTTTGTGCATTGGGTAGTTTTCCTCCACGAAAATAACAGAAAATATCCGCAAGATGGCTGCGCACATAAGCAGCCGTGGTTTGTTTGGAAATTTTAGAAAACTACACCAAATCGCATCATGTCAAGCATTGCCTTTGACATTTTGCAGGAGAAGACATATATATCTAGTTCAGAACAAGTGTTTAGATGCGAATCAAGCTTTTAATCGAAGCAATTTTCACAGTAAACTCCTGTTACGCGGACATGCAACAACCATAGACCCTTTCACGGGGACAAATAGGTCATCTGATGAAAAAGATAAAAAAGATTCTAGTCAGGCGAATGAAGAACAGGACAAAGCAAGACGGTCTAAAATCAAGAAATACATTGCTGGTGGAGTTGTTGTTTGGGTAACAGCAATGTCAGTTGGAGTGGTTTTATCATTGGGTAGGTTAAGAACTTTCACTTTCATATTGTCAGATGCTAAGTCAGGGCATTTTCAGCCTATCTCACGGGGCCGATATTCTGCCCCGTTCCCAATCCGAAATAGCGACCATTTTTCCCAATTTTAAGAAAAAAATTCCCAATCTCGTAAATTTATTCCCCTTTTGAACCGAAACGCATTTATCTTAAAAAATGATAAACGAGAAACTATAATATCGAGACTTTTCAAGCCCGAATCGTTTATTTATCGGCGATCTGTGAAAACTTCTTTCCGTGAAAAATGTATGTACTGGTGTAAAAACCGGTATTTACCGTAAAGCAAGTTGAAGATGGAGCGCGGCACCCATGATTCCAGATAACTTATATTATGGTCAAATTATGGTTTGAATATTAACAGAAATTATATTTTTATTTCTTTAACAAATGTGTTATCGCGTTAATCGTTCGACTGTACAAAACAGAAAGGATGAATCAAAAATGATACGTGCAGTACCGGCTTGTATACTGACCCGCGAAAACTAGTGACGAAAATTTAAAAATGTCGTAGAATAGTAAAAATTATGCAAAAAGGCCGCGAAAAAAAGATGCCAAGGGTACTCCAAAACTAAACTCTCTGTGGAACAAAACATGAAACGTTTCAAAAGTTCTTTCCCAGTCAGTTGATACTTGCCAAGTTTCTAAGAATCAGATGACGGCCATTCTACTGTATAAGTGATGCATCTGTAAAGCTGTCAGAACAAACCCTGGAAGAGATTTGTAACATTTCCAGGCACACTAAAGCAAGGCAAATCAAGCTATAGTGCAGATAAATGAATGTTGAAATTTCCCAATTTGGTTTGATTTGTTGATACTTTTTTCCCAAATTTTACTATTTACTGCGTCAAAAATTCCCAATTTGGGCAGGGGCCTTTTTCCCAAAAACCCCTGAAAAAGCCCTGTAAGTGGTGATCTCATTCCAGTATTCTTTAATTAGATGGGGCAATATGCATTTTTGATAACACCAAGCATGTGGTTTGTGGTTCCTATCGTATTAATTTGATACCAAAAATCACACCAATTCAACTTAGGAAGTGTCTCCGGGTCCGGGTCCAGACCTCTAGACTTTTGGTCTACACATAGAGTTGTCTCGGGGTCCGGGAAAATTATTGTTATAGATATTATGCAGTTTATGTGATATTTTCTCAAAAACGTTATTATTTATCATCTTATTGAATCATTAAAATGTAATTTAGTCATTAAAATTTTTAATTTAAGAATTTTATTTCAGTTTTTAAGACCAAATAATTCGACCTGTATAGCTTGTGGGAAGTATAACCATCGACACGTTTCAACTGCGGTCTAAAGTACTTTAATTGATGAGTGAAGCTGTGATTGCATATTGCGTATATTATCTATCATTTCTTTGTTGTATTGTTGATTATAATGATTGAAAATAATATATAACTTAATGAACAGAACAGAACATATCATTTATTCGTCCAAGTGCATGATTACACAATAAGGACAATATAACACAATATAACAAACACATACATATATATCTGACTTCCGGTAAACAATCTAAATAAATTGATACACAATGAAAATTTGTTTGTGTTTTTATTATGATCCGACGCTTATTGTTAGTGGATTATTATACTAAACAGACCTGTAAAAAACTACAGTTAGATGGAGCTAGGTATTAATTGTTATTTTCGAAGTGATCATCAAAGTTGTCCAGGTGTCTTGATTGGCCCTGATTGGTCTGCTCAAAATATATCGCAAAATTGAGTACTTACACCTTAATGAGAAGACAATAAGAGCCGAAAGCTTTGAATAGCAGGCTTTAAATTTAGAGTTTAGCGTCAGTTGTCTTGTGTTAGTGGGTAACATGGCACACAAGTTTCCTAATGGTGAAAAATTCAGTGATTTTGTTTCGTTAAAAAGTAAAATTAACTTTTATCAAAAACAGGAAAACGTGCAAGTTTTCAAAGAGATTAAAGAAACTTAAATGCTTAAAAACGCCGTGCTCCAAATAAAAACTTTAACGATAGGATCAAATACTATGAAATCACGAATAGATGCATGTATTCATGGTGGCAAGAAGTTTAAAGCCAGGGGAGCTGGCAAGAAGATGACCAGGTAAGTGTCCATCATTTTTTTTTATAATACACGCCAACAAAAGTCGTGTGTAGTATTTAGCAGTTCTATAAATAAATCTATAATTTTAAATGGACACGGTCTTTTATATAGTAAAAAAGTTATTCCGAATATTTTCAGCTGAATTAAATCCGCTTGAAATCAGCATGTTCCGTGGTTTATACAGAGCTTACATCTTCTCAGCCATCGTCATGAATCCACACACTATAATGTGTTTATATCTTATTTGCTTACAAGTTTGATTATTCAATTTAAGGTTCAAAGCCGCATTTCGTTTATGTGTCGCGCTGTAAACATTTTCACGAGTAGCTTCCCTTTACGGAACAAGCTAGCGGCGTAATATTTGATTTTATTAACAATTCAGGCTTTCCAGCGTTCCTAGTTTTTCCTAGTTTTCCTAGTTTTTCCTAGTTTTTTGAATTGGCTCCTAGTTTTTCCTAGTTTTTACAAAAAGCTCCTAGTATTCCTAGTTTTTACTAAAATAAAGAAGTATTTTTTTCATAATTACAAGTTGCAATCCTTTAAATCATGTTTTGCAAAGTATTTTTACAGCGGATGTTCAGAAGCTGTATAGTTGACATGTTCCTATGCTGGCAGTATGGTCTGGTGTCATTGTTGCGTAACCCAGCAATCTCAACCTTTGTTCACTAAGGAAAGCTTTTATCAAAACTTAATTTTAATGAGTTGTCTTTAAATATGTGTTGTCAACATTTAGAAACAATGTCATTTGTTTTAATTGTGAGTTAAATGTTTGGTTATGTCTCTTATAACTCTATCCTAATACTGTTGCTGACAGAACTAAGTTGTTGCCAAATTTCAAAGTATTTGTAATTTGGGTTATTTATTTAATTTTAATGTCTTTGTTTTCAAATAATCAAACAACAAAAAGATTAGAACATTAAATTTTACATATTTCTTTAGTACAGTTGATAAACGTTAAATTTTTACAACACAGCTGTTAAGTGCATTACCTCTCCACTTACTTTAGGCGTTTTGGTAACAACCGTTAGATGCTGTAAAGAGCAGAAAGACGAGAAATAAAGAAAAGGTTAAGAAAAATAAATAGGAGATAAAGGCTGAAGTGGATAAGGCTAATAAGATTTTGAAAGAGAAAAATCTAAGGCTATAAAAAATAAGGATTTCAAAGAAATGGGCATTGCTCAAGGTCTCTGTGATGTGGCAAAAATAAATCTGAACTAAGTAAGAGTTGCAATTAACAAATGTGTAGAAGATATAAATAACATGAGAAAGAGATAAAAATGAAAATGATTGAATCATTAATGAAAAAGCTTTTTTTCACTGCCAGGGGAAGGGGCCAATGCCCTATAATATTGGGGAAAATAGCATCATTTTTAATCAGAAGGGGAATGAAAAAACCTGATGTAAAGTCACTTTTTGGGGAAAACTGCATGATTTTAAAAAAATTGTTTGAGGGAAAGGCGTCCATAAACGGCCCCTACTAAAGAAGAAAAAAAGCCCTGAGTTTAGAGAAATTTCCATTGTATCTTAGCCTGGAGAGGTAGTTTTCCATTTAATCACGTAAATCAGTTGTAAGGGTATAGTCAGTCCTATGACAAAGATATATGACTTCAAATAAAGTTGTACTTATCTTACAAAGTCTTGTGTTTCTAAAAAATCATTTGTTGGCTGATATAATTTAGATTTACTTCATCAAAATTTAATGAAATTTGTCATTACAAAGGCTTTGTGATAATATGGCCGTCTTTGATTAAAAACATGTAGTCTATAATTGGCGACAAAAAAGAAATATAATGTTTCAAACATCAAGTTTTGTTTCCAAATTACTACAAAGTATATTAAAATAAATGTAATAGGGACTGGCTAGAGGAGTCAACAAACTGCGTGACAAATAGGAAGTTTGGTTAAGGAAACGTGATATTCTGGTTGTTGCTTATTATAAGTGCTGTGCCAAGACAATAAAGTACAGGTCCCACAGAAATTGTTTTGACCTGACAAGTTGTTTTACCTGGAAAACACACTTACAGTTCTTGCTTACTGCTTAATTTAAGAGTTTCTGGGGGCCTCTGGCCCCCCCTGGCCAGGGCTTTACCTTGGACACAACAGCAGTCCAAATGATGGACCCAAATCCCAAGCATAATTTTCAGGCTTTTTTTATAATTTCTCCCTTGCACCCATGTAGCTGCACAACCTTTGTATGTATGAAATTATATATAACTAAAAAAACTGACGTACTTACATTTATGTACATTATTCAAATAGTTAAAATTTTTATTAAGATAATGGCATAATGACAGGTATTTTTAGCACATGGCATTGTTTTTAAAATGTTTGTTGAACACTGTGCGTATTACTATCTAAAAGATTCTTTTTTATAACAATAACAGTATATACAGCAGTCATTATCGTGTATATATATGAATATGAATGTTTAAGAACTTAACAGGTTAACTCTGGTTTGTTAATTGTTAATGTTTATTAATGAATAAGAAACATTGGTTTATGTTTGACAACAGTAAGCCAGACCTGATTTAGCAAGGAAGTAATCAGCTCATCAGCCTCTGAATCTGCATAAATGGTAAATTTATATATGCAAAGATGACACGGTAAAGCGATAACTTTAAATAGTTCCTAGTTTTTTACAAATTCTTCCTAGTTTTTCCTAGTTTTCTCCTAGTTTTTTGTGCTGTTGCTTCCTAGTTTTCTCCTAGATTTTCATAACATTCTGCTGGAGAGCCTGACAATTATTTATTTAAAGCTAAACATGTATATTTATTATAACAACACAATAACAAAAGAGGAATAGTAAAATTTAAGATGTATAATAAAGATGGAAGGCAACAAACATTCATTTATTAAAGTTCTGTAGGTCGCATTTGGAGAGTGCCGTTGGATACAGTATACACTTGCCACGAGCAAAAAGCGACGAATTATTGGTCTTTCAAAACTGAAATAAAATTCTTATATGTAACATTTAATGCTTAAATTACATTTTTATGATTCAATAAGATGATAAATAATAACTTTTTTTGAGAAAATATCACAAAACTGCATAATATCTATAACAATAATTTTCCCGGACCCCGAAACAACTCTATATGGGTTGTCTCCGGGTCCGGGTCCGGACCTCTAGACCAAAAGTCTAGAGGTCCGGACCCGGACCCGGAGACACTTCCTTCAACTTAAGGTACTTCATACTTCCAGATAGTACAGTTGTACTAATGATGAGCTGTGAAAATTAAATTTTCATTTTTTCAACAATTTCCAAACAAACTGTTATTATATTGTTACAAACAGATGAATATTGAAAATAACAGGAGACAATTGTTGAAAAAAAAAAGAATTTTGTTCGCAAAGTAATATAATGTGGTACCTGATATGTTGTCTAATCCGGGTGTCAAAATAAAGCACTTTTTTGCAGGTGAAGTATGAAGTACTATCTGGAAGTATGAAGTACCTTAAATATTGCTTAAAACTATTCATCTTCTGATTGTAAAGCACTAAACTTAACTGACAGTAAACATTTCTACCTGATACAGATCTCTTAGCAACCCATTTTATTTAGAGAGCAAACCTGCAGGTCAAAGCCAGACTTATGTTAGCTTTTTTGAGGCATTGGAAACCCTCATTTACATTTGTCATAGCAGAACCATTGGTCTCTGTTCATGCAAGAAATGTAAAATGTTTGGTAGTAGAAAGACACAGGTGTTTTTTTGATACTTGATAGAATTGGGAAAAAATTATCTATAAAATGTTGAGTTTGGAACAAGAGCTTGGGACAGTATGCAATTTTGCTTAAGTCACAAATGACCTAAATATTATAACATATAACGTGAAAGCCAATTAATACGAAATAGATCTGACTTTGTCTTCTATTAAAACTTTGATCATGAATTGACTGTTTTATGTGTATGGTTTTTTTCTTTCAGGAAAACCTCTTGAAGATCCTGAAGGAAATCCGGTAGGTCCAGTTAATACCATTTCATAATATTTGCACTTCAACTTCATCCTCTAAGTCTTATTCATCTAAAGAATCTTAATTATGAACTATAATTCATCTAAAGAATCCTAATTACTAATTGTATGCAGTGTGATGTGGCTACAGTAAAAGCCACTCAAAATTTATGGACTGTGCACATTGTTTTGAATTGTGACGTTGAACAGAATGCAAGTGTTGTGAAAAGTTGCTGTGAAAAAGTATATCATTAATTGCCTAGTTGTCAATCTGGCTGTCCCAAAAACCATTAAAAAAATTGAAACACAAACTTTTCTTGTTATTTCAAAAAGGGGATTGTTTATATGTGAACATTTTAGAATTTAATTGATAGTTTGATTGTTTTTATCTTGGTATGCCAGGGCTTTTTCAGCTAGTCTCATGGAGCCAATAATGGGCCCCATTCCAAATGCCAAATAGGGACCATTTTTCCCAATTTCAAGAAAAAATTCCCAATTTCAAGAAAAAAATTCCCATTTCAATAGAATTATTTTTTTTGCCTAAAACACAGAAACAATAAAGAGAAACCATATAATTAAAGGGCTTTTCAAATTACAAAATTAGTTTGTTAACATCAATGATCTGTGAAACCTACATTCCTTAAATTTTTGTATGGAAAATGTGTATAACCAGTGTATACCACAGGGGCTCGTCACATGATGGGTTTTATTTGTATAGCTAAATAACACTAAACTGAAGCATTTTCTAAAAAAAAAATTGGGTCTCTATATATAAATATAGTATTTATATATAGAGACCCAAATTTTTTTTAGAAAATGCTTCAGTTTAGTGTTATTTAGCTATAAAAATAAAACCCATCATGTGACGAGCCCCTGTGGTGTATACCGTGTAAATAATTTCCCAATTTGAGCAGGGGCCTTTTTCCCAAAAAACCCTGAGAAAGCCCTGTATGCAAAAAATCGGCATCACACACTTCAAACAACCTAAATATTCTCCATACCCACATGAACACTGTCAAATGTTGATTCAATACTTTTTATCATTTTTTATACAGATTAGTTTAGCTGTCTTAGTATTTTTGTAGTTCTCTTTTTATCATTTCTAATTTTAAAATCATTACTAATTATGAAACTGGTTGATTTGATGGCTATCATAAGTCTGATTGAGTCACACCATGTAAAATGTCTTAGGAATCTGACGGCATTTCTTGAAACAGTGTCATAGGACACCACAATTCTCCATCCAATCACTGAACCAGAATTTCAAATATTCTGCACCTCTTATCTCAGATCCGTTAAAACTTACACCACTGAACTATTTAGTGTCTGTTAAGAACAGAATGTTGATAAGGTTATGATGTCACATCTGATGGTCGCAAGGTAAAATTGTGGTGCGCACTAATTTATTTAGTGTACATTAAGTAAAGTTTTACAATTGTTCAAACTTCACTTAATATACACTAATAATAACATAAAGATGAGCAAACAACAATGATTAATATACATGAAGCAGTAAACAATATTAACTATTGGGAAAATATGTAACAAAGTCATTGGGAAAAAAAAGGAGAAACGAAAGTTTTTCTCCAAAAATATCAACAAACAAAAATGCCAGATATAGTCCCAGACACATTTTTGCATGACTCTGCTCATATACTCAAGTTTCATGTACATTCTAAAGGTCTGTATAAATGAAGACAAAATTTGTTTAGACAATTGAGAATTATTTTTATTCTGTAAATGCGACAACATTATAACAAAGAAATACTTACTTTTCTAGTCTTGACTAAATGAGAGGAGAGCTTCATATGAATGTTTTATGCATATGTATGTTTTATGCAAGGGTTGATCCAGAATTTAATGTTATAGGGGGTATACTATTGGGGTGCAACTTTGAATATAGGCTGCCTCTAAACAAAACTTAAAATAAACATTTGCTGGTAAAAACAAGTTAATGATGTTTGGTATGGTTCCGTACAAAGAGCCATGCTGTTGTTATTCTAATATAATGCAATCTGCTTTACTCTATCTAATATTGACATTATAAATTTACTAGGATTATTTTAGAGGGTGCATGCCAGATGTGCCCCCTTCTAAATCCACTGGCGTTGTGTACATGTTCCTAAAATAACAAGGTTAATGTTTAATTGAAGAAATCACAAGCCAAAGAATAAACTTGTTTCTGTTTTCAGATGGAAGATGAATACAGTAAATGTAAGTGCCTTCTTAATTAGACAAGTGCAACAAAGAATTTCTAAATTATTGTAGTGTTTATATGGCATATAATTATGTTGGTGTTTATATGGCATAGTGAAATGGTGGTTTGGCGTATTCCAAAATATCCGTAACACAACAGTTTTCATGTTATTCCCCTTTTTACTACGATTTTTTATTAAAGTTTAAATGTGCTAACACTATCACTTTGAAATTAATAAAGATATCAATGTCAGACTTTAAATATATTTTCTCCATCTTAATGTAAATCATTTCCAACAAGACATATAACACTTCTACAAATATTAAGTTGTTATGCCCCATTTACACAGACTTTTTATGTTTTAAGTTTTTCTTCAGTTGAATGAAAACCAATCTGAAATCTCAGCAATCTGATTGGTTAAATTTTAGCACAGTCTGAGAACTGACCAAATGCATGCTTGAGATTTGTGACTGGTTTTCATTATTATTTAAAAAAAGTTTAGGGTCTGACTTTTACAGTCTTTTTTCTTCTGTTTTTCAGATAACATTGTGTTTGCATACATCATGAGAACATACAGAGAAATCTTCTTTCAAGTCAAGGTATTTATTATAATAACAGTGCTCACACTGGCTGTTAAAATAATAGCCACAAAATTTTTGAAAAATAAGTTAATAGTCAAAGTTTCATGCATTGTTTCCACATGCGTGGCAAATAGCATTATAATTATTTGTTTTGTTTTTTAATTCACATGATTTTATCTTTACATGTAAACTTGTTATTTGTATACCAAAAAGGTCTTTATTCTTCAATGCAGTCTTAACCAAACCATGTAAAATATTGCATTAAAGTTTAGGGCAAAATAATTTAATTAACATCAATTTTCTGCTTAGAATGAGTTTCTATTATATCCAGTTAGAAGCTTGAGATTTGAGACTGGTCTCCAATCTCAGTTTAATGATCTTGGGCCCTGGTGTAAGTGTGTAGTTCTAGCAGCATAAATGATGTGTTATACCTTTCAGGTCACACAAGAGCCTTCAAGACAAAAGCTGTTACCAGACCCACTCACATATCCCTACATACAGCCACCTTATACATTAGTGATAGAAATGACAGATTTGCTTGTGCACCCAGAATGGACAGTAAGTTGTCTTTTATCTCATAAATTGGTTTCGAACTACCTTGTACTGTAGCCCAACTATTTGTGCGCAACAAGAGCTTTTCTATATATACGATGGTCGCTCTTCGCGCACAACCCAGTTACTATTCAAATCAATGCGGAAAATTTTCCTTCTATTTCTATATGCCGCCGATAGGAAAATGAATCGCAACTTTTCAATCTTTTGCCGGCTTCATAAAGCATCTTAAACCACATTTATTTTTAAAAAATACATACCTGAGAAGCCACATTCAAGTAGAATCAATATATGTAATCCTTTATAAGTAACGTTTTCGTTTTTTATGCAAAACTGTTTTAAACCTCCACCCATGTCGATTACACCGCATAAAGTTTATCTGACTCGCGTTTATCGATAATTTTCACCGTGTAAACGGCATATGCTGTGGTAGGTTTAACAAGTTATTTTGTGGATTATTCGTTCATTTTATTGTTTCTTTTATCATTATTTATGTTTTATAACGATATTTGACATACCAGTGTTGAAATTTCATGTGGGTTGTGAAAAAAAAAGAATTTAAATCGGGTCGATTTCCACCACAGTTTTGATCGTAACTGCTTGAGACATAAAGAACAGACAACGAAAACGTCCGTATGATAATGGGTCTGTGCTTGCAGTCGAATTATTGAGACTACCTGGTACTGTAAAATAATTAATATTCCTGGGCTTCTAATTTTTTCCAGGTTGTCCCTCAATGTTTCTATCTGTCCAGCATTTATGTCTGGCCCATAAGTTTGTTATTTAAAATCACGTTTTAAAATTATTTGACGGAAATGATTGATGACTTGCCAAGCAGAAAATTTGAGTCGCTACTTTGAAGTTCAATGTGACTGCATGAATATGATGCAAAGTCGTGTCCAGTCCTTATATTTGTCATTTATAGTTGGATTTTTAAATAACTGACAAAAATGATCACCACATTGTGACAACATGTTGCTACCTTGAAGCAAAATCCTGTCCGGCCCATACCCATGTTATTTGAAGTCACATTTTAAATTATTAGACAGAAATTATTACCATATGATATCGTCACTTCTTGGTCAGAAATAACCAATTGAATAATAAAGCAAACAGCGTAGGTCCTAATCAGACAGCTTTTGATGTGCCAGTTGATCTGGATCTACACTGTTCACCCATGGATAACAGCCATATACCATGGAGTAAAGGGTTAAACATTTGAAGTTCAGAAAGGTAGTAAAATGTTTATTTAACCATTTTCTCCATGAATGCAACTATCCCATGTGCAGACAGTGTAGATGTAGATCAGCCTGCACATCTGTGCAGTCAGATTTGGATCTACACTGTTTGCTTCTTGATCAGAAATAGATTAAAGAATCTAAAAGGGACTAGTGTCAAACCTGGTCAGACTGGCTGATCTGGATCTACGCTGATCACACATGAGAAATAAACCATATTGTATAGTGTATCAGGTTTAATTGAATATATTTAATTATTACGATCTTATTTAGTGCGAAATACTGATGCGTAAATGTGTTTTAAGTACAAAACAGGTTGGAGATTCAAGAAGCGACCAGGGATTGATTATTTCCTGCGAGCTGTTGGCCCACCTATGTTTGAAGTGGTGGTTTTCACAAAAGAGTCTGGGATGGTAAGTTCATAACCAGAGCTACTTGATAAGTACCTAATGTAAATTGTCAATTTTTATCTTCCTAAGTCTGTCATGTTTCATCCTCCATTGTCATGTTTTGTCCACTGTCACATTTTATCCTTTCTCTGTCAGTTTTGTCATGTGTTATAATCTTTCATGTTTTATTCTCCTTCTGTCTTGTTTTTCACCCTCTGTCATGTGTTATCCTCTTCCTGTCTCTCATGAGTTATCCCGTCCTGTTTATTATATTTTATCCTCTGTCATGTTTTCTTCCCTCAGTCATCTTTTATCCTCCCCTACTGTAAGTTTTCACCCAGTCCTCAATGAATAAAACAAGGTTTATTGCACCATTATCCTGTGTAATTTGACTCTCCATTATCCTATATAATTTGATGGTAGCACCATTATATACATTTGATATTTGTAATATTTCATTGTTTTCTCTCTGTCCATGAGACAGTGTTACAATAATTATAATGATTTATTTCAGACGGCAGATCCAATAATTACAAAGATAGATCCTGAAAGCTTTGTCATGTACAGACTTTATCGAGATGCTACAAGGTACCAGGATGGTGAACACATTAAGGTAAATTGGTCAGAACATTACACTTCTGTTCCCAAGACCATAAAACTAAATCTGGAGACCAGTCTCAAATCTCAAGCATCTGTCCAGTCGCCATTTCAGCCAATCAGATGTTTGAGATTTGATACTGGTCTTCCAATTTAGTTTTATGATCTTGGGTCTTGTTCCAGAAGTTGCAGGTTTGAGTTCTTATACTGTTGTAGGAAGTAGGCATTAGTGTCTGTCTTTTATATAATTTGTACTGTCTCTGTGGCCTAATGGTTAAGATGTCCACATAGAGAACAGCAGGTTCGAGCCACACTGTGGACTTCTTCTGATATAGCTGGTTGATGAGCTACTAATTATTCAACCTTATTCTCTATTTATATTAGTGTTGGGATATCGGTTGCAAATCACAATCGATCATCAGTTGGAATCGGTTGCCACTTCCGATGTGATTTCACCGATTATTAATCGGTTTATAAATCATATCTGTGTTCCATTATCAAATGGTTTCTAATAAGTAGCTTATATAATATCCCTTATTATTGTGTGTTTGCTGCTACTTTCTACATAAAGATTGGTGTTCTAATTACGAAAATTAAACTTTTTAAGGTGTTTTTTTTTAAATATGCACTGATTAGAATGAATGAACAATCATGACAAGTACAAATATTGACAAAGATATGTTTAATTGTGCAGTAGTTTACAGCCGGGGATATACATCAGTTTAAATCGATTATGGGATAATGACATCGATTATTGGCATCGGGAGGTTCTCACTGATGATTAATCGATGTCTTTCGATCATCGGCACATCACTAATTTATATGCCTTTATGGCATTGGTGAACAGTATAGATCCAGATCAGCAGACACATCCATGCCATCTGATCATGATCCACACTGTTCGCAGTGGAATATCATTTTTATTTTCACAGTTTTTTCACGTTGGTAGCAAAATGCACATAAAATGCTGAATGAGAACATTAAGAAAACATGTTTAAGTTTTGGTGTCATCATACTGTAACGTTATAAACAACTGTTTTTGATGCTATTTCATGCAAGTTTTCAGTCCAAGAAAATTGTGCTGTAAAAGCATAAAATAAAAAGAAAATTTGTTTTTACCAGTGAATCTTGTTAACTCCAAAATTCTGTATATTCACTTGTCATGCTTGTGGCTTTGCCTTTTGTGAACCTACGAATTCTGGAGCTTACTAGGTGAAATATATTGCTTTCTTGCATACCAGATCAGGTCATCCGGTGTTTTCACCCGTGTAGGAAATTTGGATCCTACATCTCCCCATGTAGAATGAGTCACGTGAGTGACGTCACATCTTCAATAAGCTGACGTAATATATTCAAGTTAGTGACGTCATTTATAAAAAAGGTTTGCGTCAATGTCAGTATTTCAGCATAAGGAAAAAAAATTAGTTTGTATACATACACAGAAATGTTATAAATAATAAAAGGAATGCAAGAAAAAGTATCTTGCATGAGACATTCGGTAAAGATAGAAAAATCTGTCACCTCGGGTAAACTGTTTTGGTGGGAACTCGGCAGAGCCTCGTTCCCGCAAAACAGTTCACCCTCGGTGACAGATTTTTCCGTCTTCCCCTCACACTCATGCATGATACTTATAATCTTACACTGGTAAAACAAATATCCTCTATATCTTTCAGGATTTGAATTGTTTAAACAGAGACTTGTCCAGGGTGATCATGATAGACTGGAACAAGGAGGCTTACAAACTTAACCCAGACAACGGACTCAAGGTAGATAGGTGGACTGGGGAAATGAATGATACAACTCTCGGTGAGCTGGCAGAGTTCCTCAGAGGTAATGCTTCTCAGTTTTTAGCTCCACTATTCGAAGAATATTTCAAGCTATTCTACTCATTTTGTCCTCACCGTCGCTGTTGCGCTTTGGTTAAAGTTTGCAAACTCATAACTTCCATACTACTTATGCTACAGCTTTGAAACTTGTCAGCAAAATTATGTTTACTTGTATCTTCTGATTGAGTTTTCCCAAGATTACTACTAGACTTTTATCTCATATCAGTTTATCTAGCTCAGAAATGTTTTATATTCACATAGCTATTGCGGCAAGTAAAGTGGATGATGTTCGACCTGTTTTACGATACTACGGCCAGTTCGAGAAACCACTAGAGCAGTTCCATGAAAATCAGAGAAAGCTTAAGGTTTGTGCTGTTCAGAGTTTCACCCACATTCATTTTACAGATAATAACCCTTTACTACATGGTATATTGCTGCTACCTCAAGGGCAAACAGTGTACCGTAGATAGAAATTAGCCAGTACATTTGTACCTTGCATTTGTAGGGTACCATCTGATTAGGAAACACTCTGTTCCCTTTTAGAATCTTTAGGTTATTTTTGACCAGGAAGCGACAGGTGTAGATCCAGATCAGATAGCATGGATGTGCCAGATGATCTGGATCTACACTCGAGATAAAACCATTGTGGTTAAAAATCATGAAAACATTTGTTACAATTAAAACTTTTAACTAGAAACACTGTCCATGGTAGAAAATATGTCTCACTTCACAATGGTTTGTTTCAAACATTACTGTACAGCAGGTTAATTTCACGGGGTTAAATTTTCGTGTTTTTTCGAAATCCGGGTCATTCGCGGGGTCTTAAATTCGCGCTGTCCTTCCAAGATACATTCTACCCAAACACCGTTTACCATGAGATTCACTGCCTGTGCCATGTAACTTACTTGCTGTGATATTTGCACATATATAACCTAATGCGGTATTGATCAATTCGAAAAAGTCTGTTAAGTCCTTTTTCACTTATTTACCATAATGATCTTAATATTAACACTTTTTGTGACTTTGAATTAATATTCACATTGAGTGAAACCTGTCCTATCCAAAGAGAATTGTAATAGTTTTTACTCGCTGTGAATAAATGTCAAACGTTATTACGCCTTTGTTAAGTTCAATGCGTGATTGCCAAGCCAATTATCGATTTTGACTGCCATCTCCAATTAGGTATTATTATAACAGTGCCCTGGTGAATAAAAACGGTTCACACTTTCATGACTGTATGCCCACTTGATAAAGGTTTGTAGCAGTATAACTCCAATTGTTTTATGACAGGTTTACAGCGGATTAAGTGTGAAAATTTGTACATGTAGGTAATTTTCATAACAGGTTATGGACAGGAACGAAAAACTTAGATTGAATTGAAAAAAAATATTGACCGATTTTTTTAACAATTTTGAAATTTCAATCGGACATTTTCCCCGAAAATCGGTCAAAGACCGGCTGTCGATAAATTTTAGAAACACTGCCTGAGATTGGTTATGTTTTTTTCCTTGTAAATACTGTTGTTCATTTATATTACGTTTTTATATCACCAAGTTGAAACATAATCGCGGAGTCTTAAATTCGCGGTCAAACAAAAACCGCGAAAATAGCGCAAAATAAAACCTCCGCGAATAATACCCGCTGTATAGTACTTTAAGTGACATAATTATCCCCAAAGGAACCTTTCTCCTCTCTACAGAAATGTAATTTGTTATTGTTTCATTACAGGAGGAGCAGGATAGGCAGCTACAACTTGTGCAGGAACGAGGTCAGAAATCACTCACCAGTGTATGGAACCGTCTCAAGAGATAGGAACTATAATCTCCCCATAAAAATCGCTGAAATATCTAAACATGACTACCATCTCGATGCTGTGATTACAGATTTACAGATTTGTGTTTAAGAGAATCTTAGCTTTTTTTAGAACATTATAATGCTTCATGAATTAGTGCTAAATAATACCGGCATTTAGCACACTTAGTATTTAAATACTGAAGTATTGACTTTTTCAAGGAAATCAAATTTCGTGCACAAGAAATAAGTTACATTTGCACATGGCTATAAATTCGTGCAGTTGTATTAATTTCATAAAATTTAATATTCAGTGATTTAAATTTGCTGCAGTTTAATATTGCAGACTTTTACAAGAGCAAAATATGTGAAAATTTAAATCTTGCAAAATTTGATAATACCACTGTAGTTGACTTGAGAGGAGGTTATTTCATATTGAAACCTGCAAAAGGATAACTGATGAAAACTATTACATCACTACCATCATTACTTTTGTATAGGCTGCACTTTTTGACATTAATTGTTCAGAAGTTAGGTTTGTGGTCAATACATTGGTATAGCGAAATCTATAAAATTGAATGAGGCCTGTATACTGAATTTGGGCTACTTTTTTGGGGTGCTGCCTTTACTTACTTGCAGTGAATACATGAGCAGTTACGGTATGCCTGTGAACACAGTATCAAGATAATGAGGATCTTACCGGTGTATGACACTTATATACAATATGGAGGCCAGTTGTACTGGTCACTGTCATATTAGCTGGAGTTAAGCCCCTTTTTGCAATTAATGAAACTAAACTTTGGCGATAAGTTTGCCTCTTGAGCAACAATATCCATTGCTTTTTAGCATCTTTTTGTAGTGTACCATTATTGTGTTATACTTTGATAACTGAATGGATGTTAAGTATGCGTCACCATGTTTTTTATGTTAGATATATGCAAGTTTTGTATGTGAATGATTAATATACTAAAAAAAATTGTAAATGAAATAAATTACATAAAAGTATGTTGTTTGTTTGTTTGTTTGTTTTTCTCAAGATTTTGAAACCAATTCAGGCTTATGAGCTGGCAGGCTGATATTAGAACTTATCTCCATAATTTAAAAAACTACTTTAATGATTGACTTTAAACATAAATAAATGAACTTTACCAAATATTACACCCAAAAATAAGTGTCCCATGACTGACCTCCCTTTTTAGTGTTCTCCTTTAAGACTTGAAAAGATATTGAATTTAAATGTTTCACAACTTTCATTCCAAGTGATTTACTTTTAAACTTCACACAAATGATCTCTGTCATCACTCATTACACCCAACAATTCATGTCCCATATCCAACAATTTCTTATCACAGTTATGGCCCTTTGATAGTTGTAAAAATCAATCATTTCCCAATACATTTCAAACCAAAGTGAAAAAGGCCTAACTTCAAACTGATTCTCATTACCCACTTATCAGCACCTATTGGTCTTTTAATTTATATTATTAATTGAATAGTTACGCTCATTTGATACTTGCACAAAAATTAAGATATTTCTCGCTGTATTTGAAACTTGAAAGTGACAGTCTGTGAACTGCACATTAATGAGAATTGACATTGTACATTACAGAAAGAAAAAGTCACATTACTGCGATATTTTCTGTTGCACAGTTATGCCCAAATATTTGTTCTCGGTATTATTTATAAAAAATATAAATGACATAATGGATGACAGAATTATCTGAAATACTCCTTTGGTAAAGGGTAAAATATTGGTAGGACTTCAGTAGCAATAGAAGTTATGGCAGTAACAGGACCAGCAGAGGCATTTTCATTGGTTAAAGGTAGTGTTGGGATATCGGTTGCAAATCACAATCGATCATCAGTTGGAATCGGTTGCCACTTCCGATGTGATTTCACCGATTATTAATCGGTTTATAAATCATATCTGTGTTCCATTATCAAATGGTTTCTAATAAGTAGCTTATATAATATCCCTTATTATTGTGTGTTTGCTGCTACTTTCTACATAAAGATTGGTGTTCTAATTACGAAAATTAAACTTTTTAAGGTGTTTTTTTTTAAATATGCACTGATTAGAATGAATGAACAATCATGACAAGTACAAATATTGACAAAGATATGTTTAATTGTGCAGTAGTTTACAGCCGGGGATATACATCAGTTTAAATCGATTATGGGATAATGACATCGATTATCGGCATCGGGAGGTTCTCACTGATGATTAATCGATGTCTTTCGATCATCGGCACATCACTAGTTAAAGGATAGTTAATGGTTGTTTGCAGAGACCTTGTAGATACGTTGTTTGCAGACTCTTTGTAGATAAGTTGTTTTCAGAGACTAGATATGTTGTTTGCAAACTCTTTGTAGATAAGTTGTTTGCAGAGACAGTAGATACGTTGTTTGCAGACTCTTTGTAGATAAGTTGTTTGCAAAGACTTTGTAGATACGTTGTTTGCAGAGACTTTGTAGATAAGTTGCTTGTAGATACGTTGTTTGCAGAGACTTTGTAGATAAGTTGCTTGTAGATACGTTGTTTGCAGAGACTTAGTAGATAAGTTGTTTTCAGAGACTTTGTAGAAACGTTGCTTGCGGAGACTTTGTAGATACGTTGTTTGCAGAGACTTTGTAGATAAGTTGTTTGCAGAGTCCTTGCAGATAAGTTTGTGTTAGTTTGCAATAATAAAAAGGGTGAATTTTTGCATATCGGGAATAGCCACCTTCATCCAGAAGACACAGCCTCCCTCCACATCCAAAAAGCATAGGAAAGGAGAACATCATGAAAGCATGGTTTATAAAATGACCAATTTCAAAATAGACACCATAAACAATTAACAAAAATGAAAACCGGAATTGTCATCTCCTTGGAAAGTCAGTGGCAAAATGCAAAACATTTGAAGTTTAAAAAGTTTAAACCAGGTTTTATTGTGCACGAACCTCACGCATGCCCAAACAGGTTTTCAAATCAGCAAATAAGTACAGGTTGTCTTGGTGAATTAGCTCCAACCCACTAATCAACTCGACAATGTTGCTTGCAAAAGCACACAAACACATAAAAAGGATAAAGCAAAACCCTAAATGAAAATTCCACGGATATTGTATATTCTGAGAAATTCTACAAGCCCGCTGGAATATACATGTATAGTAAATCTTTCAAACATTATAAGACGCTTAAAAACAGAGAAAATGAAGAAGTGGAACAAGGCTAAACGAAGTTTCGGAGTATCGTCTGAGAAGAAGCAAGTGTGAAGTGTCAGGCACTGATGATAATTTATTAGAAAGCCTTTTAAATCCATGTGAAATTATGCCATGTTTAGGTAAAATCTGTCTTCCTGCAAAATTAAGTCTGTGGTTTTTAATTAGTTTTGGCTATCGAGCTGGAAAATGTACCACTTGATCTTACGACCTTTATCTATAGATTTAGGCGATACAATTTGTTAGTTCGATAACAACTTCATGCTAGCCTTAGACCTAGCCCAACAAATTGTGCGCAACAGGGGCTTTTCTTTATATACGATGGTAAAGGACAGACATCTATAAAAGTCAATAAGATAACGAGTATGTTCTTGAAGTCGAATTATTGAGACTAGCCTAAGACTTATTCCTACCACGGACGTTATAAAGATTATTTTTATTTTCAGGACGAAAATCTGTACAAACCCCTGGTTTGAGTCACGCAGATAGAGTATAAAAACCAGATATTTTTTTTTATTGAAAATAAGTTTACCTTTGCCATTTGGCTATTTCGGACACATTAAATTGCTATACGCTAAAAGGAAAAAAATGTAAAGACATATACATGTCTACCTAAAGGCATCATGAAATTTATATAGATTCCAACACTGACAGTCTACTGTTAATCCGCTGCGTTCCGTTGCGTTCCGTTTCGTTTAATAAGTTTTGCTTTCGTTTTTCATTCCTTTCAATTTCATTAGTAACCGATAGCAACCACAAAGCATCAACATGGTTGGTAAAACTTTCATCTGTTTTCTTTTTCTGTGTTTAAAAAATAAAGTTCGAACCATTTTAAACTATTATTCTATATTCATGTTTTCGTTTTTATTTGTTTTCAGTCGAAGGGAACGTCAATCAAGGATGCTATTGTCAAGTTTGTAAGTAAACAATCGAAATCTTCAGTTGTTTTACGGTGGGTGGGGTAAGATTAGTTTTTTTGAGGTTATTTATTCTATTTGTGTGCAAGCTAAGGAATTATTTATAAATTATATATTCTTGTTAATAAACAATCAATCTTATAACACTTGTAATTATGAAAAACAATAACTAGGTTAATGTTCCCAAATATCCTACCTTGACTCAAATTACTGGTATGATACAAATCAAATTACTATTTAGGGAGATAATCATGTATTTTACATAGAGCAATTTAATACACAAAAAGGTGATGATATCTAGTAAGGTATGGGTTTCTTATTATACAGGCTTTTATAAGGATATCGCCGGTATTGGTCATGTGGGTAGATGCATCGATTTACGGAGGTTTCGGTAAATCACAAGTTTGGAAAATTGATTTTATAGTATGAATAGTTCGGAGGTTTGGTAAATTGGATTATTAGTATCGGTAAAGATAAAATAATACAATAGTATTATTATCACCTCTGCGGAAAAGGTAAAAGATGTTAATTATAGATAATAATCTGGCAAACATTGTGATCGACAAGGCATTTAACTTTAAACACCTTGCCTGTTCACAGTTTGTCATATTATTCTCACATCAGGTCATTTTAATTGTCCTGGTATACTAATAATCCGAAACCTCCGAACCATTCATACTATAAAATCAATTTTCCGAACTTGTGATATACCGAAACCTCCGTCATCCGATGCATCACCTATCTCACTAAAGTCAGACCTAACAAACTGTTAGATCTGATGACCGCCCGCAGACACCATTACATAAGTAATAGCGGTTTTCCCCCATTACTATTTTTTGAAATTGTCAACACAAGAAGCATGATTTATAACGCTCGCAAAATGATCTGAATATGTCATTACATTAGAAATAAATGCAATACTACATAAACGCATATATCTCCAATAAAATATGTCTTATGCATGCTGTCAACACTTTCCATGGTTAAAAATACTATTTTTACTTTCACTTTTGTGATTTTTTTTGTAGGCGACATTCTGATTGGTTCAAAGGGTTACTGATAAAAGCATGTTTTAGTTACTCGTTGTCATATCCTGATATTGTAGAGGTTTTCAGATGATTTTAATCAGATTGATGCAGCACAGTGCTGCTTTCAACCACCTGGTTTTGTTTTGTTAACAGAAATTATTGACATCCGAATACATGGTGTTTTAAGCCTTTCCTCCATATTATAGGCATTCATGTTATGGGGGAACAGCGTAGATCTAGATCAGCTGGCACATCTGCGCTGTCTGATCAGGATCTGCACCAGGGATTCTAAAATCGTCGGCAGATCGGTCATTGACCGATTTTCGGTAAAAATGTCCGATTGAAATTTCAAAATTGGTAAGAAAAATCGGTCATGAAAATTTCAAAGTCAGTCTAAGTTTTCCCTTGGTGGCCCATAACTTGTTAAGGAAATTACCTACATGTACATTTTTTCACGCTTAATCCGCTATAAACCTGTCAATTACCGATTGCACAACTCTGCTACCATGACTACAGTTACTACACGCCGCTAGAATAGCCTGCGGCATAGATGAAACGGGAAATGGTCGGTCTCATTTTAACAACGGACGAGTTCATTTAATTTGCAATTGAACTGCGGCTAGTCAAAGGCGGGTAATTAACGAACTATATGTTTGATGACCGAATTAAAAGACTCAGTATTTGTGATTGTCATAATTTACAAAAACAATATAACAGTTTGCAATTAAAGACAGATGAGTTTGTTCGATATTCTTAATTCTAATTGACCGACGACGGAATAAAATAAAAAGGACGTTTTAAATTGCTGTTACTCAAATTTTAAGAAACGTATATAATGCAGACTTTACTAAAAACTTTGCCTTTCACAAAAAAGTTGACTACTTTGTTAATTCCCGTAGTGACTTGCACAGCACAACGCATTTTCCTTACGAGTGACGTAAACGGTGCATATGTAACTTTTTACTTTCGGTTTCTTTTTTATTCTTTTTTTTATTCAGACTTTGATGACGGTAAAAATGTTATTTTGTGTGGGACGTAGAAAATTATTTTATTAAGATCGAACAATTGATCGGCGTCGGTGTGATAGCGGATGAAATTGGGAAGGGGGAGGGGGGATAATTTTAGCTGGGGTGGGTGGGGGTCGGTCGTAATGGCGGGAATTTCGGCGGCAAATGTCCGATTGGGATTTGGAAATTTTAGAATCCCTGATCTGCACTGTTCGCTTTTTGACTAATTAGGTAATTTCTAACTAAAATTTAAACAGTGAAGATCTGGATCAGATGCCACTGATATGCCAGCTGCTTTCGATCTACACTGGTTGCACATGCAATAAAATGTGTATATACGGAGAAAGGGTTAAAAAGTATGCAATATAAAAGTCTGAAGCAAAATTGCATTTCATTTATAATTTTATTAGTCCTGCCACGGATGTTGTAAAGATTTTTTTATTTTCTGGATGAAAATCTATATATAGTCCTACCACGGACGTTGTAAAGATTTTTTTTTATTTTCTGGATGGAAATCTATACTGGGTATTGGTCCCATAGGACCCCCTTGTTTGAGTCACGCAGCGGGACTATAATTTTATAAACAAAATTCCAAATGTAATTTTCTTCTGTAGGAAGAGAAAGAAAAGGTGAAGGCTTCTGAGGCAGAAAATGTCAGCCTGATTGCACAACTGCCTCCTATTGAAAAAATGGACGCCTCTCTTTCTACTCTCGCCAAATGTGTGTAAGTAACTAAAATTTATAAGATCTGTTTCTTTAAAGGTGCAATAGACCTGTTTCACAATGCCTTAGTGGTGCATGTTTTTAGCGCTTTTTTCAGAAGGCGAATGAGGAATCTCCTATTTTTAGAAAGAGGCACAGACTGCTGGATCGCACAATTAAACAACATAGTGCTTGTCGCCTGAAATTCCGAGAGATATAAACAAAATATTCCACTTCACAATCACTTTGAACACTGCTGTAGATTACTGTGCTGAATTTTAATATATAATTATGTAATATTTTAAATGCATGGGATGCTGCGTATTACAGCAGACACTGATCGCAGTAACCATCAAATTTTTCCATGTACAGCCTAAAAATCAATAAACTGTTGGGAGGTTATAGGATATCATCCAAGAGAAAATATGCCATAAGGAATGAATGGACTGGGTGTTGGGAGAGTGAATTATATATATATATATTACAAAAATAACAATGTTACCATAAAAAAACTTTTTATTTTATTTTTGTAAGAGATATCATTAATCTCTTCAGTTTGAAATCAAATAGCACATAATTGTGATAAAAATTATTTACAATATAAACTCACTAATGATGACAGTTAACAAAAACATACTGTACAAAACTTCAGCATAAGGCAGTAAACTACACAATAGATGGCGCTTCATAATAATGTCACACGACTGTACGCATAATTGAGCTTAAGTTGTTTTAAGCTTATAAAATAAACGAATTTAATTCTTATAGAATCAGAGCACTTTTATAAAATCTGTGTTCAATTTTAAACATCGTGTACTCATAACCAAGTTTACACATAGAATGGAGGCTGAATGTACATATACTCATTCAGCTTCCTTCGTTTAATGAGTCTTTCTTCTTCTCGTTTCTGTCCCACCATATGAACAACATGAGAGTATTCTGGGAATTTCTCTATAAAATAATTGGGCACTTGTCGTTTAGTGTTATTTGTCCTGTTCCGTTTATTAGCGAACCATGATTTCACCTGACTCACAGTGATTGCACACTGGTCGGCTAATTGTTGTTTTTCTTCCTCCGAGGGGTACGGATTCGACATATGTTCCTTATACCATTGGTTAAGAATGTCCTTAGCAGTGTCACTCAGCATGGAATAGTTTCCTTTCTTTTCAGTGGTCGTTGAGTCACAGTTCTCCTTCTCAGCCATTGGTTCTTTACGTTTACGCCCCTTTCCCTGATACTTGTATTTGATTGGATGATGGTTGCCGGTGATGGAGAGTGTGTTGAAACAGCGGACACGTTTATTAGCCATCCATTTCTTCACCTGACGAGCGCTGATTCCAGTAGCTTTTGACAGTTCCTGAACTTCCTGGTCGTTTGGATATGGGTATTGAACATGGGCATGGTACCACTGTGAAAGAACATTGGTTGCGTCAGCTGTCAGCATGCGATGTGTTCTAAACACAGGGGTGTTCTCAAATTGGAAATTATCTCCCTTTGGTTTTTGACTATTTGAAGCACTGGAAACTTGACAGTCCATTGTTTTATCAGTATTGTTCAGATTCATGTTGTTATTTCTTGTGTCAAAAGTGTTTGGTAGGACGGGCATATCTGGAAAAATTTGAGGGATCACTGGTTGATGGCTGACTTGATTTTGCTTCATGTATTGTTCTTTTGGCATTGAAGTCCTGAGAGGATTTGTTTCTTTGGTAATTGGAATTCTTCTGTAGTTGTTGTTCATAGTGTTGGTGAATTCAGAAAAGGGAGAGTACTGGGCAAAGTCGGGTGTTGAAGCTTGATGAGTTATGTCCCTTTGCAGTTCTGGTGAGAAATTCACTGTAGTGCCACCACAGATTTTCTGCATTTCTGACAAAGCTAGGTTGAGGTTATCAGGGTTTATGAACTTTAGACCATTGTTCAAAGGAGTGCTGAAGAATTGTCCAAAGTTAAAAGCTGGAGTTGGATTATGTCCCTTGTGGTGCTCTTCATTGGTAAAGGAAGAGTTGGTATCACTGATGCTGCCATCTGTTGTCAGACTGTGATTGGCTGATGGTAGAGGTGAATGTAAGCTCATTGGTGAATCCACAGTGCTGCTGTCGGGTACAGCACTCTCACATGTGCTCAGGTCACTTAGTATTTCCACATTGTTATTTGCAATTTTAAGTTTAATGTCTTTATCTGCATTCTGGCTAACTCCAAGAAGGTTATTTAGATTTCCAAGTCCACTTTCAGCAATACACTGTTTAAGCAAGTCAATATTTGATTGTTCTGGTTGGACAATATTGCCATTTTCACATGCTGGCATGCTTGAACCACTGACAGTTTCATTCACCTTTGTGTCAACAGTTTCAACATCAACATCATCAATTTCAAAATCTTCAGAATTCACACTACAGTTTAGATAATCATCTTCTTCAGCTTTCACATTTTCATTTTCTTCAGTAAACTTCAGTTTCCTCACAGCATTTATCTTGTCCTTATCATCCACTGGGGCTAGTAAGAGTGATGCCCCTTGAGTAGCTTCTGTTGGCTTTGTAACTTCACACTGAAGAGTGTCAGTTATGGATTTGTTTGGGACAATTAGCATTTTATTTCTTTGCACAGACTTTCTCATTTCTTCTGCTTTTTCTATCAATTTGTCAAGCTTAGCTTCAGTTTTGTCAGTTAGGGTAAGTCTCTGTTTGTCATAGTAGGCATTAATGGTCTCCTTCACTTTGTTGTCAGGACATGAGTTGAGGGCACGGTATCTCTCCATCTCAGTGTTCCCTACTTCTGTACTGTACTCGGTCTCAACAATGAGCCCATCGGCGCTTATGGCAGAATCTATCCTCACTTTCAGAAGCTTGTCTTGTAGTTTCATGTGACACATGTACACTTTCTGTCCACTGCTTTCAGCATTCTGATTGGTCATTTCTGAAGATGCAGGAGGAGGCATGTTGTAACCTGAGCTCTGATTGGTTGAAGCAGAATTGCTAGGTGTGGTTTTGTGTAGTTCCATCAGGTTCCAGCTGGTGGTAATGAGGTTTGCAGGTACTTGCATCTATAAGAGGAAACAGGACTAGATTAGATAACTCTTACAAAATCACAAAAACATTTTATTATTTTTTTTTCATTATATACTGAAATTGGGTTTGACTTTCACTGATTTGATTTCCCACAGAAACATAAATAAACCTTTTGCTATTTTCTAGAACCCTTACCATTTTTTTTGTAAATTCCAAAATATGTAACTTTGTTTTACTTGATTTATAACATAATAACTGCATCTACTTGAAACTTGCGAAAATAAGTCAAGTTCTGGCTTCAAGTCCAGAAAGTTCATGGGTTTTTGTGTAGATCCTGATCAGACAGCACATCTGTGATGTTTCAGATTGGAATCTAAAATGTCCGCTTTTGGAATCATTAAGTTTTTACTGACTTAGAAGCAAAGAGTGTAGATCCTGATCAGACAGAATTTGTGCCAGCTGATCTGGATCTACAATGTTTGCTCATGCAATAAAACCTGTATTATGTGTAGTTAAAGTCACAGAAAATTAATTATTTCTACAGCTGGCATTGACTAGAGAAAAATGTTACCCCTTACCATATCTCTTTCTTCTATATATACGCCTATATGGTATGGGAGAACAGTGTAGATCCAGATCAGCCAGCACATCTGTGCCATCTGATCAGGATCTACACTGTTATCTTTTGTATATATTAGGTTATTTCTGACTAAAAAGCAGGCAGTGCAGATCTTGATGAGACGGCACAGATGTGCTGGCTGATCTGGATCTATACTGTTTGCGTATGCGCTAAAAACCTTATATATGGAGTAAATAGGTTTCTGAAAAAAAGGAGACATATTGTATATACCTGTAGACATTCCTGACGCAGAAGTGACTGAAGATCACGAAACATTGGGTTGCTCTTTAGTCTTCGGAGGTACAAAGGGTCATACATAGGGCTCACTCTGGGGGCTGAAGTTGGAGAGTAGAGTCCGTAGAAACCATATGGGCTGCTGGGTGGGGTAATGCTGGGGAAGTTCAATGGGCTTGGTATCATTCCTGTAAAAGTTATAAAACATGAATTGATTTCTGTGTGTCGGAAGCACATGTTATTGCAGTAAAAAACCATGACAACTTAGGCTGTTCTTTTTTTAACTGTTATCCCTTAACTCCACAATTATATAGGCATTTTGATGTATGTGCCACTAGTTTAGATCCAGATCAGCCTGCACATTCCTGCCATTTTATCAGGATCTGCACTGGTTGCATTTTGGTCAGAAATAACCAAACCAATCAAAAAGCAAACAGTGTAAATCCTGTTCAGACAGTACGATGTGCAGGCTGGATCTACACTGTTTGCTCATGCAATAAATATATATATAATTATGGAGGAAAGGGTTAATGCAGTAAAAATCCATGATAACTTAGGCTGATGGTTTTGGCGTCTTTTTGTTGCCGATATTTTCTTGTTTCACCCTTTACTTCATGGATTCCGTGCGATCAGGATCTACACTGTTTTCTTTTTTATTCAATAGGTTATTTTTGACCAAGAAGTGAACAGTGTACATTCAGATCTGTTTGATATAAATTATTCTATGTTTAAGTCCTGTAATGTCATGCCGCAGGCTTTATAAATAAATTGTCAAATAAACTTTGCCATTGCAGCTTTATAAAGAATAGGTGATCAAATAATAGCTTTATGTTTGGTTAACAGAATGGAGTCATTCAATAAATTCATATTAAACCTTCTATTGTTTTATCTTCTATATAATTTTATATGCCTTTTTATGCATGTGCGACCAGTGTTGATCGAGTTCAGCCAGCACATCTGATCAGTGCCCAAGGTTATAAAACTGAGCATGGAAACCAGTCTCAAATCTCAAGCATCTGATTGGCTGAAATGGCGACTGGTCGCCATTTCAGCCAATCAGATGCTTGAGATTTGAGACTGGTTTCCAAACTCAGTTTTATAACCTTCAACCCAGGATCTGCACTGGTGGCATTTCGGTCAGAAGTAACCTAATGAATCAAAAACTGAACAGTATAGTTCCTGATCAGATGGCACAGATGTGCTGGCTTATCTGGATCTACACTGTTCGCCCAGGTAATAAAGGTCTATCTATGAAGGAAAGGATTGTTATATATGTATGCATATAAAGATAAAATAAAAAGAGCAAAGACTAACCAGGTGTCAGTGTATTTCCATAAGTCTTGCTGAGGTTGATAGGCGTGGGAGCTGCAAAACTTGCATACATCCCTGCTGTATGGCTGGCACCAACCTCACAGAATGCACTAGATCGAGGTTGACTTAAATCCATTGTGATCACACACTATATTCCGTAAATAAGAAAATGTTCACACAAAATATTTCAGCACAAAAATAACTATCATTAATACACAAAATTAATCCAAAAGTCAGCTGCAAATGTTCAAATCACTCACAGAAACTGCTGACCTCAGCAGCACAAAATGCTGACTCAGCACTAATTCACTGTCCGCTATTAACACAACTATGACTCAATTGTTTCAATTCCTCAAAATCACAGATCACTTTATGAATAATCAAACACTGATTAAATATTGATGAAAGCAATGCTTTTTACAGTCAATGAATACTCAGTTTGTATCAGACAAAGATATTTTGATGCTGTAACATTGTTGGCTTCAGCCTTATATATTACAAAAACATTAAATTGCCTTCTCCCCTGCTTAACCATCTCAACTCTAACCCCTGACAGGACATTCTCAGATTGTTGTACAAACATGGGGCAAACTTAAAAGAAATTGTTTTTCTAATTGAATTAAAATAGTAACACTTTCCACATATGTGCAATCATCTGCTCAGATTGCTTTAAAAACAAAGGCCATACTTAGAAAGGTGTAACTTAACAATATAATCAGCTTGTTTGATAATTTGTCATTGATCAGAGCAATTATCAATTCTTAATCACAAAGAAGAGCTTTAATTGAAGTTTAATAGCTCCTGATTGGCCCCTGTTGTGACCCTTTTACTTCAAAGGATTTGTTTGGCTTGAGACTAGCTTCTCAACCTGGTTGTCCATGAACAGGAGATTAAGGGAAATGAGGATTAATCCAGGATTAAGGGGTTAGTGACTCAAAATTTGAAGGGTTTTCATCGGGTTGATATACTGAAATTTTTGTTCTAAAGTTTTCTTTGAAATAGAACAATTGCTAAAGAAAGTAAAATTATATATAAGGATATTTGTGTCCATTATGTATTTATTTCACATAGTCATACAACATTCTTAGTATATTTAATAGTAAATATTAAATAATGTTTTTGAAGATAAATTTATCAGCAACTTAAGCTTTTTTTTAGAATATAGAATAATTTTTAAGAAGGCACTTTTACAAGTATATGTATTTGTATAAAATACTTTTTAGCATTTGTGTCTTGTAATAAAATTGAATCTGTGTTATAAAAATAAAAAATAAAAATTTAACATTAAAAAAAAATAAATAAAAAATTATAATAGTTTTGCAAATTTGCTGCAAGATACAATTACATAAAAACTGTTAACATAATAATAATAATAATAATAATAATAATAATAATAATAATAATAATAGTAATGATAATAATAATAATAATAATAATAATAATAATAATAATAATAATAATAATAATAATTATTATTATTACAAATAAAATTTTAAAAAATTAAACAGCTCTAAATAATTATGATAAAATTAATTATTTATGAATAAAATAATTAGTTTTTGTCTCTGAACTACTGAATGACTTTTTCATTGTTTTAAAAGAACCAGAATTTATGGCAAATAAATCACACCTAACTGAATGTACACCCGTTTTGATATCACAGGTTTTAACAGATGTATGACCAGTTAAGATCCTGATCAGCTGGCAGACAGAATTGTGCTAAAGTAACAGAATTAACTTCATTATTAATCTTCGTATCAGCAGTCAGCGCCACATTCTGAAAAAAGTGTTAGGTTAAAAAACGGAAAAAACGTTCCAGACATAGCATTGTGAAAAGGGTCTATTGTCAGTTTCATCAATCTTTGGGTTAATGTTGCTGAATGTTGTATAATTGTATAAAAAAATGTTAATAAAGTCATATGTGAAATATATTTGTTATTTTGAGTCATTAGCTCAACCCTTTCCTCCATAATATATATGCCTATATGTCATGGGCAAATAGTGTAGATCCAGTTCAGCTGGCACATCTGTGTTATCTATTCACTTTTTAATTAATTAGGTTATTTCTGACCAAAAAGCAAACAATGGAGATCCTGATCAGACAGCACAGATGTGCTGACTGATCTAGATCTACACTATTCGCCATATGATAAAGGCGTCTATATGGAATAAAGGGTTAAGCAACACATAAAGTCAGATGTGAAATGCATTATTTTAATTTGAGTAATATCTTTATCATTTACTCCATACATATGGCTTTGTTTACCACATGGGAGATGAGTGCAGAGGAAGATCAAACTGTGCATATATACATACTGATCTGGATCTACACTTGTCATCAACTGGATATGGGCCATAAAGCATTTATACTGGATATGGGCCATAAAGCATTTATACTGGATATGGGCCATAAAGCATTTATACTGGATATGGGCCATAAAGCATTTATACTGGATATGGGCCATAAAGCATTTATACTGGATATGAGTCATAAAGCATTTATACTGGATATGGGCCATAAAGCATTTATACTGGATATGGGCCATAAAGCATTTATACTGGATATGAGTCATAAAGCATTTATACTGGATATGAGCCATAAAGCATTTATACTGGATATGGGCCATAAAGCATTTATACTGGATATGAGTCATTAAGCATTTATACTGGATATGGGCCATAAAGCATTTATACTGGATATGAGCCATAAAGCATTTATACTGGATATGAGCCATAAAGCATTTATACTGGATATGAGTCATAAAGCATTTATACTGGATATGAGCCATAAAGCATTTATACTGGATATGAGTCATAAAGCATTTATACTGGATATGAGCCACAAAGCATTTATACTGGATATGAGTCATAAAGCATTTATACTGGATATGAGCCATAAAGCATTTATACTGGATATGAGCCATAAAGCATTTATACTGGATATGAGTCATAAAGCATTTATACTGGATATGGGCCATAAAGCATTTATACTGGATATGGGCCATAAAGCATTTATACTGGATATGAGTCATAAAGCATTTATACTGGATATGAGCCATAAAGCATTTATACTGGATATAAGTCATAAAGCATTTATACTGGATATGGGCCATAAAGCATTTATACTGGATATGGGCCGTAAAGCATTTATACTGGATATGAGTCATAAAGCATTTATACTGGATATGAGTCATAAAGCATTTATACTGGATATGCGTCATAAAGCATTTATACTGGATATGAGCCATAAAGCATTTATACTGGATATGAGTCATAAAGCATTTATACTGGATATGAGTCATAAAGCATTTATACATAAATCATCATTTTTTAACACTCCGTGGGTGGTGATCAGAAACTACATCATTTCTCTATTTGTTTATCTCGCCCAGGAGTTAGAACATAAGGTTGGTGTTTTTTTCTTGCAGGAAACTTTCCTTGTCAACAAATTGTATAGAAAAGATTGCCAATCTCAATGGGTTGAGTAAGTATTATATTTTGTTTGTTAGCAATGCCATTTATTTTTCAGCTGTTATACATATAATCTGTTACTGAAAAAATCCTATTTCTTATTTGACAGTCCTAAGTCAGTCTATATATCTATTATTGTTTATGTGTTAACCACTTTGTGTTCTTTGGCCCTCTTTATTTGCTTGTACTATATAATTTTAATGTCTGGTTTGTGTTGTCTGATATAGATTTACACAGATCGCCTCTTGGTCAGTGTTATAATTATTCATAGACAGTAATATTTTTTATCAAAAATATCAATCTAAAAAAAGAACAGTGTAAATCCTACTAAGATGGCACAGATGTGCTGGCTGATCTGGATCTACACTGTTTGCCATGTTCTTTACAGTAAAGGGTTATAGTGTATAGTGAAGGTCCCAGAAAATGTGTGGCCTGAAGTGGATTCAGGCAAGCAAGTTCAAAGTTACTTTTGTATGTGCAACATTTCATCTTTTTTGCCACTGTCTATTTCAGGTGTGGATGATTTGTTTAAAATCTATTTTTGTTACCTTTACAGAAAATTTGAAGATTCTGTCATTGGGTAGAAACAACATCAAATCACTCACAGGTTTGGTATGTATGACTGACTTTACTAAGACATGCACCTAATTTTTCAAACTTTAAGTACTTGTAAAAGAGGTATTGCACTGTAACTTTGTTAGAAGTGCTTTGTTGTGAAACATTGCCAAATGAAACGATTATAACAGTATGTTCTTTTTATGCATCAATTTGAAAAATAGGACATAATATGGAAACTACTGTGGTGGGCATGCTGCATCTATAATTTTTAAAGTTGTACATTGTACTTTTACTTGAGTACTGGTAGTTTCTTATAATCCAGTCTTCATCAAACTTTGTCAGATTCTTTATGGCCATAATATCTTGGTCAGTTTTTATGGCTCTTTACTGATTTTTTACCAAAAAAGTGCTCTTATACAGGCGTCTGTTATATAAGGATGAAAAGCCTTCTGAAGATTGTTGAAAAATCATAGTAAAACACCACAAACAGGACCACAACAAAATGTTGCTCAATAATATCATTTTAGGAAGCTGTTGGTGACACGCTAGAAGAACTCTGGATATCTTACAACAAAATAGAGAAACTGAAAGGCATCAATGTGTTGAAAAAGTTAAAGGTATGACTACTTACATTTCTACATAATTTACTTAATCGAGATTTTAAAAAGATAAGCAAAGATCGAAAACAATTTTGAGTACCATCATTTCCCAAGAAACATAGATTTAATGATTTATCCTGCATAACTATGTTATAGATCATAAAATGTTATTAGCATAATAAACTCATATGTATTTTGCATATGAACACTCACAGGATTTTTCCCCACAAGTTCTTTTGATTTGTGTTTATATTTCTTAGAAATTGTTCCTAAATAAATACATACTTTCTAATATCGTCTGTGCTTGCTGTGCTTTCTGAACATTGCCTATCTTGTGTGTTCACATTGTTAAATGGTTAAACACGTTTATCAGTCAAACATATGTCCAGAAAACAAAAGAATTTAAAAAAACACAACGCAAACAATTACTAGTACTAAAAAGGGAATCTCATTGATACCACATGAAACATTCAATGGCAAGACATTCCCCAGTAGGGGTTCAAACCAGGTTCTTGGGTGCATCAAACTCGCCCTTGCAATGCCAGGTTCTCTAGAAGGTTTTAAAGCAGAAGTTGTTTAGGATTACTTTTCTGACTAGAATTGAAACAAAAGTTATTGTCCATCAACAGCAAATCACTTAGATAATGTTAAGTTTAGATAAAGGTGTACATATTATTTTATGCTTTCCAGTGAGTTATAGAATTTTCCCGGTGAAATATAAGTGGTATTTCACTGTTTTCAAACAGTGGAACATTATTTTTATTTCCACTGTTTTTATCACGTTGGTTTCATAACGTACGGGACATTCTGAATGAGAACGTTAAGAAAACAGGCTCAAATTTAGGTATATGACATAATGACATCACGTCATAAACAAACGTTTTTGGCACAATTTTACGCACTCTTTTTGTCAAATTCACGTACATTGTGAACTAAAAGCATAAAATAAAAAGGAAATTTGTTTTTACCAGTGGAAGCTAGATATATATTTCACTCGTGAACTCCGGAATTATGTATTTTCACTTGTAACTTTGCCTCTCGTAAAATATGAATTCCGGAGCTCACTTGGTGATATATATTTCTATCTTACACTGGTAAAAACAATTATCCTCTATATATTTTCTTGATGTTTTAGGGAAAGAGGTGACAGTAAGTCCAGTTTGTTGCAGTATAAAACAAATCAGCAACACGGTGTATACAGTTTAGCCCATTGGAAATGCCTATTATTTGTTTGTAAATAAAAGTAGAAAATTAAATGAGTGTGCAGAGATGAGGTGTATATTGCAGTTTTTACTGTATTTTTCAGATTCTATACATGTCAAACAATGAGGTAAAAGACATGGGGGAATTCCAGAAGCTGGTAAGTTATTATTTATTCAAATTACCCATCCGTGCATGCACTATTTAAAAAGAATTCTAAGAGATTAGCTTTGGTTATAATAAAATCACTCTGTAAAGTTCTCTCCATAGTTTTATTTTTTATGCAAACCTGCTCCTTGACTTACATACAAACAATATGAGATATTTGTAAAAATGTGTTTGACCTTGAATTTCCTGGTCGCTTTCTGGTAAATGGGTGATAAACATTGTTTTTTCTCTTCATAATTGAAAGTTCTTTAACAGGACGTAACTTATTGCTGTCAGGATCAATATACTCGTGGGCATTTAATTTTTTTTTAATTTTTAGATATGGCTATCTTTAGTGTTTTACTTTTCTTAACATGTTAAATGAAAAAGTAATATATGCATATCAGGAATCGCCACACTCACAAAACACAGCCTCCCCATGCAGCTAAAAAGAGAGGAAGAGAGGACATGTTTGTTATAAGTATGTCAATTTAAATAGGACGCCACAAACAACTAACGAAAAAGAGAACCTTTGGGGATACCGCCTTGGAACAGTCAGTGGCAAAACAAATTGCCACTGGGGTTTAAACCAGGTTCTAGAGTGCACCAACCTCACTCTTGCCCCAACAGGTTCTCGTATCACAAAACAAGAACAAATTGTCTTGGTGAAATAACTCCAACCCACCTATCGGCTCAACAATGTTGCATTCAAAAGCACACAAGAAACCTTAAAAATGATTTTTTGTGCAAAGATTTTTTGAACCGCTTTTTGCCATTACAGAAAAAAGTAATATATGCGTATATGCATATCAGGAATCGTCACACTCACAAAACACAGCATACCCACGCAGCGAGATTTGGATATTTTCATTTTTACTGAAGACAGTGCAATGACGACTGAAGACGGCCATTAACACAAGTCACGGCACTAACACGATCACATAACTTATATTCTGTGTTTTACAGGATGATTTACCATGCCTGGCAGATCTGGTTTTTACTGGAAATCCCCTTGAAGAAACATTGAATAACACAGAAAAGGGATACAGAACAACAGTTCAAGAGAAGCTGAAGAAAATTAAGAAACTGGATGGTAAGTGGAAGTTTCTAACTGTTTAATGTGAAGACTTGTTCAGAGGATTAGGCACCATTTGGAATATGCATTTTTATTTATTTTATTTTTTTAGAGTGAAATATACATAAATCAGGTATTGCCACACCCAGATAACACAGCTTCATTTTAATTACTGACAATAAAGGGGCTTTATCAAACTGAGCTTCTATATTTCATTGTTTTAAATTTGTCATGTTCTGTGATATATTAGATTTTTTTGCACTAGGAAAATTAAATTACATGTTCAAAAAGTTAAAGATACATATCATGAAAAGTTCTGAAAATTTGCCACATATTCAGAACTATAAAAATATATTGTTTATTTAGCCTACACTGCATAGCCCCGGTTAAGCCCACCTCAGTATCTCTCTCTCCAAGCTTTTGAAGAAGTCAGCAAACTCTTAACTTTTAATGGCCAAACACTACCAGCATAAAAATATTGCAAGCTTCGTTTAGTCAAGTGTCTGTTCATGAGACATAACGGAAAGGCCAATTACCACCCAGGCTGTCAAGCCCAAATTAGTATCAATTCATCTTTTCTGTGTATACTGATCCCCTTTTTGTAATAAACAAGTTGTCAATTGCTTTTAACACTTGCAGTCATATGTTAGATTTCAACTGAAGAGAAACGTACATGCTCACGCAGGCATTTTGACATAACATGGGTTGTGTGCAAACAGTTGTTCTGTACAGTTGCCACTGTTTTGCTAAGTGTGGTTTGTGTTCAAACAGTTGTAACACTCTTCTTAATTCATGTACTGTTATAACTGTTTTGCATAATGTAGGTTGGCTGCAACTCAGTTGTAACTGTCCTCCTTATTCATATAAATTACAAATGTTTTGCTGAATATAGTTTGTGTGCAAAACAGTTGCAACCATCTTCTTTATTCATATACACTTAAAATTGTTGCACTCAGTCAGCGCTAAGGTATTAATTATAATCTCTTTCTAGTCAAAATAGGAAGAAACACTTTTTCTTGCCTAGCGGATAAGTATTTCCGCGTGATTTACCGGGGAAAGAAAATCTCTAGGGAAAAGATATCGTTTGCGTGCTACACTAGTGACGTCACGTCTTCAAGTATCTAACGTCATTTAAAAAATAAAGTTTGCGTTAACGTAAGGAAACAAAATTTAGTTTGTATAAATGTACAGTAAAAGCTATGCAAGAAAAATTATCTTGCATGAGACATTTAGTAAAGATAGAAAAATCTGTCACCTCGGGTGAACTGTTTTGCCGGAAACTCGGCCTTCTTATACTAAAACCCGTTTATTCTTGATATTTTCAGGAGTGCCAGTGATCAGAGAGAACGAAGAAGATGAATCATAATTTAAATTTCTCAAACAAACAATTTATTTACTCCGTCCATTTTGATGCACCAATGGGAGTGTAATATTTATGTTAAATACAAAAGAACGTTCGGACAAGGTGACAGTAACACAGACAAATATTTTGTGCTTGGTTTTTTTTTATGTAAAACCAGTTGTATAATAAGTTATTGTTAAATGTTGTCACATCTCACGGGAAAAAGTGTCATTCATTTTTTATTGGCATTGTAGTTGTTACTTTATATGAAAGGATTTACAGTTATAAATTATTATCGCATTACTAATTGAAGATTTTATTTACACATTTTGTCAATATAATGTTTCTTTTGCGCTAAATACAGAATAAGTAATGTCGTCTGTTCACATTTTTGAAGTCTTTTCAAGAATTGACGCCAACTGTCCAAAATTTACATTTTCCCTTGATGTTCCCCATTTATGTGATGACATCATGAAATATGTGATGACATCATGAAACTTATATTTAATTTAAATTGTGCAAATGTGATGTAAACTTTGTCTTGTAATTACTCTAAAAAGTCTTACATTTAGTTGTGTTTAGGTAAGCTAGGTGTTCTTTTTCCACATTTTCTTGAGCTTAAATAAGCTACTTGTGTTCTTTTTTCTGTCTGTTCCATTAAAAGCAGTGTTCGCTGATATTTTTACACAACTTGTTCATGATACTTCAATGTTAGTCTGCTAGAAATAGCTATATATCTTTTTCTTTTTTCTTATTTCTTCTTATTATGTTTTAAGTTTATGTTTACTATAAATAGTCTTTATTAACACCGTTGGAATCCCTTTCTATGGAAACAGAATCAGTCTTACTATAATAAAATTGTTTAACAATAAATTATAACCCCAGATTTCGTCACCAATTATTTCAAAAACGATATGAGTATCATTGAAATCAGGAGTTATACCATTGCTGCACTAAGATGACGAAATGGTGATAATTGCTGATATTAAAATAGTTATATTCAAATTTTATCTGTCATCAAACAGATTTTGTGAAGCCTGTATAGATAAGTTTGTTGATATTTCTGAATAAATATGCAAACATTTTAGCGTGTCATGGTTTTTCTGGACGAATTAGGGATCATGCATTATTTGAAGTAAACTATTACTGGATTTTAATTATGTACATCTTTTTAGTTTGCATTTAATTAAGAACATGAAAACTTCAATGCGGTATTTTCAGATTATTCTATACAATTAATACCATTCCATGATCTGCGTCGTATGATCCTTAGATAAAAGAATAGGTTTGTCCCAAAAAGGAAAACAAGCGGAACTGATCAACATTTGTGTAACTGGATAACGTGTACCCAAGTAGAGTTATTCTGACGACGTAGACATTTACTACGACTTTCGATTTCAATAACATATTGACCCAGCGAGCAACCTCCGTAAACATCTGTGCACTGCAGCACTTCACAAGACGCCGACGACGTATTTTTTCATGTAATGCAAAACTTTTCCAATCAAAAGACGCTGTAGTTTACTTCCAAATTAGGTTTTTCTGTTCATCAAATTTTTGTCGCTGTGGGTTCATTCCCCTTGCGGATGTTGAAACAGTAACAAAAGGCTTGGCTAAAAGTAAAGCAACCTGAAGGCGTGATTAACAATGAACAACGTTCTGTCAATTATACTTTCCCGCGCTACTTCTCAACCATCGTCGGATACCCACGCTCGACTATATTCCGTTTTACTACATTCGGATGGATCGGTAGTGGGTGTCCGACGATGCTTCTCAACGAAAATATCAGTCGTCGCACATCGTGTTTGATGTTTTGGTTGCAAGCCAGAATCTAACTGAAATCCATATTTTTAGGTATATTTGCGAAGCATAAATTATTACTATTCAACATGATTTCGTATTCGTCTAATTTGCACTTATTTGACCTCTTAGCTCCTTATGTGCAAAACTATTGGGAATAAAATGCTTTTAAATTGGGATATTTCACTAATATGTACAATTCAATCTTCTTTATTATTTAATCATGAAATGTGCCGGAACCACGGATAACAGCCTGTAAACCTAAAAAGTAAAAAAAAATCGCATGGCCATTATCTCTGCTATGTCATAAGTTGAATGCCCTGAGACCCGAAGGTCAGATGTACTAAAATAAAACTTCCGGTTGTTACTTTAATTTGAATTCTTGTTGCGAAATATCATTCTTATGACCGAGATATGAAAATGAACCAAACTGAAGAGAAAATATACTCTCCGTCAAGTTACCACTTTAGAAATAACTAGTAGCTGTAAGTGATTGATTAAATATGAATGGCTTCATATGAATATAAAGTTTTAGTCATATCGGGATTTGAAACAATCACTATGATCAAGACCTGAGGAACACACTTCCGGCGTTTGCCACCATTAGACTTATTTCCGGATTTCTGCAAATTTCCCGACAGCAGTCTGCTAAAACATTTTTAAACATTGACCAACTACAACATGTAAAAAAGAGTGTACCTGAAAAGAAACATAAGAAACTTGCAATTTCATAGTAAATTTAATCTTCCGTGACGCGAGGAAAAAGTATAACAGGCTTTAACATGATGTCCCATTAGCTGTTTAGCAATTTTGATCTGTTGATGTTATTGTTTTTATCAGATATTGAGCTATTAAATTTTGGCAGCAGAAAAAGCCTGATAAGATGGTGAGTTAACAAAAATTGCAAGAATGTACTGGTGCTATTTTTTTCATACCGATTTTTTTTCAATTTCATCAATGTAAAAGCTACGGTAAGTGGTAACTGTCTATTGACAGCCAGCATTGTACTACATTCTGTATTGCTAGATAGTAGAATTGCCATTTGACCTGCCTCTAGCAATCATTCCGCTGACAGAAGAGGATTGCCACATATCATTTCAAACTTTCAAAACAATACGCGGATTCAGAGGGTGTTCAGTGGGGTTACTCGAGCAATGTTGGAAAGCAATGTTTAATTTTCATGGTTTTTTTTTTCGGCCATAAAATTGGAAATTATTATGTCACTACCATGAGACTGCCCAAAATGCCCCCTACCTTTCTGGATGACTCGTATCCGACCCTGCAATGTATTTTCATGAACTTCAAAGTAAAACATATTCCCATTATATTAAGGTGTGCGTTTTAAAGGTTAAAGAACGGCGTTTTCCGAAACTGATAAAATTTTATTATTAATATTTAATATTTTTTTCCAAATTTTGCGTTTAAATTGACGCATGTCCGATTATAAAACTATCATTGTAACTCAATCCAATCGCTTTCCTCTAGCCAGTCTAGCTTTCCTCCTAGTGAATTATCTGTCAACCAATGTGAGGGCACCATTGTATTACAGACGAATGCGTCATTCCGTTTTCTGGTTCCCACGACGTAGCCTGATTCCCTCTCCTTCTACATTGCCTTGTACTGCACTTCAATGATGCCGAAATACATTTCTGTGATGCAATGCTCCAATTCACCTTTTACCTTTTCAGAAATCAAGGCATTGAATGTACTTATGGTCGGCGTACCTACTGAGAGGACTTTGTATTTAAACATTTAAAAGCATTGTTTTCTTGCACACGCCATTTCCCCACGACGCTGGTAATTTCTCCAGTTCCGTTCATCATAAGAACAACTTAGCTGCTTCTTTAAGAACAGCAATCGCCGACTGAACACATGAAACAATTAAGGACAACCGGTCACTGATGATCGTTTGTTGTTTTCTTGTGTGAATGCCTTCTTCATTTTTATTGTTAGCGATAACGGAGGTGTCCACACATCCAAATAAAACATGTCTGAAAAAACAACAACAGCAGCATTCACCATTATACTACATTAAAGTCATTTGAATAGTGACACAAGAGTTATCATTCTTGTTTTCACATCTAATGCTCACGCTGATGATATATTCCAAGTATAAAGTTAATAGGACAAGGACTTTCAAAGAAATAGGCAACATTAAGCTTCATATTTAAGCCATTTGAAAGGGGCATAACTAAAATAGTAAAAACAGGAGTTATCGTTCTTGTCACAAATGGCTTATTCTTGCTGATGATAAATTCCAAGTAATAAATAAAAAGGACAATCATTTTTAAAGTAATAGGCAACATTAGTTGCATTTTAAGTCATTTGAAAGGGCAGAATTATAATTCTTATTGTCATTCATGCAGTATTTCCCGCAGAAGTCAAAAATAAAATTTTCGCGCGGGCATAAATTAGCACAGTAGTAATGTTTTCAGAAAATAAGATATTCAATGGTATGAATATGCTGGGGTTAGATTTCGCGCACTTGCCCAAGCGCGAATTGAATCCCAGCGAAATATAAGTAATGTACATGTATTTAATAAGTCAAACAATTTGAAACGATCTCCATGATTTGGAAAGAACTAGCGTAATATTGTGACAGAGAAAATTATTGTTGACACCAATGATTTTCAAATGGTTCAAAATAAGATTTAAATACGGCAAAAACCCTTGTACTGTTGTCTTATTGTATTTTCAGAAGTTCTTATTGTATTTTCAGAGGTTATAAATTTTCGCGTATTTCTCGCTGGTGAAAGAGCGTGGAATTTAATGCCAGCGAAATCAAAACATTAAATATCCAATTTTACTAGAATAATAAAACTGAGCGAATTAATAACCTCGGAAAAATGTCAGTTTTGTCTTTTGCGCAAAATTTGATCCCCGCAAAATAAATAATACAACATTAACAAATTAATCACAAACCGTGTCACGTGGTCACATGGAAACTGTAAAGTTGTTACGAATGCTTTATTCAGCTGCATCATCTGGTCGTTCAAGCCTCGGATCACAAATGGACTGAAAAAAAATAATTACAAGTTCAACAAGCTTTGTGAAGCAATGTTTATTTTGTTATTGTTTTTGTGCTTTCTTCGGTTTTTGTTGTTTTTTTTTATTGTTGTTTGTTTTCGAGAAAAGGTAAGAAATCGTTTTTGCACAAGAGAAAACACGTTGTGGTAAATCCATATATTATAAAAAAGATTATATAGATTAAGACCCCTTTCGGAAACTGGATTTCCGAAACTACTTTATGTAGCAAAAACTACCTCTTCGTCTTGGTGCCTTCCTGTAAATTGTCAACTGTCTGCATTTAGTGAGCATACATGAAGTTTAAATAATTGAAAAGGGAACTTACTCTTGTATATTTGCGGAGCGCAGACGTCTATCAAAGTTCCCAGCTTCTATTGTAAAATTCTCAATTGCGGAGTCAATCATATCTACAATATAGGAACATTGTTATCGTTATGTAGATATAGTTCGGCTAGAGATACATTGTATAACAAAAATCCCGTCAGAAAAGGACGGCGCGCAAAACGGTCAAAGTGACTTAAAGTGGATGGGGCAAAATGGTATTCAGTACAACTCCTCTTAATTAAAGAACACCCCGAAATAAGGAATAAACACATTCAGAAAAAAACAAAAGGTAGACAGGAAAAGAGAACGTAAGTTTATAATAAAATTATGATCAATATCAAAACGACACCATAAGCAATTAAAAAAAACCCGAAGGGTTTTCAGATTGGAACTGCTAGTGGCTAAGCATAATGTCTTTTGGGGCATTAATTTAGTTTTATTCGGACTTCAGGACCTCCCATCAGGTTTTCGTATGAATAAGATGCCTCGGGGAATTACTTTGAAGGCATCAAGTATTTAAGCAATCAATCAAATTCAAACCTCACCAGTCGTTACTCCTGAATCTTTTATTTCCATCTCATTCTCCGACTTGAGTCTTTCAATAAACTGCTGCAGAGTCTTGGCATAATCAGTCACATTGAATGGCAGCAGGGGACTGTCTGATAGATCTCGTGCTAGCTCGGCTATAAACTGAGATAAAGCCTTACTGGACTGAAAACAAATGAAAAAAACAAAACCGTTAATAACGAGTCCTACTACTATCATTCCGTGGTTATTTTTGCACTTCTTCAAATATCACTATTGAGTTCTATGGCAGAAGCACGAAGCATAAACTCGGGCCACAAATAAACCGCAAAGTTCTAACTATATACGCCTCATTTTCTTTCTTTTAATCTTGGTGGGACACAAAAGATATACCTCATATCATGTTTATAACTTAAAACAATGTCAAACTTTGCGAATAATAGATTGCCGTCATATCATGTTTATAAAATCTTAAACAAAAGTCAAATACAAATTGTGTTTATAACTTTCAAGAAAGTCAATATCCTGTTTATAACTTAAAGGAAAGTCAAAATACTGGTTATTACTTAAAAGAAAGTCAAAATCCTGGTTATAACTTACAAGAAAGTCAAAATCCTGTGTATAACTTACAAAAAAGTCAAAATCCTGTTTATAACTTACAAGAAAGTCACACTTTGCGTCGACCAGATAGCCTTCATACTCTGTTTATACATAACTTGCAAGAAAGTCAAAATCCTGTTGTATAACGTACAACAAAGTCAAATACCTGTTTATCATGTTTATAACTTATAAGAGTCAAAAGCCTATTTATAACTTACAAGAAAGTTAAAATCATGTTTATAACTTACAAGAAAGTTAAAACCCTGTTCATAACTTACAAGGAAGTCAAACTTGGCGTCGACTACAGGAATACCCAAGGAGTTGATGAACGACATAACATATTCTGATGTTGGCGTTTTATATCTGAAATACAATCATTTATCATCAACACAAACTAGTTCTATTGCCTGTATTCAGAAGTTTTACTATTAAGTAACTAATTATCGTTTTAAGGCAACGAATTTTCATTCTGCAGAAGCAAAAGAAGATCGTATTATTTAATGACTTTCATAATCAAATGACCGGAATCAGTTAAATGTGATAACCATATTTTATAGAGACTTTAAAGTCATATATAAAGCTATATGTTGACCCCTTAGAAAATCCTATTGCATACAGTTTTAAAATAATGTAATTAGCATATTGATTATTGAATAAAATACTTATGCAAATCAAAAGTTTATTTTCTTTCCAAAAGACAGCATTCTTGACCCTCGAAGAATTTAACAAATATTAATATGCATTTTACTTACTTAGGGCTAAGTGTGTTCAAGTCAGATGCAGACGACATCCACGTCTCATACAATGATCTTCCTGCATTAGCAGCTCTGGTGTTGTCAGTTATAACAATTTTCTTTGCAGCTCGATCAATTGTTTTGTACATCAAAGATGTTCCCTCAGTTTTAAAAGAATGGTTGCCTAAATATATTAAACAAGGTGGCAACAACACGTGGTTGTTGACGTCATTTTTGATATTACAGCAAGCATAAAACCCTTCTATTCAAACCTTTGAAGCATTGTAAGAATTTTATTAGTGTACCGTTTTCGACGAAATTTAACACATTCGAAAGAGAAAGTTAAACACTATCCACGTTTGTCAATACATTAATTTTGTCGCTTTGTGTCTACTTTTGTCTGTGATTCGGGGCAAATAATGATAACATTTTTATCATTCAATTTCAGTATTTCCAAATCTGACATAAAACCACGTGGTAAGGCCACCTTATTAAAACATTGTTAAATATTTTTTATTCTGTGATTCTGTGCTAAATGCATCGTAGATTTTGCATCGTTGTTTTATATGTATTATTATTTTAACTGAAAAAAACGGCAACTTGTTATACCAATCTTTGACAAGGTATTTATACATTAAAAGTAACATAAAAGGACAGAAAACACAGGCAACATTGTGAAACAGCAAGATTACTGAGTGTAGCAGAACGCAGTACAAAACCAACTAGTAAAACATCATAATCAAGCCAGCTAGCTAGTAAAACCAGCAAGGTAGTATTACCAGCAAGCTAGAAAATACGCAAGCTAGTAAATATTATACATTAAAGCATTACCTAAATTTTCCTCTACGTCCAGATTCAAGTATGCTACCAACCGGGTATTTACAACTCCAGCATTCTGCTGTTAAGAAGAAAAACACAAGTGCAAGACAAACAAGTAATAAAAATGGCATGGCTGTAACCCCAGTGAAGGCCATTCTTCAACGGAAGAGACTTTCGCCTGTCGCCTAAAAAAACACTGCCTTCTTAGCTTCTGACCGAGCCTTCTGTTACATTCCACGCCAGAAAGCAGTGTTGTTTCCGACAGTTGACGCTAGGTCCTACGAACACGCCTAATCGTATCTTACCCAGATCCATTATACTTGTCTTTAAAAAGATTGAATATGCATATCAGGAAAGGCCACAACCAGAAAACACAGTGTTCAGATGAGCCAACAATTAAAGAAATCAAACGGTTCAAAAGAATTCATACATTAAAGCAAAAGTTACTGCCTTTCAACAGTTGCGGCAAGGAAGATAATATGTTGGATTTTACATTAATGACCTGTCATATAATAAAAAAATACATATACTTGTATTGTATTGTTCGTTGTCCAACTGTTATGGTACAATTTACATTTACAAAATAATTTTTTATCAGACCTGTATCCATGATCTGGAACCACCGATTCCGTCCCAACTACTGAAGATAATGGTTCGTCGTGGCCTCCATTTACCTATATAAATGCATTTTCACATAACACTACAGTAATTAAATTAAAATTTTAATTAATAAAGTCACTCTCTATAATACAGATTACTGTCGACTGCGATGCACAATTTTAAAGACAATATCGTCAAGTCTTGAACTATAACCCTTGCTGTTTATTTAAAAAGAACGACACTTTTTATTTAGAATCTAAACCAAAAAAAGCAATTAAGTTCTCTGCAATTACTTAAAACTTTGCTAGGTAGATTATTAAACAAAATAGAAGAAAAGAAGACTTTGAAAGCACAAGAATTGCAGGCTCAGTTAAATCGAGCCCGTTTGTTGACACCAATATAAATGCATATTTCTGCCCGCGCCGCCTAGCCCCAGGCGCAGTTCAATAACTACAACAGTAAACAGTACAGTTTCGACCCATCCCAAACGACGGTATTGTATGGATATAAAACAATGTTTGAGCTCACGGTGTGTAATTTAAAAAGAGGCGCCAAGTTTACCATCTAGAACTATCGGTCGGTCAGTGCAAAAGGTTGAACAATCTTACCCGCTCGGACAAGCTGACCCATGACTCTGACTATCTCCATTAATACCGCAGTTCCATTGTACATGCCTCTGATACTGTGAGTTCCAACTACAACATAGCGATCTGTAAAACAGCTACAAATGCTAAATATCAAAATAAAAGAACAGAATAACTAAACCGCAACTTGTTCTAATGAACGAAATATACCGCCATACCGCCAAACGCGTACGTACTTTTTGTTATTATACCCAAAAGTATACTACTACTTAATAACTTAAATAGATGAAAAGGGAACTTTGAAAGTCGCCGAACACGACACATATGAAAATATTGCAGGCTCGGTTTGATTGAGCCTGTTCATGAGCAGTAATGGAGATGCATATTACCGCCCACGCCGCCTAGCCCCGGGTTGAGCGCAATTCAATATTTACACCAATAAAAAGTACAATTTTATCCATCCCAAACGATGGTATGCATACAGAACCTTCAATGCGGTATTTTCAAATTAATACTATTCCATGTTCAGCGGCGTATGGTGCCCAGATAAAAGAATGAATTTGTCTTTAACGAGAAAACAATGGGCAGAACTAAACAGAATAGAAGTTTGATAGGGAGCTGAGAATATAAGAGCATAATTAAAGACTATAACAACTGACTTTTTAAATAGAAAATTGGTTCGACAATTATTTTTGATATACTATTTTTGTTATATGCTCTCTTTTTTTCATAGTAATAACAGTGTTATCAAATAATCAATATTTATTAAAAAATAAAACCCTGTCATGTTTCTTTTAAGAACTACTCACTAGTATTCTAAATTAACTACAAATTTCGATTTCAATTAGACATTGACCCAAGCGAGCAACCTCCGTAAACACCTGTTGCACTGCAGCACTTAATAAAACGCCGACCATGTTTTTTTTCAGGCGACGACTGTTAAAACTGCCTCTCCAATCAAAAGATACTGTATGTTACTTCCAAATTAGGTTTTGCTGTCAATCAAATTGTTGTCGCTGTGGGTTGATTCCCGTTGCGGATGTTGAAACAATAACAAAAGGTGTTGCTTAAAGTAAAGCAACCTGAAGGCATGATTAACAATGTACAACGTTCTGTCAATTATACTTCCCGCGCTACTTCTCAACGAAAGTCGTGTTTGATGTTTTAATTTCAAGCCAAAATATAACTGAAATCGATATTTGTAGTAAATCAGGATAAGTCTTGCCCGCGGATAAAGATTCGAACAAGCGGCCCGTGGAGCATTGTCATACACTTTTCAAGATGAAAAAACTTTAAATTTGTAAACCGTGGTTTCTTAAACAAGTTGTCCTGGTAAAATAACTCCAACCTACCCATTAGGACGACAATGTAAAAATACTTGAGTCTGCTCGTAATTAAGTTGAATGCATCATTAACATTTATGATAAATACCTAGCATTTTCATTTGTTATCCGTGAACTTAAAAATAAACTTGACTTTTTTATTACTCGTCAACGGTACACCTTCGAACAAACCCTACCTTAGGAAGTACCGTGGTGTCACACCTATAAATAAACTTACCTGGTTCAATATTGCCTTTAATGACACCAATAATGTTGTTCACAGTTACAGGTGATGCACTTCTATCTAGTCGCACATGGATTTTCCTACAGATATATGCACAATATAGTTTACATGTCGGCATTAAAGGGCCGTCCACAGTGGTTAAAGCACTTTCATCATTAAAACGAAAATAATCAAAATCTCTCTAATGTCTTCTTTTTAATGTATATTCTATACAGTCTATGTTAAAAATGTTAAAATAGTAAAGACAATTTACTAGATCTAAAAAATCTTAACATTCTATTTGGAGTTCGAACTTATTTGTGGCCCAATCACAATCGCGGCTTTGGCAACATTTGTAATCAACAATACAAAACATCTTTTTATAATTTAACAATTTTGACAATCAAACGCTTTGTTTATAGGATATAAGTAAGTTTAAAATAAAACGAAATGCAATGCCGCGGCAATTTCTTCGGAACTGCGAAAGATGTGAATAGCGATTCAATAGATATTAACTTGTTGTTGTCAAATCGAGTAATGAGCTTACACCCGCCTATTCAAAGTGTAGTGTGGAATACTTCAATGTCTCTTATTGGGCGTGCCACGGGAAAATGTCAATCTGTCATATTTTGTGACATTTTAGTTGTTACTATATTTCGAATGAACGTACAACTATCTATTATTTTTTCATAACTAAGAAGAGATTTTATTACACATTTTGACAATAAAATGATATTTTTACCGCAAAATGCATAATAATTAATGCCATCTGTTTAACTTTATGACCATTATCCGCCCTAATTATGTGGTTAATATTGATTGCAAAACTATGTTATGCCTAAAAATAACTTAACATAAGCGAATTTCATTGAAATTTTACTTCAGTTTTTGTGTTCGATTTTGATAGTTTAGAACACTCCTTTTTTCTGATCAGTGAACAAGCGCATTTTAAAAATAAAATTTAATGTTTGTCTTTAATTTTCTGCCGTATAAAAAGTGGCATTTTTTTCGCCGTTTTAAAAGATGCGATTTTCAACCGCGGCGAAATCTCGCCATTTATTACATACCTTTATTTCAAAAGTAATGATTATATTGCTTTCGAGAGAAATTCAATTGATTCAGCCGTTTTCATGCCGTTGTGAAATAACGCCTCTTAAACAAACGGCGAAATTTCGCCGCAGCGAAATTACGTCGACAATTAAGTTGTAAATTATCAATTATTTACTCATAAATTAAAGAGATTTTATTCCACAGTTTGACTATAGAAAGTTATAAATATCACAGAGCATGTAGAAATACGCAAATCTTACTGCCCGTTGTTTGGAAAACCGTTGCCAAATCTGTAGGTTATATTTAGCTTTCCTCTCCACTCCAATGGCACTTCGTTCCCGCCAAGCTCGCTTAAAACATAAAACGGAGGTTATCAGCAAGGGCACAAGATCATAAAACTAAAACAAGATCTGTCGCCGTTTCAACCTATCAGATGCTTGAGATTTTAGACTTGTCTCCAAACTCAGAGTTGTGATTTTTAGCGCAGGCAAAAACATGTATGATATACAGATTACAATGTAAATGAATAGCAAACTACTGTCGTATCATTTCGGGTGGACGAATTTTTATGCAGATGGCGAAAATAGCATTTTAGCGCGGACATAAATTTGCGCGGATGTAATATCATCATTTGATAAGCTATAACATGGTATTGTTGTACTAGCTCTTATTTTCGCCCAATCTTTATCGCGTGAAAATTAAACCCGCGCGAAATATAATGACACTACAGTATTTGTTTTTAGCACATGTGGACGCTGACATGATTTATAAAAACATAAGTAGAATTGGTAATTATTATGCAGGCTGTTTAAAAAAGAACATTAATAGCCACCGAACACGACACATATCAAATATCGCAGACTCGGTTTCATTGAGCCTGTTTATGAGCAGTAATGGGTCTGCATATTATTGTTCACGCCGCCTAGCCCCAGATTGAGCACAATTCAATATTTACACAATTATAAGTATCGTACTAAACGTTCTTTAAAGGGCTATATAATTATTAACAGCTCTGATTGAATGTAAGGGGAGACTTTTTACGGCCTATATACAGCACAAACAACACTACTTTGATAATTAAATAGATGAAAATGGATCTTTGAAAGCCACCGAACACGACAAATATCCAACTATTGCAGGCTCGGTTTTTATTGAACCTGTTCACGAGCAGTAATGGAAGTTTAAGCAAACATATTGAAAACAGAAAAAGTCACCTCAACAGTTGCTTCGCTATAAGAGACCCACTTGACAGACTAGGAATGTGGGGCATACACATACACATATTTTGGATGTACAATGCTGAAATAGAAAACAAAGCCATTATGTCATATATTGCATAATATCTTCAAAGTTCTATATAAAGAAACATGTTTGATTCAGTCGGTTGGGTATGTGTCTATGATATCTGCATACGACCTTTTCACTGGACCTCAGTTTACAGTCTCATGTGAGAGCCTGTTAAAAAGTTTTAGTTGGAGCTGCAGGGCATCGAACCAATGATCACTGGGCTAAGAAGCAGACGTGCTGATGAGCTATTGGTCCGCTCTTAAATATCATGTTTTTTTCGGATTTGACTATGCTTTCTGTAAGTTCGAAGCCAAGTGCATGATGTGTCTCGGTTATTACTGGATACTTCAAAGCCAAGTGCCCATCGGTTCTCGGATGTGACCGGATAAAACATGATATGTGTAAACCGCGTTTTTGAAATGTAACTGAGTTCTTCATGTTAATTCGAAGCCAGGTGCATTTTTTCTCGAAAATAACTGGATACTACCTGATAACTGGAAGCCAAGTGCACGCCCTGCTTTGGATACGGGATGCTCGATATCTGATTGGTCCATATTATCGTCTGATGACTCTTCATCGAAAATAATAATACATCTTGCCCCTCTGATTTCTGCTTCTTTAATCTGCCAATAAAACTCAAACAAGTGAAGTTGAAATAATAACACACAAGAAAATTGTATAAAAGTATTGCAGAAAAGATTTTTGCGCCGTAGCTAACAAGGCCGGGTTTAGACATATTATTATGTATTCAATTATTATGCAAAGGGTTATGAAATAAACCGTTTCGATTGGTGGATATTTATATCAGAGAGGTATCGATTACTATAACCGACATTATATTAAACTACGTGGATCCAGATAGTTATGGGAATGTTAAACTGTAAACTTAATGAAACGTATAGATCTGATCTGACAAAAGATCAGTAATAAAAATGATGATGATGATGATGATGATGAATTTAATAATAATAATAATAATAATAATAATAATAATAATAATAATAATAATAATATTATTATTATTATTATTATTATTATTATTATTATTATTATTATTATTATCATCATCATTATTATTACAGATCTTTCGACAGATCAGACCTATACGTTTCATTAATTAAGTGTTTTATTTTGTTTCCATATTTACTAGGTTTCGACGATAAAAATTTTCGGTTCGCGCCGATTTTTTCGGGTCGGTCGTCGATGGGGAAACAAATAATATTTTATTTAAGGCCTTATTATTAATATTATTATTATTATTGATAATAATAACAATAATAATAATAATAATAATAATAATAATAATAATAATAAGGCCTTAAATAAAATAATATGTCTGGCCTAATACTACTACTACTACTACAACTACTACTACTACTACCGAACTACTACTACTACTATTTCTGATGGTAAACCGTGTGACGTGTTACTGTAAAATGCGTGACTACAATAAGACCGTTCACAATTTATTGGACGTTGCACAATCACGGTGCCTATCCATATCGGCTGTTTCTTTGCGAAATTCGCTATATCGGCTGTTTCTTTGCTTCGGCAACGGCTATTCTTTGCTAATAACAATGAATGGAGAGCATATGTCAGAGATTCCAGACGCAAATGTTACAGATATTAGGTATATTGTACGAAAAAGGTTGTTCACGGAACATTAGAATGTCTAAACTATGCATTGTAGTGTTTACTTTTTAAATGTCGGCGATTGTGGCAGAAATCTCGATGAAACTAGTTGACGATACGCAGACGTAGAGCACAGATCCAGCTTTTCTGCAGTTTATAACGAGTGTTTGCTTCGATATCTAACGTATCAAGCAATATATTATATTCATTTCTTCAATATTCTTACAAAAAATACTTACAAATAGGTAGAAATATTAATAGATTTATCCAAAACCCTTTACTTTCGGTTTATTAGGGCACCGGCGGCCTCTCTGCTCACCCGTTTTTGATGCACAGGCTGACTCTCTGCATTGCGCACAGGTAGGCTCAATGATAATGACTACTTAGGAACCTGTTTACTCACTGTATTATGGACAATTTAGAATTTTGTCACTGCATTCTCCTTATTAGAATGTAAATTAACGTTACATGAGCAGGGGACTTCGAAGTTGAACGAGAAACCTTAAGGTTTATCGCAACTGTGTTAGTATCCTTTTTATGTAAGGTTAATGCACACATTGCTAAATGTTTATGAAAATGCTAATAGATATGTTTAACAATAATAAAGCTTTACAAAACTTTAACAAGGTTAAAACACTTATTTGATATGTACAGCCTATGTACATTCTATATTGCAGATTTAGCGCAGAACTCCACTTGCCCATTTATTGGTTTATTCGCCGGTTCATTCGTTCGTCCGTTCGTTCATCGTCCGTTCTCCATCAACCGATCGTCCGTCGGTCGGTTCTTTCTCTCATCCCTTCCTCCCTCTCTCCGTTCATTCGTCCTTTTATCCACCTGAATGTCCTTCCGTCCGTCCATTCATATTTCTCCCTAGTAGTCCGTTTCATTGAACCTTTTCTATAAAATGATCATTTGGTTGTATAGCCTTACATAATATTATCTGAACAATTTTCTTTAAAATCACTTTTTATACGCCCGTCGAAAATAGGTCGTATTATGGGAACACCCATGGCGGCCAGGCGAGCGGGCGTCCAACCTCTGGGCGGCGTCCACAGCGATGTCCGCTCAATAACTTAAACAGGTGCCTAAGTAGTCATTATCGTTGAGCCTATTTGTGCGCAATGCAGAGAGTCAGCCTGTGCATCAAAAACTGGTGAGCAGAGAGACCGCCGGTGCCCCAATTAAACCGAAAGTAAAGGGTTTTGGATAAATCAATTAATATTTCTACCTATTTGTAAGTTTTTTAAAAGAATATTGAAGAAATGAATATAATATATCGCTTGATATGTTAGATATCAAAGCAAACACTCGTTATTGACTGCAGAAAAGCTGGATCTGTGCTCTACGTCTGTGTATCGTCAACTAGTTTCATCGAGATTTCGGCCACAATCGCCGATATTTAAAAAGTAAACACTACAATGCATAGTTTAGACATTCTAATGTTCCGTGCACAACCTTTTTTGTACAATATACCTTATATCTGTAACATTTGCATCTGGAATCTTCGACATATGCTCTCCATCCATTGTTATTAGCAAAGAATAGCCGTTGCCGAAGCAAAGAAACAGCCGATATAGCGAATTTCGCAAAGAAACAGCTGATATGGATAGGCACCGTGACAATGTTTTCACGTGTGAAGTCGCCGAGCACGCAGTTTTTGCCACGAGTTGCTGCGAAAACGCGTGCCGTCATTCAATTTGTCGTTAACGTTGCTGTTCTAACAGCCATTCGAAAAGGCCGTAATATCACGAATTCTTCTAATAATATCTGTAATATATGTTAATATAAGGATTGAATCGATATTTGATGATTTTCATTTGGGTATGAAAAACAGTTGGATTGTTTAAAGTAGGCATGAAGCCCTTAGGGCTTCAAACACTTTAAACAACCCAACTGTTTTCCATACCCAAATGAAAACCATCAAATATTGGTTCAATCCTTAAGTAAAATCGGAAACTACCGCAATCAGCTTTAAGGCGTCGCAAACATTGCAAATGGCGAAAAGTGGCTAAAATTTCAAAAATGAATCTTGGGGAAAATACCTATTGCCACCTAGATATTAGTAAAGAAATGTATTTAGCTAAGGACGTAGTTAATGTTTGCAAGCTCAATTTAGTCTAATTCATGTTCTAATTACAAAGCACATGCTAAAACAAAAGAAAAACCGTTTGCATGAGAACTCTGAAATTCATGGACAATATGTAAGGAAGTAAGTTTTCCTTGAATTTCTTGAAAACCCGGACATTATTTTGACGAATTGGCTCTAAACATTGTAGAGCAGCATATGCTTATTTCAGGTATGAGTTGCTTTGGTATATTGTCCATGAATTTCAGAGTTCTCATGCAAACGGTTTTTCTTTTGGTTTAGTATGTGCTTGGAAATTAGAACATGAATTAGACTAAATTGAGCTTGCAATCATTAACTACGTCCTTAGCTAAATACATTTCTTTACTAATATCTAGGTGGCAATAAGTAATTCCCCCAAACTTCATTTTTGAAATTTTAGCCACTTTTCGCCATTTGCAATGTTTGCGACCTCTTAAGACGTTGTTTCACACATGATGCATGCTATCAACTAAATAGTGATTTCTTCTAAAACCCCTCTCTTAATTTCAAATTTATGTATGCTAACAGATTGATGAATCCGTTCCACATAAACTTTCTTAGAATAGTATCCGTAAGTTGCCAGACTACAAATATTTACTAAACACAGCGGAAACAGTATTCGGCTTCTTCGGATGTTTAGCAAAACATCTGGTATATTAAATAAATATGGCTTACAAGAATATTACAATATCCCCTCGGGAAAAATTATTCCTGAATTGTTATATTCATTGATAATACCAGTTAATGATTTTTTTAGAAATAAACCAAATGTAAAATACGTTCTCGATAACTTGTCACGTGACAGACACGTGCAGTTAAATATGGTTTATCAGCTAACAGTTATACAAATTTGATATCGTCATATTTTCTTGATTAGTATTCATCTCTGACAAATAAAAATTTATTCCCCTCTGTCTGCTTCAATATCTATCTTGATTGTATTAAAACAAGTAAAACGTGACTGCCTACTTATTGGGGCGCGTCACGGGAAAAGGTACCTTAGGACAGTTGACGTCAATCGTTAAAATGACGTCATAAAGTTGAGCAGACGACATTAATTATAATGCATTTCGCGGTATAAATACCATTTAAATTAGCAAAATGTGTTACAAAATCACGTTTTAGTTATGAGAAAAGAACAGATAGTTGTACTTTCTAAATATAGTAACAACTAAATTAATATCACAAAATATGACCGAAGGCATCTTTTCCCGCGGCGTGCCACAATTTTAATCAGTAATACGTACCTTTTCTTCTACCTTGCCTCCCCCATATCTAACAATAACGATCTTCCCGGAAACATTGATCTGTTCATTCTGTTCCAAATATTCATAGTCTTCTAATCTTCCGTAGTTAACATAGACCAAATCTCCCTAAAGAATATATAAGAGGGATGTTCAAAAATACTCGTAGAAAAATGTTAACTTCGTACAGATAAACTAAGGATAGTCTAGAATCATGGAGAAGTAGCAAGTAGATAGATTTCCTGAAAATAAAGAGACTGTTCTTCTTACTTTACTTATATGCATCACCATATAGGCCTCTAACCGTCTTTAGAAATACCCGCCCTGGTCCTAAAACAAACAGCCACGCTTCTACTAGCACCAGTTAATGATTTAGCAGCCAGGCGGCATCTGAAGCTCCCCCAAAACCAACCCCGACTCAAAGATTACAATAATTAACCAGTTAACACAATGCTAAATAATTATATTGATATCCAGTGTGAAATAAATAGCAAATGTTTTCAAAAATAGCTAAACATAATCCTTACTGTCTGTGGCCATTGTCAAGATTTTTTATACTGTGGATGTGATACATTTTGTTAAATCTTGATATTAATGTAGGGTCATATAGAAGATACTTGCATAAAGGTCTGTTGCTGGTAACTGTATGACTGGATGTTGCAGAACGGTAAGTTCTGAATCAAAAGTTGTGTTAAACTGTAGAATGGATCTGTTCTTCGCGTCGACAATTTCGACGTTTCCGGTGTGCGCTGACACCATTGCGTCATAGGGGATCGTTGTCACATGATCCAAACCGACCGTTTCCCAGTGTTTCTTGACTGTCTTTAACACATGACTGTTTGCCTCATCTCCATCATCTTTTCTCAAAGACCTGCCAACCACAGTGAAAACTTTACCTCAAATTCGTAAAGCAGATTTTAAATGTACCTTTATAAATCAAAAAGTGAGAATACTTATTTGTAATTTCAGCATCGCATTTTTTCGGTGGTTTTTGTTTACTGTGAGAGTTTATCTTGCCCTAAAAGTAGGTGCCCAAAAGTCCCATTTGTCACTTTATTATGAATGTGATGCTGTTGCATGCAACATATAATACTTTTTAATAAAAATACGCTCTATTGATCGTTTTATAAAAATCGCCATGTTGGTCGTTATAAACGTATTCTCTATTGATAGTGTTATAACCGCACGCTCTGTTGATCGTGTTATAAACGTATGTTGTATTGATAGTGTTATAACCGCACGTTCTGTTGATCGTGTTATAAACGTACGCTCTATTGATCGTGTTTTAAAAAATACGCTCTATTGATCGTGTAATAAGTGTATAAATATAATAAAAATATGCTTTGTCTTCTTTAAACCATTTGATTCTTTTGGGAAGTTCTATTTCTTGCATGGCTTATATACGAATGGATATTTAACCTCCCACTAAGGCCAGTTAATTGAAAATTAATCTAAATCAACGTACCTTAGATACCCTTCAATTTTATCCAAGTTTACATTTTTACGCATTTCCTCACTGATTTTAGGATCACTGTCTTTCATTAACAACTTTGAGACCCCCTGCAGACACACTCCATTTTCAAAAGGCTTTGGTGGTGCCGATTTGTCGGGAATTTCACCAACGCACGTGACAAAGCGACCAATCAGAACACCGAGAATCATTGTAATCATGCAAAATATCACTACAATGGTCGTCAAACATCGGTTGTCGACCCTTCGGCGTATTCCGAATATCTGCACCGTATGCATTATTTCCAGAAAGCGAGACTTTTTTACTTTCCTTTCTCCACGCAAAACTATGATTTCCTATTCGTTTTTTTTCCATAAAACTATGATTTCATATCCGTTTGTTCCATAAAATAATTATTTCTTATCCTTTCCTTCCACAAAACTATAGTTTCATATCCTTTCGCACCACAAAACTATCAAAATGAGAAGACGATCACCTTTTAACTTTTCCTTTAAGATAAAAAAAGAACGCACCCATGCATACGTCTATATAAAATAGATATGGCAGCCTAATAATAAACTTCACACTATTTTACTATAATTCAAATACAAGCATCTCTAGAAAGTACGTTGAATTGCAGATATTCGTCTTTTACTAAAAGAATTAAATAATTGTAAGAAAACTCTTTTTTCCAGGTATGAGATTTTCGTCTTTTACTAAAAAAAATTAAGAAGAAGAAAACTCCAGGTAAAGTTCAGCTATTAAATGTTCTATCTTTGTATATAAAGATATTTTATCTGAAAGGCTAACAACGACCTGCTGTTTCGATCCAGCAAACTGGTACTTGCCGCCTTTATCACGAGACTTCACTCAAGAACAGTAGGAGGTTTTTCACCCAAATTTTCCAAATAGTTAGCCTATTTCATAAGCAGCTTTATACCTGATCGATTTATTGAGTATTATAAACAATAGAACAGTATCCAGAAAAAAGTACGGTTGATTAACAAAGATTAATGGAATAATTTTACAAGAAACGGTGCACAAAAACTGCCTGCTTCGTTTTATATGCAAAAAAATGTTTAAAAAATATTGTCGTGTTCGTTTTTTGTTTGAGCGACTAAAGATTCAAAACTTTGATTAAGCGTTTCCTGATGAAATTACTTAAAATTTTAAGTCATCGTATATTTTGTGTTCTTTTGTCAGAAACGTCCTATGAAATGTCGCCCGTTTTCTAAACATTCCCATTCGGAAAATAATGTCCATATGGGTACCAGCGCTCAAAAAAGTGATAAACCACTGTGCAAAACTGTGCATTACTATTTTTTTCACTGAGAAAACTCTATAATTAACAGGAAAACGTTAAATAAATAACATGTTGGCTAAATACCTCGTTGATGATTATCAAGATTTAAGACCACAAGGTAGTCAGAACTGATTCTTGCACATGTTTGAGTTTTTCTCGTAAAAGATAAACGAACAGGCATAAAAATATAAGCAATGGTCGTTGACTCCAAATGATGCCATCATTACCACGCTGCTGTAATAGAAACTCATTTAAGCAAAATTTATGTATCACACACATTCCTCACAAGTTCTTACAAGGTCATCTTAGCCCAAGTCCGACAATTTTTAATTTACTTTAAAACAATATGTTGATATCATTTGTTGTGCGTTCAGGGTAAAGGTACTTTCGGACAGTCGACATCCAAGAAACGACGTCATAAAGGTGATCAGACGACATTACTTATTATGGATTTTGAGCTAAAATAATATTAAATTGTCTAAATGCGTAATACTTTCACCTATAAGTTATGGGAAAATAATAGAAAATTACAAGTTATTTCAAAATATAGTAACAACTACAGTCAAAATCATATTAGCGAAAACACGTTTTCCCTGCGACGTGTCCCATTTCATTTACAGATTACTAATACTAGCATCATGCCGTATATAAAATTAATGTTCTGAAAAAAGGTTAGTATTTAGTACACGTAGTTGTTCTTGTTCCTTCTTAAGCTCTCGTTATTATAAAGGGCGCGTCATGGGAAAGGGAAAGGCAGTTTAAGGTAGTAACAATAATTTCCAACTTGCCGGCCATTTTTTAAAATTAAATATTGCTTCCCCAAAAGGGTGTTTGAGCAATCCCACTGAGCCCCTCTGGATCCGCCCCTGTCGATTGTATGTGCTCAGAAAGATAATCGAATTAGGGTCCACTTTGCTTGAAAGTGCTGTTAACTAGTTCATTATGTTTTACGATTGTTAGTTCTCATGATATGCATTATTCAGTATTTGCTTAAGTTGGCTTAATTTATCCAGGCAATTAAGTTTTTGTACTTGTCTGTGCTTAAGATCAATTTTCGGCATAACTGTAATTCTTAAGATAAACAAGTAGAAACGAAACCATGGGTAAATATTTGACGGAAATCTTTTTTGGCCGTAGGATTTGATGGGATACGGTATTAGGCAACGTTAGCCAATTCATCAAGAGAGGTCTTGATTGCATAGAGAGAAGCACTTTTATTTTGTTGCATCCAACAAATACAGAAGAACTAAGAAATACATATGGTAATACATAGGACAGCTCCAGTGTATCTCCAACAACTGTTCACTCGCAACCAAAGTCGTTACAGACTACGGTCAACAGATGAAATTTATCGCAATATCCCCAGAACATGAACAGGAATGGTTGATAGATCTACGCAGTAACAGCTTAGACATAGCATGCATACATGGATTTTTGAACAGCAATTTGTCCCGTATTACTATTTATGTTTTAAAATTGGCATGTTTTCGCTTGTCGGTTAGTTGTCGGCTGAAGTTCACTATTTATGGGTTAGTTAATTTGATTGTTTCCTTGGTGTCAATGCTCTTTGAAATAGGGTGTTTAACCCCCAGAAACCTTGGATTAAATTTGTGTATTTGGGAATTGTTGTGAGAATTTATTTGATACTTGATTGATACGGAGAATGTCAATTTAATTGGTCGATATTTCCAAGGGTGGGTATTCTGGATAAGCTATTTTCACAGGCTTGATTGTATTTGGTGTATATATAACTAACTTAAACTTGTTTAAACAAAACTAAAACGGTAGGGCTTATATCTTTTTTTTAATTTTTCTATCGGACTTTGTTACATTATCTGTTTATACGAATAAATTATTTAAGAAAATGTTATGGAGTTTAAAAATATGTTTTCTATTTATTATAACTGTTAATAATAAATTATTAGTTAAATAAACTTTATGTATATCTTTTTATCATTGGTTTGCAGCCATTTAAAAAGCAAAATGATTCTTTTAATTTTTGCTTTTTTTTGTTACACGTCTGATTACAGTATCTTCTAAATTTTGTTGATTTTTTCTTCTTAATTAGTTCAAGCTTTAAGACGCTACAAGAATATATAACAATGACTGAAAGTGTATTGTTTCTGATGCTGGGGACGGCGATTATTTCGCTTTGTGATGCTTATCGTAAGTACTGTTTGTCTTTCTTAGCACTTTATATATAAGGGTTTTATCGCATCTGCAAAAATTTAATGCGCAGATCTCCAGTGCCCAAGGTTATAAAACTGAGCATGGAAACCAGTCTCAAATCTCAAGCATCTGATTGGCTGAAATGGCGACCAGTCGCCATTTCAGCCAATCAGATGCTTGAGATTTGAGACTGGTTTCCAAACTCAGCTTTATATCCTTGGAGCCTGATCAGCCGGCGTCTGATTAGGATCTTCACTGTTCGCCTCTTGGTAAGAAATAACCTAATTAAAAAAAGGACAGTGTAGATTCTGGTCAGAAGGCACGGGTGTGTTCGCACATGTAAACCAGCTATATACAGTAAAGGGCTGACTAAATGTCTTATCATAATTCAGCTCTTGTAACTGTTGTGTGTGAATATCCGTCAATAGTTAATTCACAAGATATTTTTAATCAGTGGCTTAGTAAATACCCGTGCTTCGAGTTGTTCGGATAGGCGCAATGGCCGTGATGGTTTCGCATAATCTTACCGTTTATTGCAAACCATTTTTTTCTGGCTACCACCAAATCATGCAATATAATATTAATCTGAGTATTCCATTGTAAATGTTTATCGTCATTTACTCACATGCGCTTATATTTGAGCATTTTTAAGGTGCCGTAGAAAGTCTCCCCGTACATATAGACAGTAATGTTATCAGTAAAATTGAGGCGCGTCACGGGAAAAGGTACCTTCGAGCAGTTGACGTCAATCCTTGAAATGACGCCATAAAGTTGAGCAGACGATATTATTTATTTTGCATCTTGCGGTAAAAAACCCATTCTATTGTCAAAATGTGTAACAAAATCACTTTTTAGTTATAAAAAAATAAAAGATAGTTGTAAGTTCATTCTAAATAAAGTAACAACTAAAATGTCACAACATATGACCGAAGGTACCTTTTCCCGTGGCGTGCCCCAAATAATCGTTTACATGATAACCTTTATGTTTTTGTATTTTTAGAATAAATTTGACTACTGCACATCCATCTTAATTTCCTTAAAGTTGTTATTCATTTAGAATTCTAAAAATACAAAACATCATGAAGATAATAAAGATGGATGTGCTTTAATCATATTAATTATATATTTATTCTAGAGATTAAAGTCCAAAATTGAAATAAAAAGAAAACAAATTCAATCCTGATATTTCAGACTCTTGCAAGGATCTGAAGACAGCCAATCCTTCGGTCGGGAATGGAGTATATAATATGTTCAACGGTCAAGGCGCCGAATACACCGCGTACTGTGAATTCCACGAATGCTATGGTTACCAGTTTGTTGCCAAATCAGCAACCTCCTTCAACCAGGCTGCGCTTAGTTTAATAGCCCCTAGTACAACACAGGTAGTAGTTCGTCATCTCCGCTTAGACGGTACCCAGCACGACACGATTATGACACAAATAGAAGACAAATCTAACATACCATTGTCAATTCAGTACAACACGAACGTCAACTACGTCAGGCATAAAAATTACGCCACCTGGGAACCGTACCTGTATCTTGGGTTTTTGCCAGTTAACGAAGTCGAAGCGTTTTCGGTTCAAGGTTACCGGGCAAACGGCGTGGACTTTACCTTTTCAAATTGTAATACGGACGCAAATAGCTACATGGCCTTCTTGTTCAACGCAAACAACGGAAAACCGACCGATTACGGTGCTCCGTACGCTTAACTAATGAGGGACTGGGTTGACATTGCTGGCCCAGCTTCCGGTAATCTACCGTCGGATTTCTTCTTCGACTTGGAGATGCACATGGGAGGATGTGGTGGTTATGACATCAATGGATACAACTCTCTACAAGATGTATCTGGAGCCGCTCTGGGAATGCACCTAAGTATTTTTTTTACTTCGTTTTGAACTTTCGATGATGACATCTAGAATAACAACAAGTTTAATAATATTTTTGAATTATTTTCATTCGCGTTTAATTATTTTTTTTCTAATTCTCTCAGGAATACCTTCGCTTGTTTGTGTTATGATATTAACAACATATTTGATTTCTCTTTTTTCTTGCATATCTTGATGACACACACCAAGAATGGTTTGTACGTGTGTTGCTTTTAGGTGACATGAATAAATCATCATTTTATCGTAGAACTATGCCAATTTTTTTCTCAAATGAATGTATCATGAATAACGTCCAAATAATATAGGCCTCCAAGGTGATTTTCTCTAACGAATAAGACCCAGGTGCCAATTCGAGCATTATATCAGATAAAGAGCGGGATCCTGAGTAGAATCACCGACGTTCCTCAAACTGGCTGGATAGCTTCAAAACTTAAAAATTATAATTCCGTGGAATCGAATCCGCAGCGGTTGTGTCCTGTGATTGTCTTCCAATGGCCTTAGACACTAGGCCAAAGACGCCCCATGTGAATAAACAAGTGTTTTAAACATTCAAACTAAATAATATTATATGTTTCTGGTATGTTTTATAACGGTAATTGATTCCTGTATTTTTACAACTGTAAACGAAAACGTATTGGAGATGTAGGCAGTCGGTCGTAACCATTGAACCAAAGAAACCTGCTTTGTGACGAAAATGACAGTCATTTTCGTTATACACGCTATTATATTATATAATGCTTATTCATATTACATGTATTCAATTATATCCATTATAATTCCAAGCACTTTATTTCCTCTTTACACTGAGATATTTGTTACAATTCTAGGGGCAGTATCATTTGAAATTCATAGTAGCGCCCTTTGTGCAGTTTGGCGGCCGTAAAAGGTCGCCTCGTACATATAGTCAGTACTGTTATAGAATATAATCGGTTTCCGTTCACCGATACCAGGAGAGGTGAACCCCCCGATACCAGGAGAGGTGACCCCCTCCTACCAGGGGAGGTGCCCCCCCCCCGACCAGGGGAGGTGACCCCCTCCTACCAGGGGACGTGACCGCCCCCGCTACCATGGGAGGTGAACGCCCCCGCTACCAGGGGAGGTGACCCAACCCCTCCTGCCAGGGGATGTGAATCCCTCCTACCAGGGGACGTGACCGCCCCCGCTACCAGGGGAGGTGACCCCCCTCCTACCAGGGGAGGTGACCGCCCCCGCTACCAGGGGAGACGACCCCCCTCCTACCAGGGGAGGTGCCGCCCCCCCCCCCACTTGGGGAGGTGACCCCTCCTACCAGGGGACGTGACTGCCCCGCTACCATGGGAGACCGTCCCAGCTACCAGGTTGAGGTGACCCCCCTACCAGAAGAGGTGGCTTCCCCTACCAGGGGAGGTGACCCCCTACCAGGGGAGGTGACCCCCTACCAGGGGAGGTGACCCCCCATTACCAGGGGAGGTGACCCCCACACTACCAGGGGAGACGACCCGCACACTACCAGGGGAGGTGACCCCCCACTACCAGGGGAGGTGCCCCCCACTACCACGGGAGGTGACACCCCCACTACCAGGGGAGGTGACACCCCCACAACCAGCGGAGGTGACCCCCCTACCACGGGGAGATCACCCCACAACCAGGTAGCCCTAGACCACCCGGAGAAGGTAATCTCCCACCGCCAACCCGAGATAACCGGGATGGAGGATTTCAAATAAGTAAGGAACAAGGGCACGATCACCCAACTCATCTAAGAGCCTTCAGTCGTTCCCTGTACTGAAGTGCAAAGAAAGGTTCAATTGCCTTCTTATATCAAAACAATATCACTCTCCAGTGACTTTCAACTGCCCTGTTTTCATGTGAGGAAATTCTTTCTTGTTTTGAAAGACTAGATCATTTATAAATACATTAATGAAAAATAATTGCGAAAAGTTAGCATTAATAACCTTTTTCTCTGATTTATCCTAAAATATGATGTTTGCTTTAATAAAGGGACTTAATTCAAATAACTTGCAGTATATATCTGGAATGTATTTGGTTTGTAATGCAATCAATGACAGGTACCCAAATAGCTCAGTTGGTTAAGCCGCAAACTCACGGTAAACCTACAATTCTCGCTGATCAGGTTCAATTCTCGGAAAAGGCATCATATACAATTAGAAGTATGTTGTTTTTGTTATTTTAGGATAAGGGCCGACTACAGTCTTCATTGCACTTTCATCAATAAAAACATCATAATTTTTCAGACGGCAAAATACCGTTGAAATAAGAATGCGTTCACATGCTCTGGTCACACAATATTGAAAACATATTAGCTTTTGCATCCTAAACTGTGAGGTTGAGTGTTTGAAATAAGAAGGCGTTTACAATTTCTGACCACACTGACCATATTCAATGCAATTGTTTGAAAAAAGTTATGTAAGAACAAGAGCCCTTACTGGCATATGACATAACCCTCTTCTTTTAGATTTGAAAATAAATTATTATACATATGTAATTAGATATGCTTGTGGAAAATAAGTGAACCTTACGCACTTAACGCATATGCTGTGGAATAAATGTTAAGGATCGTTCTTTTGGAGTGTGTAGTAAATACCTCAAGTTATAAACAAGTTATAGTGGGGGTATCCTGGAAAATGATTGTTAGCGTTATGGACCTTACCACATATGATGTGCGTGATGATAAAGAATGTTGTTGGTGACGATAGGGGACATATATTTGAACTTTGAAGTAAATCACCAGAGAAAAATATAGAAGTAATTGCAAAAAGGACCAAGGGCCAATAACTCTGTCAAAGATCGAGAGAAAACTTTTGTCGATATACACAAATTAAGCTTTATAACCAACATTCGTGTCTTGTTTCAGTGAAATCCCCAAGAGGTTTTGGAGATGAAGCGTGGACAAGATTTTAATATAGAAAGTACAGTAAAATGAAAAACCCTACTCTGCCAAAAATTGAACGGAAACTCCTGGAGATATGCACAACTAGGCTTGGTAAGCCTATTGACGACGTTTCCTGTCAAGTTTCAATGAAATCCCACCCGCGGTTTTGAAGAAGAAGGGATAACAAGACTAGTAAGTTATTGTAAAAGTAACTTAGGGTTCAAAACTGCCAAATAATCGAGCTTAAACTTCTTACGATATTTAAAACTAGACTTGATGACAAACATTCGTGTTAAGTTATAATGAAATAACCAAGCGGTTTTGATGAAGCGTGGACAAGATTTTACCGGACAGACATTTTGATAACTATAAACCTCCATCCGGGGGGCATGAAAATAAACGCATGCAGAAATTTTGTCCTTAAGTCTAGTTATTTCTTTAAGAAATAAGAAAAACATTGAACACTCTTGAAATATTTTGTTTTAATCTTAAACTACAAAAAACGAGAAAAAATTGGACGTTTAACTCTTGGATTCTTTGGTAACTTGCTACTGTATTATCTTTAGCTTGGTTCTCCGGAGATTGAAACACACCATTTGTAATACTTTCAACTCGATTTAAACTGGAATGAATGTGTTTGGATTCTTCCGAGCCTGCAATATTTTGATCAGTTGCCGTGTTTGGTGGCTTTCGTAATCTCTCTTTCATTCATTTAAATATCATAATAGCGTTGTTTGTGCCATGTGGCGGCTGTAAAAAGTCTCCTCGTGCATTCAATCAGTGCTGATATCAATTACGAATTTGCAGGCCGCTGAATACAGTTCATATTGAGTTATGCTCCACACGGTCTCCTGAGGTAATAATCAGCCAGCCACGTGTCTTATGCTGTATTCAGTGAACGTTACTTCTTTTTAAATTTCTTTAACTTCATTTAATTTTTTTCAAGAGTCTTTAAGGTATTTACTTCATAATTTCATTTTAAAATGCAATAGACACACTATTTAACTTTTTTCTTTACAAATTAAAACTCTTTTCCTCAATTTTCCTTCATATTGACCCAAAGCTCAGAACTAGGTGCGGTCAAAAGTGGAAAAATGATATTGCGTTGCACCAACATGCAAAAATCTGCATCATTCTTTGGAAATATGTGCTTATATTTGTTCAAGCGCTAAATTCAACAAACAACAAAAGATCAAAAGTGACGTAATAAACGCTATTTAATAATAGAAATATTTTATTTGTATAAGATTAGAAAAACCATGATATACACAAAAACATCAGTGTCTAAGGTTATAAAACTGAGTATGGAAACCAGTCTCAAATCTCAAGCATGTGATTGGCTGAAATGGTGACCAGTCGCCATTTCAGGCAATCAGATGCTTGAGATTTGAGACTGGGTTCCAATCTTAGCTTTATAACCTTCAGCCCTACACAGACTATCGTCGTTGTACTTCTAAGAAGACGTTTACACATTCAACGACATTTTGGAAGAGCAGAATAAAATGACCAATGAAAATACTACAAAATATCACGTGCTCTGTATGGACTATCTGATTTGTTTCCGAAACGAATCGAATCTTAGTTAAGTGCTTCTTAACAGACGAAAACAAATTTGCTGAAATTTATCATACGAAGTTTTAGAATTACGTCTATTTAGAAGTACAGCGACGCTATATTTCTATGTAAGGAAATATACATTCATACAAGCGGATATGACAAAACCTACTTTTTCAATAATGAATGCATTGTCACCATTAATGAAAACGTCTGCTTCAAAAGTCATACATAAAATCAGCAACATCTTTCAATGTCGAAGTGGCTGACTGGAAAGTAAACAATATCACAGAATAATGTCTTTTCACAATCTGCCAATGGTGGGACACATTTCTGCCAACTTCAATCTCGACCAAAGCATCGGACAAGCCTGGAAAACTACTTCCGGCGTAGTTATCCACAATACTCTCCGCGAAAAGTATGTGCCTGTGAAAACAAAATGCGATAAACATTTGAGAAATCGTTAACATTCAATATGTCTTCATCTACACATGCGTAAATAAAAAACAAATACATGTACGCATATGTCTATTTCTATTTTGTGATTGCAACGATGTCTCATATTAAACGACCTGTGTCAAAGATCATAAAACTGAGTTTTGAGACCACTATCCAATCTGATGCATCTGACTGGCTGAAATAAAGACTTGTCTCCGTTTCAGCCAATCAGATGCTTGAGATTTAAGACTGGTCTCCAAGCTAAGTTTTATGATATTGGGGCCCTTATTTCACTCCTTTCTCCAATTAAAATGATGGCAACGGTCAAAGTTCACGTTATCTTTAAATCGAAAAGACCTGTTTATCAGAATATAGTTTATTTAAACAAAATATAATTATATTGCAAACACTTAAATAAATTATCAATTAAAAACCAGTTGTATACCCTTACCTCTTAAGTCTTCGATCTGGCAACCCTGCCGGGTCCAGAAAAGCTCGGTCTAACTGCATCAACTGGTCGTTGATTCGCCGTACAACAAAAGGACTAAAAACAAACAAAATAATGACAAATAATTCGCAGTTGCATACAAATAATTTTGTTTATTAGAATTTTGTATATAATAATTATACATTTATACAAATTTTGATGTGGCTTTTATTTTTTTCAACTCTTAATTCAAACAGAATTTTTATCAAATCACTACTGCACTGAGGCAGTGCACTACTGCACTGAGGCCGTGCATTTTTCACCTATTGTATTAAAATAGAGATTTGATTCGTAAAACAAGGAAAAAAAGACAATAATCAATTTCTCCCCGTTTTGGTAACAACAATCTGTACATTCAAAAAAACTCTACCAACACGTTTGACGAGTTGCCGACTACAAATCGATCGCTTTGTTATAAGGAAAAATACGGCTGCAGCGCCATGCCAACCGTGCAAAAGACAGACACAGCACATACCTTAAGTATACCCCAAGAAGGAAAGCAACATTTACTCCAGGACCCAAGATCATAAAACTAAGTTTTGAGATCAGTCTCTAATCTCAAGGATCTGATTGGCTGAAATGGCGACTGGTCGCCATTTCAACCAATCAGATGCTTGAGATTTGAGACTGATCTCCAGATTTAGTTTTATGATCTTGTGCCCTGGACAACTCTAAAACCTATTATGGAGACCTGTTTCAAACCTAATTCTGGAGACCAGTCGCCATTTCAGCCAATCAGATTCTTGAGGTTTGAGTCTGGTCTCCAATCTCAGTTTTATGATATTGGGCCATGGACTTCACCTCTAAAACCTACATACTGTTTATATCCGCATTCAAGATCCAAACTTTAAATAAAGTACTCACTCGTTCAAGTTTGCCAACAGGATCCGCCTCTCAAACTCTTCTGTGGCCTGTGTAAAATTTGCTACAGCTGTATCGAGAAGGGCTGGAACATATAATTTCGAAATATTTGCAATTTCTGACAAATAATTTTGCGGTAGTGGAAATGAACACAAAAAATATTACAAGAATAATTGTTAAGCATACTGTCTTCAAAATCGCCCTGGTTTATTTATGCTGCTTGGTCGATGATACTTCTTTCACCGAGTTATTCAGAGAGGACAACTGCAAGGGCGGATCCAGATGGGGTTCATTGGGATTTTTCGAACCCCTTCGGCGGGGTTGTTCATACCCCCTTTCGGGCAACAAAATTTTATTTTTGTGGGGAAGTTTTGCAAGGTAAAAGTTGTAAATTATCATGTAACTACCCTACGACTGTGCCAAATGAACCCCCTTTCTGGAAATATTGCATCCGACCCTTGAACCTGTCCTCTCATCGCTTTCTCCGTAGTGTTGAAAAAGGCCGCCTGATATGCAAGCACGTCGCTTTTAATACTTTTAATAATCTCATCAACTAAATTATGATCTCACTATAAAAATAACACAGATTATGTAATGAATTTCATATACATTATCAATATTACGAATAATATACAAATACTTATGATTATATACATCCAAAGAATATATTATATTGCAGGGCTAGGCGCTGTCGCCGTGACAGTGCGGGTTCGCTCCCAGCTAGAGGCACTGTCATTTGAAATTAACAGTAGCGCTATTTGTGCAGTGTGGCGACCGTAAAAAGTCTCCCCGTACATATAGTCAGTACTGTTGTCAGTAAATAACCCGTTACCGATGTCATGCAGTGATTGTTACGTATATCAGGGCTATCCAATCAATCTTTTTGGGGGTTGTCCCGGCTAGCTCAGTTGGTTGCCATCTTATCTGATGAGCCTCTTAGTAAACAACTGATCTGGATCTAAACTATTCGTCAAAACAATGTAAGCCGCCGTATCGATGGAGTAGTGTTAAAGATAGTTCTCTTATCACATCAAGTTTTAACTTACAAGTGTCAATGCCATTTGTGTCTAGCTGTTGTTTAAATCTTCCCATGAACGTTGTGACCATACTTTTGATTGTGTTTGAATAATCAGATACATTGAATGGAAGGATAAGGTTATCTGCCAGACTTCGGGCCATTTCGGTCCATATCTGGCCAATTGCTTTGTGATACTGAAAAATGCAATTTTTTGTTTAAACAAATTTTATAAACATAAATTTACATATTGTAACATACAAGATAGTTTACAATTAATAAGGAGAAAGGGTTTGATCACCGGCTCAGTAGATACGGTCCTCCTAAAAAATGTAATTCGAACAATGTGTCTTGTAATTTTTGACATATCTGGATTATTTCATAAAGTTTGTGTTAAATCGATCCGATGAGTTTACACATTGCCCTTGCTATACTAGATTTTATTTTTGTAATATCTTGACAAAGCTTTGTGATTCATTTTTACAACCGCACGAAAACTTAATGAAACTTATAAATAAATAAGTGTTCGCTTTCCTCAGAATGCATACAAATGGAATATATATAACAGTATGTATTCTGTAGGTTCGTATTTTTTCGAGTTGTGTGTGTAAACACTATCACGCGAGACCGATGCGACGGAAACTTCCTATTTTGGAGTACGGTATGTGCCGAAGATTACCGGAAAATTACGATCAGAATATATAAGAACAGGACGTCGCAAAATAACACAGGCAACTGCAAAAATACGGTATCGGAACACTGATCTGACTCGTTGTACCAACCTTGCGGATATACGCTGTACTATGCTAAAATAAATCATGAGTGTGTATTAAATCAGTGCATTTACAGGACTACGAGATACTCGTATACGAAAGCTTACATAGAACGCTCTGTCACCTTACCTGGAACCCTCTGTCCATTATTTCGTCAACTAAATAGAACGTCTCGTAGACTGAATGGTACATTGGATAAGCTGATAAGCCAAGTCGAGCCTTAAAATATAAACATAGAAATAGTTAGAGCAGAACAAAACAGAACATCTTTTTATTCAGTCAACTCAACTAGAAGTACGATGGCTTTATTATAAAATTCAGATAAGTCTTAAATTAAAATGGTTTCTATTTTTGTAAGAGGAAACACAATATATGAAGTACGTCACGGGAAAAGCCTTATTCGGTGATATTATATTTACCTTTTCAGTTATAACTGTTTTTGGAAAGAACTATAATTTTATTTTCATCACATTTAGGCGATTTTGCTACACATTTTGGCCATAAAATGTTATTTTTACCTCAAAATTCATAATACCCTATGCCGTCTGCACAACGTTTAGACGTAATTTCAATATAATATTATATACTTTCCGAAACGCGACCAATATAGTGTTTGGCAAGTTTAGACAGTTTTATCTCCCAACGTAATATAAAAGGACGACACACATTGAGCAATTAAAACGTGAATTATTCTAGTATTCTAGTATTTGAAGTTTTTCACCATAATTAAGATTTCACTTTGAAAACTTTAGTAGCTTCAAATGATATTAATAATGATAGTGCCTCTAGCTGGGAGCGAACCCGCGCCCAATAACTAACAATATGTTAGTAAGGGTGACACGTATCTATGATCAATTACATCGCGAAATATTTTATTCTGTAAACTCCAACTTACGTCCCATGTGTATCTAAGATCTATTACTGGTACACCCAGACGGTCTCTGAACGGTGCATAGTCACTTCCAGAGCCTGGCAAAGTTATCCTGAAATACAGAATCCTTTAGACAAGCGAGACGCTATGCGATTTGAAGTTTTAAACACATCGGCAGCTTCTTTAATTTTGTAACTGACCTTTTCTGGTGGCAACCAGTGTTCAAGATCACAAAATTAAAATTGACGTGACTAAATGAAATGTTGACGCCCGCCCGTCCATAGACATACCCCAATCTAATAACAAAAACTTTTAACAGGAAAACCTTTGATTAAATAGCTTCAAATATAATACGAACATTGGTCTACTGAACTCTTTCGATGGGTTGACCTTCATCCAGGTATCATATACGGTTCTCCGGCCGGCTTGAGTCTCTGTAACGTTCGGGTTTGGTACTCGCTGTGTTGCCTCATACACGGATCTGAATAAGAGAGGAGTGCCGAGTGCCCGGAATGAATAATTCCCTGCAAGATAAAATACCAGACGTCATCTACATGTGGTACATTATTATATTGCATCAGACTAGTATATATCCTTGCAGTTTAGATTACCAAATTGTTGTGTGTTTCTTTCTAAACGAAAACACCACCTTTAAATGCACAACACTAGAAAGAAGTTAAGTTATTTCTTTCATTGTGTTAAAATGTTGATGTCCTGAGTGTCACCGTTATCACTTAATAATACTAAAACTATTAATCAGATTTTTTTGTTCCTATCGCATCGTTCAATGCTACATCATGCAACAAGAAGTAAAAGTATTTTGTCTATGCTAGTTTGTCTTTTCGTTGTTAATGTCATTTCATTTGCCTTTGGCGAAAGTACTACTTCCAAATCTCATGCATGTGAATGGCTAAAATGTAGATTTGTCCCCATTTCAGTTAATCAGATGCATTCTTGAAATTTGAGACTGGTTTCCAATTTTACTTTTATTATGTTGGGCACATATTCGACCCTCTTACAAATACATTGCAAACTACCTTGCACGGCTATATCCACGTTTAAATAAGCAACCGCCCGAGATCCGATACTCTTTGTATAATGCTACAAACAGAAAACAAGAATAAATATTGATCTATGGAGAATTGTCTGTTAAAAGTCTTAAATTGTGTATGTTTCTAAATCATCAATCAAACAAAGAAAAACTTATAGCATGAAGAGTAGCCACTTTGATGATTTTTCAGTTGTTGGTGATTTTTTATTCGAGATGCAACATCTTATCACATAACTCAACAATCCTTAGGGGACAATAATAATAACGGCCGCGCTTTATTGAAGCACACAGGCAAATACACAACATAGATACGTTTTTAACATTCAATGAAGCAAATACACTGGGGCGAGCAGCAAGTATGTCCGGCATATCCTGTACAATACGACCTTACTTTATACAAGATGTTAATTTAATTTTTCTCCATCTAAAATGTTAAGGAAAGAAAGGTATTTAGGTTAAACATGACTTACTTCGACCCATTCTGTGGAACCTATCAGGCCGTACTCCTCTGCTCCCCAACTGCAGAATAAAATTGACCGCCGGGGGCGCCACCTTCCTAAAATGTAGAATAGAAAATACTGATTATATGTTATTCTGATGACGCATTGAACATACAATGTTCGGTGTTTATAACTGTCATCAGTCTTGTACATCCTATTGGTATTAGTGTTAGGTATTGCGAAAAATGTTGGTCCATTAAAACTTTTGCGACGAAGTATAATGCAAACACTTTTCAGGCTTTGGGTATTCATTATCCACCCCTTGTTGCTGATCTGTATTTTTTCTTTAATGAAGAGACTTTATTTTATCTCTATGTTTTGAATATCGCAATGGCATTTAAACAGCCTTTAACATCATCTCACGGTACCTTGACGATTTCTTGATTATAGAGAGTAACCTGTATCCGTCTTCTTTCAATAATTTAGGAGGGGCGCTCGGGAAGTTTATAGACATGTGCTAATAAATACTAATAGAATGTTGGTTTTTACATAATTTTAAGATGAACTAACTATGTCAAAATCATGTGCGGGTAATACGGTTGTTAACATAAGAAAGTTGTTCATTGCTTAAAATAGTAACCAAAATCGCCATGAAAACTTAATATTGCTGCCAAAAAGGGGGTAAAGGCAAGCAACCCAACTGAGCCCACGCTGAATCCGCCCACACCCCTGACTAAAGCTCATAAACTGACTGGTAATTTTTATAAGAATCTTTGTAACTATAATAAAACACAACAGAATCGTATCCGAAATTAATTTATCCGAAATGACATTCACTACCTATGATGATGATATGCGGTATAAAAAGGAAAAGATTTACAAGAAGTAATTTTTCATGAGATTCTCAGTAGCCGTCGTTACAAATCCAACAATCTTTATTCATAATAATAATGTGATACATTGTAAAATTAAATCTTAGACCAAAAATGAAGAATAAGTACCTGATTTTAGAAGGTCACCCATGACCTTTGATATTTCCATCATCACAGCTGTTCCACTAGAAGGGTCAAGGGCGCCAAAAGCCCATGCATCTCTATGGTTACCGATTATAACATAGCGATCTAAAACATAATTAACTGAAATTCAAGTGATGTACTAATATGGTCTCTCTTTTTTAATTATTTTGCCCTGATGATATTCTAAGTATTTCATAACTTAAAGTTATAATTCCGATTAATGAAGCTATGAATTTCTAAATTATTATAGTAAATTGGAACAATGTATCAATGATTTTATGTAGGATGCGTTCAAATTTAATTTAATATATCCGGTTGAATTTTGGGTGATTAATATGACGATTGACTTTAAAAATGTGTTCTTTTTAACCCTTAAATCCTCCAAAAGCTACAATTTTCGTGAAAAGATTAAAGATATTTATTTGTGTTCAATTCATCTGCGTGTGTGTGGCCCTTGCTCATTATCATAAGACTAAGAATGGAGACTAGTCTCAAATTTCAAGCGTCTGGTTGACTGAGTCGCCATTTCAGCCAATCAGAAGCTTGAGATATGATACTGGTCTCCAATCTTAGTTTTATGATATTTGGCCCATCCCGTTTCCCATGACTAGGAGTGATTCGGCTGTAGCATTTTTAAACTAAGACTGGTACCACGTTTAACTACTTAAGTTGACAGAAACCGTGGTACCAGTCTATTGTAAACTATAGTCTGTATTCAGAATTCCTATGTTTCTTTTTACATGAAGAGCGAACAAGAACAAATATAGAAAGGTTTGACTAATTAGCTTTATTGCTTAAATCATAGTTACTAAGGTTGTTGGCCGAACCCACCCTTATTTTCATAGATAAAGACTTCTAATTCGGTAAGTGAGAAAAGAACAGTCTCCATTTAAAATTTAAAAAAAAATAATTTTTTTTTGTGTAACAAATAAAGTTGAAGACGATTGCTGTAGTTTCAGTTTTCACAATGTTGTGAGTATTACTTGTTCATCGTGTGCATGACACAATCAAAGTTGATTCACAAGTTTTATTTAAGAAAAAAATCTCTCCCTTGCCAATTGATTAAGAAATTCACATTGCCACGGCGGTTGTAAAAAGTCTCCCCGTACCAGTTCTGTTATCAGTAAAATAACCCGTTACCGATGTAATGCAGTGATGGTAACGTATATCAGGGCTATTCGATCAACCTTTTTTGGGGTTGACCGGTTAGCTCAGTTGGTTGCGTTGCAGGAATTGCAGGGCTAGGCGCTGACGTCGTGACGGTGTGGGTTCGCTCACAGCTAGAGGCACTATCATTTGAAATAAAACAACCCCCAAAAGGGACGTAAAATATGCCAACGGTGCTCATGTAAAATTTATAATATGTGAAATCGGAAACTTCTGCAATCGTCTTTAACCCAAAATGTTATCACCTGGTTCAATTTCTCCTCTGATAATACCGACAGCATTGTAGATGGTCACATTCTTGTTGCTGGTGGACACTTTGATGTGAGCACGCCTGAAGAAAGAGTAAAAATAAACATTGTTTTTGAAATATGTTTAAACTTTTTGTCTCCAAAGGATTTAGTATTAGCAAAAAACATTAACAATATAGATGCGTATCACCTCATTTTCTTATAATACTCTATTCCAAAGAAAGTGTTCACTTTTCAGGTGATTTTTCATTGACTGCTTATCTTATGGTCTAAATATTTGGTATTTTATAAAGAACATTTGCTATATGACAGGAAACGCCGTGTACAGGTTTCTTTGATATTCAGTTTTATTCTCTAGAAGTTACCATCCCGGCTTTTCAAATCCGTCTCCATATTTGTATGGAACATCCATGCCTCCCCGCCATTCATCTGAAACATTTTCTCCACCCAGATTTCTGAAGAAAAGAAAGAACAAGTGTCACAAAACCAAGTTTTCATTTTCCAGACTGATGGCCGAGCACAAATGTGATTTTAAAGTCAGTAGTTACACATAAATGAAAAAAGAAACAATGATCTTGAGAGTATTCACAATTCTATGATAACAGAGTATTCTCCCTTTTATATATACTTAAATAAGGAGACACAAAATTGCTAACGAACGGATGGACGGACGACCACAATTATTTTATGTGAAAATTTGGTTGAAATCCATTGGGAAATGTAGGAGTTGCACACTGAAGAGTATCTCTCTATATATTACATTATGTGGAAAAAAACCAAGCCCCATAATTCTGTCAAAAATGATCAAATCACAAAACCCTGACAATATGGGCCAGGGCACTTCATGACAATATTTCTGTGAAAGTTCAGTTGAAATCCGTTGAAAAATATATGAGGAGTTGCGCACAGAAGAAATTGTTAACGCCCGCCTGCCGACGTACCCAAATCTAATAACCAGGATTTTTCCTTCGGAAAACCTGGTTAATGATTGTCACAGTATGGGACCGGACACCGGATATAACTGCGTTTTGAGTCAAAACAAAGTCTTTAAAAGTTACTAGAGGTAAGAAAACATCGATTTCTCAGCTCAAACGACACTAATCTGACATAGGTTTGGTTTTATGGTTCTCTTACTAAATGCCAGATATCATAAAAGTACAAGTGTCAACCAAAATATCAAGATTTGTTCATCTATTTGTAAAAGTTCACCGTTGCTCACGAGAGAAATTGATGCCCAAGTACCGAAAGTCTAGTTTCATTATTAGTTTCGTTCAAAAATAAACATTCTGAATCGACAGTTTTCTTTTACTCCTACGAGTGTACTCACATTCCAATTTTAGAAAGATTGACAAAAAATTGACTTCTACAGCGACAAAAAATGCACACGCTTAGTGTACTGGGTATATTAAATCTTTGCTCAAAAGTGTACTGGGTATACTGAGCAACTGTACTGAGTATACATTATAAAAATGAGCAATGACATTGATAAAATACCATAATTACATTCATTATCATTATAATTGTCATCGTCGTCGTCGTCATCATTATCATCAACATCAATTACAATATCGTTTGATTTTCAGAAAGATATGGAACATGCGGAAAGCGTTGTGTCAGAGATTGAGTAAGTATTTTGTTTGTTACGAATGTATAATGTAGGTAAGCATATATGTAAGAATATATCACACATTGCACTTAATTTTTCTGTAAAGGTGGGAAATACGCTACATAAATACTTACATTTATGCAGTTAGGCTTATAGTTTGATATTATTAAGTTATACACAAGTCGTTTGTCATGGTTACACAATGGACACACTCGCTTATTTTTCAAGATGTTGATATAAAGGATAAATATGTAAATTTTAATAGTTTATTCATTAAAATAATATAAAAGCTAAATGTGTTTCATATGGCATATAAACCCGCATTTGTAAAATTTAATCATGTTTCGTGTGCAATTATTATTAATGGGAAGAGAGCGCTATAGTTTTCTAAAAGTACACTATAGGAACAAATTACAAATTGTATATTATTTCATTTTATTCACTGGCACCCGAAGCGATATCCATTTTGAAAGTACGATAGATAACTAGACCCCCATGGGGATATAGAAGTGAGCTCGTCGGTCGATCACATGGTTTCCGGATGATAGCCTCTATATACCTTCATCAAATCAACAAGTAAAGTCCGTGTTTGGGTTCAGAAAACTAATCTTACCACTAATAAGAGCAAATGATTGTAAAATGCTTTGTTTCATAGGTGTAACATAATAACATAGAGATCACGGTTAAATTGGACCTCATATCATTAATATTTAACATATTTATGGCCCCTTTCCTATTTTTAAAACCCTAAAAATGGTTTCCAGATTATACCCTTTTACAATGGCAATGAGTTGTAATAATTTTAGGTACACTGATGTAACATCATTAAGCATATGGTGATTATCGATTAAGAGAATGAATTAAATTTATTTATCATTTTATGTACAGAGTGGAAAAAACTCTTTTTTTTTCGAAAGCAAGATCTTATTATTAAATCACTTATTTTTTTACATATCAAAGACTTTAATTGAATCATGTTTTAATTATCATAATTTTAATGATATTAAGTCAAAACAGTATCTGAAAACGTCTCAAACGTTGACTGATGTCGTGAGTTTTTTAGTTATATTCAGTACAGTAAGCTTCAAAGTACTAAGTATACCCAGTACACTACAATAATATACCCAGTACAGTAGGTGCGTGCATTTATTGTCGCTGTAGACATCAATTTTTGGTCGATCTTGCTAAAAATTGAAATGTGAGTACACGAGGAGGATTATAAGAAAACTGCCGATTCAGAATTTTCATTTTTGGACCAAACTAACAATGAAACTAGATTTTGGTACTTGGGCATCAATTTTTCCCGTGAGCAACGGTGAACTTTTACATCTAGTTGAACAAATCTTGATATTTTGGTTGATACTTGTACTTTTATGATATCTGGCCTTTAGTAAGGGAAACATAAAATCAAACCCAGGTCAGATTAGTGTCATATGAGCTGCGAAATCGATGTTTGCTTACTTCTGTTAACTTTTTAAAACTTTGTTTTGACTCAAAAACGCGTATATATCCGGTGTCCGGTCCCATACCGTGATTGTAAGCACTAGTAAACTAGCCCAAAAGACTTAACACAAACAAGCCTTACAAAAGAACAGTATTATATTCATGTAAATTTAAAACGTGTCTTTATTATTAAATGAATCGCAGTGGTTGAGCAAAACCATCATCGTTTAAAAAATGTTAATATTCAATAAATTTAGCACATACTGTCGTCAATAAATAACTGCCCTATCCAATAAACTGAACACAAATTGACACATTAAATGAAATACCCTATCCAAAGAACTCCGTGAGTCGGATGTGTCACCTGACGAAATTTTTGTAAGTCGACATAAAAAATATTAGTTTTTTGTTGTACAGTTATTAGCAATGTATTTGCACTAAATTCAAATATAAAACAACCTTTTAATTGTCTCATTGCAAAAAACAGGCACAAAAAGTTATGCCCTTGGCAAGAAATGCACTAAAAATCAAAGGGGTTTAATTCAAAAACGGAAGAAGGTAGAGTTGCGGTTCTTGTGCACTGCACTTTGAGTCATTGCCAGAAACATGCATACCAAGTTTGGAGTCATTTGAACATATGGTGACAAAGTTACGCTCCGGACAAGAAATGCTCTATAAAAATCAATCAAAGGGAAATAACTAAAAACGGAAGAAGGTAGAGTCATGGTTCTTGTGAACTGCACTTTGAGTCATTGCCAGAAACATGCATACCAAGTTTGGAGTCATCTGGACCTACGGTGACAAAGCAAGGCTCCGGACGAAGAAATCCGGACGCCGCCGCCGACAAAGTAATCACTACATGTCGCCTAGCCAGGCGACACAATAAACTGAGCACACGTTGCCTCATGCCCTTTCTAATAAACTAAGTACACAATGACCTCCTATAATAACTGCCATATCCAATAAACAGAGCACATACTGACGTACCTCTTTTAATAAATGCCTTATCAAATAAACTGAGCACACAAGGTCTCGTGTCCTTTCTAATAAACTGAGCACATACTGTCACAATTAAACAATGCCTTATCCAATAAACTGAGTATAAACTGACATTAGATGAATGTCTTATCCAATAAACTGAGTATAAACTGACATTAGATGAATGTCTTATCCAATAAACTGAGTATAAACTGACATTAGATGAATGTCTTATCCAATAAACTGAGTATAAACTGACATTAGATGAATGTCTTATCCAATAAACTGAGTATAAACTGACATTAGATGCATGTCTTATCCAATAAACTGAGTATAAACTGACATTAGATGAATGTCTTATCCAATAAACTGAGTATAAACTGACTTTAGGTGAATGTCTTATCCAATAAACTGAGTATAAACTGACATTAGATGCATGTCTTATCCAATAAACTGAGTATAAACTGACATTAGATGAATGTCTTATCCAATAAACTGAGTATAAACTGACTTTAGGTGAATGTCTTATCCAATAAACTGAGTATAAACTGACATTAGATGAATGTCTTATCCAGTAATAACTTACCACATTACACAAATGCTATATTCAATAAACTGGGCACATAATACATTTAGCCTCATTAAATAAAAGCCAAATCCAATAATTTGAGCACATGCAGGTCTCATTAAATACATTCTCTATCAAATAAACTGAGCACAAACTGACACATTAAATAAATGCCCTATCAAATAAACTGAGGACATACCGACCTCATATAATAAATGCCCTTTTCAATAAACTGAGCATATACTGGACTCATTAAATAAAAACAACTATCCAATAAATGAGCAAATACTGGCCTCATTTAATAAATGCCCTATCGAATATGATGTGAACATACCGCATTAGATGTATTGCAATACCATATCCAATGGGATGACATGGTATACTGGGCAGATAGTCGTCTTTGTCCAGTTCCCGATGGGCAGTCTCTGATCAACGGAAATAATAACAACAAGTTCCATCATTATGGATAAGGTTTGGCTTAAATTGATTTAAAAGGTATAAACTCATAAATAATATATAGATCTAGGATCTGACAGGTAATATTCACTAATAATAAACAAAATTTTAAACAGTTCAGGAAGGCAATTAAGCGAGCCTTAATCGGTTGATAAAACGATTCCACGGTGTGCAAAAACGAAAAGAATATTCGTCATGATTCGTTACGACTACTTTATACTACAGACAAGGTTGGACATCAGATAAAACAGTTTTCATATTTGTTTTGTTAACAACATCAGTATTTAATCTAAAATTAGTAGAGCTACATGTATGATATCTATTAAATCCTTTAAATAACTCAAGTCAACCATTTGAATGCTGGTTTGATATATGGAAGCATATCGTAAATATTACCTATGGCTGGATACCCCGCAGTAAGCGGATCCCCATCTCCAATTTTAACAGTTCCGCGCTGGGCACCAGAAGGCGGAAGCCACCAGTCATGCGGATATACTTGGTTAATATCACCATTTGTCACATCTTTTGGGTCAGAAAACAAGATCACTCCAATGGCTCCTCGGATTTCGGCTTGGCGGACCTGATTCAAAGCTCCACATTTCAATTCAGGGCCGAAAATCATAAAACTAAAACTGGAGACTAGTCACAAGGATCTGACTGGCTGAAACGGCGACCAGTCCTGACTGGTTTCCAGATTTAGTTTTATGATCTTGGTTGAGCCGCGTCGTGCAAAACTGTGTCTTCAGTGATATTTCTGACATTGTTATCATGGTTATGACATTTTAGTAATTAATTTAAAAACAAACAACTTTCAAGTTAATTTTGATGCTTTGAAGCAATACTAGTGCGATAATTGAACATTTTTATGCAAAAAAAAATGTTGGTCTGGAAGTTGAGATCATTTTTTGAAATGATGTCACAAAGATGAGCAGACGTCATTACTAACTAGGCATTTAGCGTTCAACTGTATTAAAAAGATGAGCAGACGACATTACTAACTAGGCATTTAGCGTTCAACTGTATTAAAAAGATGCACAGACGACATTACTAACTAGGCATTTAGCGTTCAACTGTATTAAAAAGATGAGCAGACGACATTACTAACTAGGCATTCAGCGGTCAACTGTATTAAAAAGATGAGCAGACGACATTACTAACTAGGCATTTAGCGGTCAACTGTATTGAAAGTATTATGAAAATATTTAACAAAATCAGATAAAAATAATCAGACAACAACAGGCAATTGTTTGTTACTTCCAAAAATATTAATAACCAACTATATTACAGTAAATGTTAGATGTTATAACGTCATGAAAGACTTTTTATAACTTACTTCTGAAGCAAGAGTTTTACCTTGTCCCCTCTGAAAATTTTGCCATATCTTGCAAATGCTATTTTCCCTGAGACATTGATACTCTTATTCTGCTCTAGAAAGACGTAGTCCTCAACCCTACCGTAGTTAACGTAGACCAAGTCACCCTGTTGAATATATTTCGAACAAAATATTAAATTGCAAGACAGTATAAATACAAAAATACATGTATAATCATGCTTAAGATAAAATACTAAGAATGGAAACCAGTCTCATATCTCAAGGATCTGAATGGCTGAAATGGCGACTATCTATCAAATAAACTGAGCACAATCTGACACATTAAATAAATGCCCTATCCAATAAACTGAGGACATACTGAACTCATTGAATAATTACCCTTTCCAATAAACTGAGCACGTACTGGCCTCATTTGTTAAATGTCCTATTCATTAAACATACCATATACTGGCCTTGTTAAATATATACCCTATCCAATAAGCTGAGCACACACTGGCCTCTAGAGAAAAAATGCCCTGGTCGCCATTTCAGCCAATCAGATGCTTGAGATTTGAGACTGGTTTCAAATCTCTGTTTTATAATCGTCAGCACTGATTTAGATCAAGCTCCCCAGGGTTGATATTTGGATCTCTAAATATTAGCTTCCCAAGGACCAAGATCATTAAACTAAATCTGGAGACCAGTCTCAAATCTCACGCCAATCGGATGCTTAAGATTAGAGACTGGTCTCGAGTCTTAGCTTTTATCTTGGGTCCCGATTGGTTAAAATGGAGATTATTCTCCATTTCAATTAATCAGGCGCTGGAAATTTGAGACTGGCATCCAGTTATAGTTTTATGATATTGGGTTCTAATTTTCAAGGCCAAAAAACTCATATATACAGGCAGTGTAGACCCATAATTTAAATAATTTATGCGGACTTTGTTGACCCTGATTAGTTTTTTATCCATTGTAGACCCAGATGAGCGTTTCTAATCAGTGAACTAGTTTTCGATAAATATGTCCCATAAATCCTTTACCGCGTTCGATGCGAACTTTGAAACCAAAACCAAGCTAATAAACTATATCACGGTAGGGGTAAGTAAACATTTTCATATCGAATGTCAAACACTCGCAACAAACATGGTATTCCTGTATAAGTGTACAATCGTATCAAGTTTTTGATAATTTGTTTTAGTTTACATGCTGATCATGTAAGTTTATTTAGACTTTTATTCAGTCGTTATCAGTAAATAAGCTTGTTTACTGAACTAGAGACATGCGCAGTGAAACAGTCAATAGTTATTCTGTTTTGTTGTAGTTGTTTTCCAATAGAGTAGCGAAGGAATCCGAAGATCGCCGATTGCTAAATAAATGTTACCGCCAAAACTTACGTAGATATCACCAGGGGCTGAATACGCATTAAAAGGTGGCACCACATCCGGTTTCTTATCTTCCGGTCTAAGGAAAGGCTCTTCCGCGTCAGATTTATACACTGTACCGTTAGTTGCGTTCAGCACTTCTACGTAGTTGGGTTCGTCAGGATTCGGGTACGAAAGCATCACGTGGTACGGAGTCAGAGTCACGTGATCTAGACCGACAGACATCCAGTGATCCTTTATTTTCTTCGCAAGCTCGTAATTCTGTTCTTCTCCTGCTAAATGAGGTTTCTCTGTGAGCATTCTGAAAATGTTAATTATAAGACTATAAACAATCATACTAAAGTTCATAAAGCACACAATTATCAGATAAGGCAATAGAAAATTAATTCCTAGATTCTCATCCGAATTTTGGGGAAAATGGGGCGGGCGGGTTTTATTTTTTATTTATCTTTCTCACGGCGACACCATAGCCGGATCCAGGATGTGTAGTTAGAGGGGGGGGGCGGATAATAAACAGTCCGACTGGGGGTCCAGGGGCCGTAAGGGCCCCCGGTGGGTCCAGTGCAAAGCCCTGGCCAGGGGGCCGGAGGCCCCCGGAAGCTCCTGTGTCTTAGTCATTTCTAAGGGATTCATGCACATTTCCAGAACCTCAAATATACTTTCCCAGGGTATACAATACAATGTACGAGAGCTCTAATCTACTGTGTGCTTAACATGCTTAAGGTATGAATCAAACGGAGACGAAAATAAGATCTTTCGCACAATATATATTTTGAATGTTTGCGTGTTTCCCACTTGGTGCATCCATGTTTGTTGACTCACTTTATTCAAAGGAAAAATATAAATGGAAGTAAGTGAAAGCGGGAATATTTAAAATACAGAAACGTAGTTTACTATGAACATGTAAACTGAATTCAAGCGAGAGGAAAAATATAGCAAACACGTAAACTTAGGTATCACAAATAAATCTTACAAAAAATGAGAAGGAATTGTTTGTGAATTGTTTGTTACGTCATTGTATTAGTGTACTCCTAGTCTCGAAACTTATTGCACGCGTAGCGTGCGAAAATTTTTTGACATTTGTATATATTTTCCTATATATCATATTTCATTACAGAGAAAAAAAACTTTGCTTGGGCAATTTTAAGGGGGGGGGGGGGCGTACGCCGGGTCCGCCCCCCCCCCCGGATCCGCCTATGCTCACTGTTTCTAGTGACGCTTGTCAAAGACCTATTATATATATAGGTCTCTGCGCTTGTGTACTGCAGATAAATAGGCGTCTAGCCGACTATGAATAGCCGATTCGCACTTAAATGATTCATACTGTGTTTGCGTACTCTACCGATTCGTACTCGTAATGTAAATTTTGATGTACCGCTTTTTATCAAAATAAAAAAATGTTGGGGATGAGTAATTTCCGAGGGGCGGGCGGGGATGAGAATCTATGAATTAATTTACTATTGCCTAACCGGTTGCTGTTATCTTTTTTTTCTTGAAAGCAAAACCTACAATTGTCGTAACATGATTTGCTTTGAGTACCTTACGGAAAAAGTGACGAGGTTTACAGGTCGGATCTGAGTTGTCATGTTAGAGGGGGCGAACTTTGGAGGCGCAAGGAAGAAAGTACGTAGTACTTCCCCTCGAAAAAAAAACACTCTTAAACACATCTTCGAAGTTAGTTTGTGAAAGTTTTAGATCGTTCCAAAAGGAGCTAGTAATTTTCATTTAAAAATAGAACATTCTAGTTTATTATGTTCATATTTCTTCACTTATGTTTATAGTAAAACTTTCAAAGACAATTTAAGGGAGGAAGAGCAGGATGTGTCCCCACCTAAATCCGCCTGTGGTTTAATTTATTGCTAACGTCTTTGTTGTTGAATACATTAATGTGTTTTTCTCGAAATCAATTATCAATTACCTTAAATGCTCACGGATTCGGTCGCTGCTAATGCTGTTCATCAGTAGATCTGCTATCTCCGGATCCCCGCCTTTCATCAACGCCTCGGAAACGCCGGGTAAGTACAAGCCTGGTGGTTTTTTTTCTTCTACATCCGGGCAAGTTGCAAATCGTCCAATCAGAATACCGATAACAAACGTCGCTATGCAACCAATGCCAAGACTGATGACAAGCACTCTGGACTTGGGTTTTCTAGCATGATGCAGAACTTCTGTGGAGCTCATTCTTTTTTATTCGGTAATACTGTGATCTTGATAATAGTAGAAAGGACATTCGAGAAGTTGTTAACTATATAATAGCAGTGATAGTACATGTAAAGAGGTCCGCAATTCAGATCTGCAAATAACCAACTTCGGTTCTGCTTTGTTACCTAGATATTGGTCGGTCTGTGTGTCTGCCTTGCAATGCCTTGCTTCGCCTCGCCTAGTCTTGTCTGTTCGTCCGTCCGTCAATCAGTTTGGAAACTATTGCGGCAAAAACGTTTAATTGATCGTTTATTTATGCCGATTTAAATCGGTTTATTAACAGAGGGACACTAAAGGACGAAATAGTTATGTTTTCTTCAATCAACTACCTTAATAGAGATGAAACTTGTTTAATTTTGAGCGATTGGTCGAATTTCCCACCTTCTTCGGTGGTTTTCACTAAGATGTAGGGACTGTCTGCAAAAATCATTGCAGTTTTATATAGCTTATGTTGCCTTAGAACAATTGCAATCACAAACGTGATTTAAATCGGCATAATTAAAAGATTAAAGTAAATATACTTACGCTTTTCTCACTGTCTTCCACAACTCAAACCGCTATTATCATCCGAGACTGGTGTTATCATCCGAGCGCTGATTATTGGGATACATACCATGTTCTCAATTCCTTTGACTTATACATGTATTTTCACCCATCTTGCACTTCGCCATTATAAACGTCTTTCTTCAGAATGTTTTCACTGGGAAACATTTGGTTCGGGACTTGGCTTCAACAAATGCCTTGCAAAATTTATTGTACTGCGCACAGTGTTTTGTTTATTGACTTCGGAGAGCACGCTTGAGTTGCTGCCAAAAGGCGTGTCATCATTCGCATTGTCGTAAATGTGGCTGTTCCAAAAGCTTTTCAAAAGACCTTGATACCGAATATTTTGCTCAGTATTTTGATAAGAATTAAAATATTTAGAAGAGTGACAAGAATATAAACATTGAATCAGTATTTTTTCGCGTCCATCGACATACGAAAAATATTTGGATAGATTAAAATACGCGTGAAGCCTTTCGGTTCAGACATTAAATAACCTAATTGTTTTCCATACCTTGATGAACGCGATAAAGTATCGATTAATCATTAAGTACATGTAACATTTTCAAAATAGATAATGTTTTAACTAAATAATGAACTTTCCATTTCAGAAATGTATTCAATCAAATAAAATGTGCAAAGACAAATCAGTTGAACGAGAATAATACAAGAAATAATTTGGTTTACAATCTTGTTAGCATGCAAAAATAAGATAAAAAAAAGTATGTAAATGCAAATGAAAAATTTTAAACTTAAAAATATATTTCTTACCTTAGTTTATTCCACAAACTGCACTGATATTATCTTCAGTTAACTATTTGGATAGTGACATTTAAGAATGTTCGTGATATCGCATAATACTGTCAAATTCTTAAAGTAAGCGAACCCTCTGATAAATCCATGTTAAGTGTATAAACTCTTTTTTTCTGTGTATAACTCGTGAGTTTTAAATATACATGTATATAAAACATGGTTTCTTAATAATAGAGTCTGTTAGAAAAACTAGTGCCGTTTCATTGTAATATAATATTAATGTATTGAAGTTGCAGAGAACTGTAAAATGATTTGTTTAGATAATGAATTACGTCACCTTACTGGTTGACATTTACATGAAGCCAGACAGAGTCTCGAACCTGAGAACATGTGAGTGATCTTCTATCCGAGCTTTTCCTATCGGCTTACATATCCAGAGCCGGATTTCAGATATCTGGAGGAATTTCATCACCAATATGTTTGTCTTGGAAATTGTTGGTTCAGTTTCTATCGGTTAAGGGTCCACTTCATTCCTCCTTGCGCGTTCATGTAAGTAACCTTAATGTTCATAACAACATAAGGAATAATCAGTAAAAAGTTATGTAAAAAAAACAAGAATTTGGGAATAATCAGGTTTTTTGCAGGTCGTGGATGTCGAGCCAGCGACGTTTTGCTTTCCGAAGATAAATGTGAAATAGCCATTGCGGAGAACTCGATAATACAAGTGAAATCCATTTACTGTTGTGTCATTATATTTCCGATAATCTAATTTTCGCGTATATCGCCCTAGAGAAAGTGCGCGAAATCAAATCCTAGCGAAATCAAACCATTGAAAGCCTATTCTTATGAGAATAATACAAGTGCGCGGATTAATGCCCTCGCGAAAATGCCATGATTTACGTCTTTTTCGCTAAATTTTGTCCTCGCGAAATTAAATGATAACACAGTATTGAGAAAGAATTTACAAATACATGTATCTATTATTTTCACATGACTTTAAAGGGAGATGTGCAGGGTCGAGCAGGTGAACTCGGTAAAATCGTAAACAAATCGATCTATGTAACACTTACGTGTACTTTTCACTAAACTCTACATTTCAAACCCTCCAGGAAGAAGTTTTTGGTTAATTTTACCATTTAACCGGACCTGAAAACAATCCGCTGAAGAAATCCCTATACAAAAATACATTCTATATTTAGCGATCATTCTATATTTAGCTCATCGCTGAGCTTACTATTCGCGGTGGCCCAGGCATTTTGAAACAAATGGCGACGTCGATAGTCGGCAAGGTACACCGAATGCGTATTTTGGTTGAAGTGATCACGTGTCAATCCCAAAAACCACCGCTGCTTTACGCGGGAAATACAAAAATAGCTAACCTATGCGCGTCGCATAGGATAGGAAACACCCTTTATATATCTTATTAATAAAATAATGGTTTGAAATATTTCTGGTGTAAATCAATATTTGAGCTTCAAATAATGATAATCTGTTCCATTCATCAGTCCTGCACATCTCCCTTTAAAGTCATTTTGTTACACATTTTGACAATAAATTGTATTTTTACCGCAAAATGCAAAATATGTTACGTCGTCTGCTTAACTTTACATGACGTTGTTTCAATAATTGACGTCTGTTAGACCGTATATGTCACAAAACGTATTTGTCACACGTGTGATGTATTCGGCCGAATATGGGACATGTGACATATTCGGTTGGAATTAGTTTTTCCACGCTCATCAAAACGTTTTTGTCACTTATCAAAAATTTGTCAACAATGAAAACGGTGTGTATAAATAACATTAACATACACCTGGAATTGTTAAAATCATCATCATCATCAGCAGCAGCAGCAGCAGCAGCAGCGACAACACGATGTTGCTAGATTTTACGTCTAATAGTGTGGTGTTCTTTCAATCACTGTTGATAGCGCAATTGTCACGTCGACAGTATATTTGTAGTTTTTTCCTGTAAACTGTTATATGATTTCCAAAGTATGTAGTATGTAGTTAGAATATAGGTCTAATGCTGTGATGCTCTTTAAAATAACTAAAGTTATATCATTATCTTGATGTTGTTTTTTAATTAAAAAAGTTAAAGTTTGGTACCAGACAATTTTTCCGGTTTAAAAGGGCTTCCGGATAAAAGGGGTTCCGGTTTAAAGGGGTTTCGGTGTATTTGTGTTTAAGTTCTTGTGACCCCTTACGTTACATTGCATATGTTCAAGTCGAAAACGTTACAACTAAAAATCGCTCGTGATGATGATGTTGATGGTGATGTTTCGCTGACGTTAATGAGGGCAAGCTAATGCTGCTGCGGGCAAAGAAAATGGCAACGATGTTTAGAATGTGTGATATATATGGTCAGACATTTATCGCTAATTTTCACAAACGTATATGTCACATGAAAACAGGTGTGATTAATTCGGCCGAATATGTCACACACGTGTGACATATATGTTTTGTGACATATACGGTCTAACAGACGTCAACATGTCCGAATGTACCTTTTCCCGTGACGCGCCCCATATTATCGAATTCTGGGGTGGCACGACAAGACAGGCTAATTTAGAACAAGCTAATTAAGTGCATAAAAATCGGACTGGTCTATGGTAATTGAACACAAAAACCATGTAAAAACTCCATATTTCTATAGTATCATCCACCCTTTCTACAGTCACTGGCTTCAGTTTTTGTTTATTTAGTTATTTGTAAATGTTCTTGGAATATTTTTCTACCATATAAAACTCACAGCAAAGTGTTATCATGTTTAACCATCAGATCTCAGAACATCATTTTTCCCATTTTTACAGAATTCCCAAAGCTCAGATCTGTCGTGAAAAGCAACTTTTGCAATGCTATTAGCTTCAACGTTTTATATGTTTGTGTGCATGCAACTTTGTTGAGCTGACTGAAGGATGGGTTGGAGTTATTTCAAGACAACGTGTACCTGTTGGGGCAAGTGTGTGGTTGGTGCACCCTATAACCTGTTTACCCACCCCCACCCCAGTGGCAAATTGTTTTGCCCCTCTCCGTTCCAAGGCGGTAATCCCTCCTGTTCTCGTTTTTTGTTAAGCGTTTGTGGTGTCTGTTTTGAAATTGGTCATTTTAAAAAAACATGCTCTCCCTTTCTTCTTGGCTGTGTGTTGGGCGTGGGGGGGAGGGAGGGGTCTGTGTCTTCTGAATGTGGCAATTCCTGATATGCGTATTTTACCTTTTTTATAACCTTCCGTCATCATATCACTGAAAGCTACGATCACGAATAAAGTTATTTTCTAATAATTAAATATTCTTTGATGTTATGTGCACACTGCTGTAGGAAAATACGTACGCAGTTTGTAAAAAAAATTACAAATATAATTAAATGATAAAGCCCGATTCCATACGGAGCTCTGCGCTTTATATAAAAGGTATGGCGATCACAGCGGCGTGTCTCAGTGGATCGGTCGTTCCACCGGGACGGCACATAGGCACATTTCAGAATATACAAATTAGAACTTAGATAGCGTAACGCTGGAAGACATTTTGTTTCGATTAATTTCATTTCAGTTCTATGTCAGTATTTCGCCTTAATTACATAAAAATCAACGCAAATTAATTTAAATTATGGTTAGATATCAGTAATTTTCTTACAAAAGTTTACTCCCAATTTTCTGTGTGTTTTTGAATAGATGAAATGTAGACCTTCACGCCAATATATGGTTTTCTAGAAATTAAGATGATAGAAATCACGCTAAATGCAGATTGAATATAATGAGAATTAAACATTGAGGTCTATGGGATTTACTTTGTTCAACCTTAAGTTAAGATTACCGCGATGGCACGTGTCTATGCTCTGCTTGTTTCATAATCTTTTCTCTAAAAATATTTTTTTACCAACCGTCCTTGAATTTTCATTGATGAAATGTAGTCAGCAAGTATTTACAAAATAAGGTCATACATGCAAGTGCCTGGATGACTGATTTTGGTGGGTAAAATCAACGCGGTTTTATTAGGTTCAACACAACTAAATTTCAGTAGTCTTGTCACTCGGCCACGTAGTTAAACAGCCAATTTACGGTAAATTTTGGAATTTAAAGTTAAAATATTGCAATAATAATAATTAAATAGCTTAGATAATAGAAATATTCAGAAACTTACAAAAATTACTAATGTTTATTTTGTTCTTATAGATACCTTTCTTGATACCGTAATTTTCTTATTTCAGCACTGCTGAATTAACAATTACAAAGAAGTTGCAAACATTATCAATTTAACCAGGTACATAAATAAAACAAGTCAATTTAAAAAATAAAAATGTCTTTAATAAAATTTTGAGTCAGGACAATTTTATCCTAGTACTGTTGTTGTGCGGTTCTTGTTTTACCCCGGTGTTTATTCGGTGGGTGGGGTGTGATTTAGATGGAATTTTAAGAAAAACTGTGTTTTCATTTCATAATTTTTCAATAGGATATTAAAGGTGGCAGAGCATCAGACTGGCCGAGCATAGGTAACTTGACTCTATGTAACACCGGAATAACGGTGTGGTTGTTTAAGTTGAACTCTGATAGTTTGTCCTTGTTGAAGCCAACTTCAATCGTTCTCGCATCGTACTTGCGTCGAAAGGGCGAAACAACGATGGCCCCAACGGAGCACCGTATGAGAGCGAAGTGCCAGATTGCATCATTAATACAATTTAGACAACACTCACATTTTGTCCATCACTGTATCGCCGAATCCAACCATTCTTAAGTTCCGTCTACACACGTCATTTCACCGTCAGCGATAAAAAAAGAAACAAACCGACAAAACGCTGTTCAATAAAACTTGACACATACCGTAAATAAATGTTATAAATGTATCATTATTTTACATAACTTAAGAAAATTAAGGACAATAAAGACAAATTCCATACAATTGCATGTACATCCAAACACACAAAAAACTACACAATAGAAATAAACACAAAAACTAAACAATACAAATTCATTTTAAACGCCCTCCTGTGTATTATGATACTGACAAGAACATGTTAATAAAGTGACACTCACACTATGTAAATTGTTATTTCTTAATCTTATAGTTATTGTTTGTAATTGTCTGAACCATTTACATATACATAAAACATTACATAAATTTGACCTCAAAGACTTGTAAATAACCATTCTAACATAGAACTACAAGAGTCATATATGGGGCGCGTCACGGGAAAAGGTACATTTGACGTGAATTCTTGAAATGACCTAATTAAGTTGAGCAGACGGCAAATGTGTAATACAATCACATAGAGGATATTTGTTTTTACAAGTGTAAGATAGAAATATATTTCACCGAGTGAGCTCCGGATTCGTATTTTCACGAGTGGCGAAGCCACGAGTGAAAATACATAATTCCCGAGTTCACGAGTGAAATATATTTCTATCTTTCACTGGTAAAAACACATTTTCTTTTTATTTTATGCTTTTAGGGCAAAATTTCCGTGAATTTGACCGAAAAAGTGCAAGAAATGGCCCCAACACCGCTTGCTTATGAACATACAAATTTGAGCCCGTTTTCTAAACGTTCTCATTTGGTATGTTATATACTGAACAAAAATAAAAAGTATCCACTTTTTATGCTGATACTCTCATTAACACATTTTCATTTAATCACGAACGCTTTGAATGGTGTTTTGATAGTTAATCTCAGTTGTTTTTAAGTTTAGTTGTTCATGAACATAATCTTCCACACCAAGAACTAAGCAACAGCCAGTCGAAGAACAATTAATAATGAATTACAAAACACTACATATTCAATTTAAAGGGAGGTAATTGGAAATGGTTGGAATATCTAGCGTTGTTTGTCGAAGACTAGTTGTCTTATTGATGAATATTTTGTGATTTTATTGATCACAAGAGGTGGAGAAATTGATTCAATTCAAATAAATGTAAATACTTTTAAGAACTACTGATTTTTTCCTGGAATCCTCATTATAACAAAAGGAAAGATAACTATGCTGTGGCTGCAGATTTTCAAGAAAACTTTATCTCTTTGCAATGATAACAGAAATGCAAAATTTGTCACATATAGATTTTTGAGTTTTCAATTTCAAATTTTACAAAGTTGAAGATAGAAAAGTGGATACTTTTTATTTTTGTTGAGTATATGTGTTTGGGGACCAACGTGAAAAAATCAGTGAAAATAAAAATGATATTCCACTGTTTGAAAACAGTGAAATACCACTTTTATTTCACCGGGAAAATTCTATAATTCACTGAAAAGCATAAAATAAATATTTGTTATTAGAAAGGAATAGATTATTGTAAGTTCTTTACCAATACAGTAACAACTAAAATGTCAAAAATTGACCGAAGACACTTTCCCGTGTCGTGCCTCATTATGTATGTTCTAAATTGCGAATCTATATAAAATTAAGAATAATATAAGCAGAAATACCCTCCAAGCTAAAGTTAAATGTGAATGTTTTAAGCTAGTGGTCCCATGATAATAAAATACTAGTATTTGTTTTACAGCCTAATATGTAAAATTTGTATAAATGCAGATTATACAGATGTAGTAAAACATGTTTGATGATGCAGAAAGAGCCGATTGATGTAAAGAAAGCTAGTACATATTAATAAATGCATATTATAAATAGCCACTCAGAAAATACAGCCTCCACACACACTCAAATAAACAATAGCAGATGATTATAATATTGCCTGTTTCAAAATGTATTACGAATAGATCAAAATTGAAAACTCGAGAAGTTAGCGCCTATGAACGGTTACTGGCAAAAGCATTTTGGCATCAGCGGTTTAAATCGGGTTCAAGGGTCCACCAACCTCTCACTTGCCTCATAAAGTTTTTATATGAATATGGACATACAAGTTACCGTGTTATATATCCCACTACTTGACAATGTTACATGCAAATCACACAAACACATAATAGCAATTGGTATGTACTCTGTGATCATACTGAGGCTAGACCACCTGGAGTCAAAATCAGAAAGAACACGTAACGATGGCAGAAATAAAGAAACTGTTTGAGATTCTAGATTTTTCAAGATTTCCGTAGAGCTCTTGAATCCCTGTCAGCGTTTGCCAAAACAATACGAGAGCGCTGTTTTAATTATATTGCTATTATTAATTGTATTACTATAATTAAGTATTTCTTTTTGTTTCGTTCAAATATCTATCAAAGCACTCTTGATCCGGACCTATCGAACACATTTTTTATTTTGCTTCTGGAAAAAATAAAGTCTAAATACGTAACAGTCGGCCCGAAGGTTATAAAACTGAGAATGTTAACCGGTCTTAAATCTCAAGCATCTGATTGGCTAAAATGTCGACTAGTTGCCATTTCAGCCGACCAGATGCTTGAAATTTGCGACTGGTTTCCAATCTCAGTTTTATAACCTTTAGTCTATGTCTTGCGGAGTCATAATACACGGTGTAACGTTCATGACAAAATTAATACGATTTTAATCCCACAGTTTTACAATGTCCTACTAACTCACGGTGTGGAGTTTAAGACATTTTGTTTTCGTTACTAACATCTAAAAAGATTTTTTAAATCTGTTCTAAAATCTTTCCCAGTAACACAGAACAAGAAAAAATTCATACTGTTGTTAAGAAAAAGAGTACACACACTCAAAGTGTAGAGAAACAAATAACTTGTAATGAAGCTTATGTGTTCATCCTTGTATTTGTCAAAAATATAAACAAAATAGTCCCAATCCTCATAATATATGGCACCCACCAACCGATTGGCAGAAATTGTATAAACGAGTGTTGGTACAACTGACACGCTGTGCAGTAATTTTAGCCAAATTATGGAGTGAACCGATGACGAGGGATTTACCACCGATATCAACAATTGGTCACCTGTTAGCTTCTTCTTATCAATTGCTATTGGTGAAAGATGAGTTTCGTCGGTGAAAAATTACCGATCGGGATTTTTAGACATGTTGAATATTCTCGATCGGTGAAAATATTTTACAAATAAGCGACCAAAAACTTGTCTACAACCGATCATCACCGATCAATATCCTGTCTAATACCGATATCACCGATCGACAACCTGTCTACAACCGATATCTCCGATGAGCCACCGATAAGCAATCGATCAACTTATACTCACCACCGATAGATAAAAAGATGAGAATTATACTACTACATTTGTACCAGCAACCCATGAAATATTTGTTTAACCCATGGAACACTCGTCAATCACTGATGGCTGTTAACACAGAAAAATAGAAAAAAACAAGAGCTGTCAGAGGAGACAGCATGCTCGACTATTCGAATCATTTGAAACAAATGCAATTTGAAGATTAAAACAATAACAACTATGGCCATACATTCATGTGCAATCAGGAAAAATATTAACAAGTGAATGGTACGGGAGAAATTCTTTTCAAAAAACAGAAATAATTCCTAAATGTACCATAAATATTAAACTGAATAGGGAAATAACTATGAAATATTTCTGAATTTGTTAGAAAACTTGTTAGTAATTTTTTATTAGAGACATTTCCTTTTAGTCAAATATCAATCACTTCAGTAATGTTACAGAAAAAGAACTGAAATGAAAATATAATGGTAGTTTGAAGTTGATAACTTAAGTATTTGCAAAGTTATCGATGAAGTGCACTTAAGTGAAAATATAAGTGAAACTAGAAATGTGTCCATAGGACATGGATGCCCCGCTATGCATCATTTTCAGACACTCAAGTGCAATGATGGGAATAATACGCGATACACTGCCCTTTCATGGTGAACATTTGTGTCAAGTTTTTTTTGAAATCCCTCCATTTATAATGAAGTTACAGCCTGGACAAGAAAATTCTATTTTTAGTAACAGTGACCTTGACCTTGGACCATCAGGCTTGGGTATTGTGCGGACACACTGCCTTTTCATGAACATTTGTGCAAAGTTATTTTGAAATCCCTCCATTTATAACAAAGTAACAGCCAGGACAAGATAATTCTATTTTTAGTAACAGTGATCATGACCTTTGACCTACAGGCAAGGGCATGGTACGTGACACACCGCCCTGTCATGGTGAACATTTGTGTTAAGTTATTTTGAAATCCTTCCATTCATAACAAAGTTACAGCCTGGACAAGAAAATTCTATTTTTAGTAACAGTGACCTTGACCTTGGATCTACAGGCATGGGTATTGTGCGGACACACCGCCTTGTCATGGTGAACATTTGTGCCAAGATATTTTGAAATCCCTCCATTCATAACAAAGTAACAGCCTAGACAAGAAAATTCTATTTTTAGTAACAGTGACCTTGACCATTGACCTACAGGCTTGGGCATGTATGTGACACACCGTCTTGATATGGTGAACAATTATACCAAGTTATTTAAAAACCCAATAAGAAAAAACAAAGTTACAGAGCGGACACGATTTTGCAAGAAAATTCTATTTTAGTAACAGTGACCTTGACCTTGGACCTACAGGCATGGGTATTGTACGCGACACACCGCCTTGTCATGGTGAACATTTGTGCCAAGTTATTTTGAAATCCCTCCATTCATAACGAAGTTAAGGGCCGACTGTATATTTTGCTTAACACAAAATGTAAGCGAAAAAGGGGCATAATTTGAAAAATATTGGAAGAAGGGTTATTGGTCTTGTTGGTTATGATGTAGATTTTGATGGTGAAAATATATTTCAAGTTTCAAGGCAATATCTCAAGTAGTTTTAAAGTTAGGGGCAAAATGCATATTTTGCTTAACACAAAATATAAGAAAAAAGGGGCATAACTTGAAATATATTGAAAGCAGAGTTATGGGTCATGTTGGTAATGATGTAGAATTTGATGGTGAATATATATTCCAAGTTTCAAGTTGATATCTCAAGTAGTTTATAAGTTATGGACCAAAGTGCATATTTTCCTTAACGCAAAATTTAAGTGAAAAAGGGGCATAACTTGAAAAATATTTGTAGCAGAGTTATGGGTCTTGTTGGTAATGATGTAGAATTTGATGGTGAATATATATTCCAAGTTTCAAGTTGATATCATAAGTAGTTTTTAAGTTATGGACCAAAGTGCATATTTTGTTTAACGGACGCCGACGCCGACACCGGGGCGAGTAGGATAGCTCCCCTATTCTTCGAATAGTCGAGCTAAAAACGCGTGACAACCGATCAAAACTGCGAAAAACTTAAAATAAAATAACCGATTGGGCACCGACCGTCTGTGTAACTGGGTATTTTAAGGGCTGGTGACGAACGAACACTGCGTATGGTACGCTGATTCAGATCGAAATTGTTTCACTGAAGGAGGAACATGTTTATGTAATAAGCTATTAAAACTATGTTACACCGATTAAGAATGAAACTGTTATACTGAAGTTGAAACATACTCGTGTGTTTAGCTGATAAAGGTATGTTACACCGATTAAGAATGAAACTGTTACACTGAAGTTAAAACATACACGTGTGTTTAGCTGATAAAGGTATGTTTCACCGATTAAGAATGAAACTGTTACACTGAAGTTGAAACATACTCGTGTGTTTAGCTGATAAAGGTATGTTACACCGATTAAGAATGAAACTGTTACACTGAAGTTGAAATATACTCGTGCGTTTAGCTGATTAAGTTATGTTACACCGATTAAGAATGAAACTGTTACACTGAAGTTGAAACATACTCGTGTGTTTAGCTGATAAAGGTATGTTACACCGATTAAGAATGAAACTGTTACACTGAAGTTGAAACATACTCGTGTGTTTAGCTGATAAAGGTATGTTACACCGATTAAGAATGAAACTGTTACACTGAAGTTGAAACATACTCGTGTGTTTAGCTGATAAAGGTATGTTACACCGATTAAGAATGAAACTGTTACACTGAAGAAGGAACATACTCGTGTGTTTAGCTGATAAAGGTATGTTACACCGATTAAGAATGAAACTGTTACACTGAAGAAGGAACATACTCGTGTGATTTGCTGATGAAGGCATGTAACGTTGATTAAAAACGAAACTATTACATCGAAGAAGGAACATCTTTAGTGTTAACCTGATGAAGGACGAACATTTCGAATACTAGTATTACGCTTACTTAGAAAGAAACTGTTACACTAAAGAAGAGGGATAATTTTTTTTTGTGTTAAGCTGATGAAGGACAAACGGTTTGTATTGTAAATTGATAACTTTGTGAAAGCGGAAACTACCGCAAGCGTCTTTAACGTTCATATTTGTGACGTCACAGTGTAGTATGCAAACGGTGCGCACGTTAAATTTATAGCGTTGTGAAAAACTACCGCAAACGTCTTTAAATATTTGATTTTGGTGGCAAGATTAAGTGTCTCCAGCCTTTCCTTAACTTCGCTCTGAGTGTTGATCTTATACCTGCATACTCTTTGTTTTCAGCGATGTTATGGTTTTCAAAAGGATCGGCTCTGTGGTCATACAACTCAGTCGCTTTCAAGTTATTCCACAGTGGTTTATTCGTCGAATATGCGAACCCCACCCACTCGGTATATCTGTACTGTTTTGTTCGTATTGTGTAGCCCATTGTTGCATTATCTCGAACGGTTTGTGAAATTGCAGCAATCTTTAAAGGTTCTTTGGGATTGTCTATCAATGGAAGGAAGCTTATGCCTTCAACGCAAAGCTTAATGTTTCTAGAAAAATAGGGACAACGAGGTGGGGCTTTGAACCCCGCGGCCTCAACTAGCGACGGAAAAATATCAACAAACTCAACAAGCTCATGCGTTGCTACGCCATTATCCGTCCTTCCAGGAATGTGAATCATTATTGGTGCCCACAAAGAGAGTTCGAAAGCAGTATGTTTACACCATTCGCCATTTTCTCCTTAATGGAAGCCGTGGTCGCTCCAAAGAATAATTATTGTGTTCTCTTTCAAACCAAGATTTTCGAGCTCGGTTAATATTTTTCCGATTTCGTTATCAACATGAGTGACTGCACTGTAATACGCTCTTCTAAGTTCTCTCATTTTGTATTCAGGAACAGTTGTATTAAAGATTCCACTTACATTTGCGTCTTTTATATCTTGAAATCTTCGAAGAAAAACGTAATCACTCCAACCTACATGTGGCATTTTCTCAGGAACGAATTTATTTTCAGGTATGGCGATAGAAGATTCCGGGTAAAATCTTAGCATTGATTCAGGGAATACAAATGGTAAATGTGGTTTATAAAAACCAGCGGCGATGAAGAAATTCTCCTCCCTAACCGAGATCCTTTTCAGTGTTTCAATTGTTTTCTTCGAAACTTGTTGATCAAGCAAAAGAAGAGAATCCAGCTCACTGTCCGGTACGGCCTTCCAACTACAGCAATCGCCCTCGTGATGTCCATCTGCTCTCCAAAATGATTCTGACCAAGAAAGAGGATCATCGTTCCAAAGTTCTTCTCCGTTGTGGATAACTTTTCCCAGTCCTACTGTATAATAACTACGTTCTTTAAAGAACTGCGGAATTGTTGTGAAATTACCTCCCTTTTGTCTAAAGTTTTGATGAAACCCGTGAACACCGGTTGTGTCAGGACGCCTTCCGGTTAGTACTGATGCTCGACTCGGAGCACATAGAGGTTGTTGAACGTAAGCACGTTTTAAAATCAAACTTTTGGAAGCCAGATTGTCAATGTTAGGAGTATGCATTCCAGCAAACAGAGGAGGGGAAGATGATTCGTCAGCATAAACTGAAATTTCTGGTCTCAAGTCGTCAACTGCTAGGAATAATACGTTCTTGTTGTTGCCCTTGCAGTGTACAGTGCAGATCCAAAGTGAAAAAGTATATATAACCCAACAGAACATCTTATTTCTGCTGTTATTTCATTATATAATCTGAAAACAAAGGAACATGAATTATTGATTGTATGAAGCAAAATAGGTCATTGAAAGAAAGAAAAAAAGCTTAATATTTACGATACCAAAACAAAGACGAGTAAAATATCATTAGGTTTACATATTTAAAGACCATTATGGTAGTTTTCACAACTTTATGAATTTAACGTGCGCACTGTTTGCATAATACACTGTGACGTCACAATCGTATACTGACGCGATTTAATGACGAACACGGTAGTTTCCGATTTCACAACGTTATGAATTTAACGTGCGCACCATTTGCATATTAAAGTGTGACGTCACAATCGTATAGTGACGCGATTAAAAGACGATTATGTTAGTTTCCGATTTCACAAAGTTATATATTTAACGTGCGCACCGTTTGCATATTACAGAGCATGTTTTTTCCTGCAAGTCTGTTTAATGTTTTGTTAAATTGTGACGAACAGGAATGACCTTAGTGAAACATTCTTGAGTACACTGCACTTATTTGTATGTCAGGAGTGTGACACACTTTCTTAAAAATATGATTTTTTTATCTTAATGCGATAACTCAAGTTCCAAAGCACTTATTTTTGTAGCTTCAACATGCACTTTAACAGAAATGCTCATTTAAATAAAAAGAAACAGTAGTTATTGTATTTTTTGAACATAAATTAAAATTATTGTAATTTTTTTTAAATATCGGTCAAAAAAGCTCCATAAAATGTTTATTCTGTATCATATGAGTATTACTTGATTGATTTTGATCACGATAAAGACTGTACAAACATATGGAGCAATCAGTTTGGACTTTTATAAATTAAAATTCTTTTCATTTTTTTTTTCACTTCACCTGCCTTTTTTTAATAGCCCAAATGGCAATAACTCAGCATCCAGTTCTCCGATTTCAAAAATCTTTTCAGTTCTGTAAATAATGCAATACTCAAAAAATATGGAGTAACCAGTTTGGTATTTATATGAAATTTAATTTTTTATTTTTTTTATTTTTCCAGCCATGTTTATTTTTCCAGCCATTTTTATTCAAACAGCCCATTTCTTTGCGACAAAACAGTCCTAAAAACGATGTAAACATGGAAACGGTGTACACGTAAAATTTATCACGCTGCGAAATCGGAAACTACCAAATTGTTTTTAACAATAATGAAGAGAGTTTATGAATTCTTTCCAAACATAACCAACTTAAACATAAAGCATATATCTTAATATTTCTCACAAAATGTGGTCTCAAATGAAATGGGGAAAGTTGCGGGAAAAATGGTGTCTGTGGTGTTGTTTTTTTTATATCGGATGTAACATCTGTTACTTTATTTGAAAATACCTTATAGTAATACATGTATCTTTTTTCCCCATAATTAATTGGTGATTTTGTTACACATAGTAGTCTAGGCTGCCCATCCAGTCGGTATGCACCCGGTGACCCCACTATATATTCTATATAAATCCGCCATCTTGGATGGAGTAGAAAATGAGTCGCTTTTTTGAACCCGCTCTTGCGTAACCGGATCGAACCGGCCGCTTAAGCAGACGATGCTTTTCCGCCTTAAAATTTTCCAATATCCCGCCGCTACATCGGCGCCGCCATTTTTGAATGTTGACGACCGCTTTAAATGATAGAAATACTATTTTTTTATCTAATCTACCTTTTAATAGTCTTACACAGTGCGCTAATATAGTAGCAGACGACATTTTTTGCCAATAGTCAGCCATTTTATATCATAACCCCGGGCGCAGCCATACCGGCGGTTAATGTAGTATTTTTAAACCTTAATATCAGACGACATTTGAATTTTCCAATAGTCCGCCATTTCATGCTGGTCTTTACTGGGCGCTACCATATTGGCGGGTGGACTAGCAGACAATAAAACAGCTCTGGCGTAACCAGACTAAACCGCCCAACTAGCAGACGACGTTTTTTTCCGATATCTCACCAATTCAGAGCGTTGTTATTTAAATAAATGTGTATCCTAAATTACTTTACTGACGCTTGCCCACTATTGTACCATACATATTGTGGGAGGCCAATCAAAGCAGACGACCAGCGAATTTAAATTTGATACCGCCGCTGTATAGAAAATGTATATGGTGTAATTTCAGCGGATATCACTTCTCACTCTGTTGCATTGAACACATCTAAACAAATGATAAAGCAGTATGATCAGATTGACAAAAATAACAAGAGCTTTTTACATTATTGACACAATATTTTATTTACAACGTACAAAACAAGTATAGCAGTATACACAATATTACATTTACAAGTATGTTTAATGTGCAAATATAATTTACATGCCATAGGGTACGGTGTGGTAGTTCTCTTTAATCACGCGCTTATCAAACACAATTTTGTAGTCTTTATATTCACATTTGGTAATTAAATGTCCTGTGGAAGCGTTTCGTACTATCTTATGTTCATCTACTACAGATATACGGTCAGGACCTTTTCCTGTCACCATGTCCTTCACTGATTGAAAATTGATATCAATAGTGTTCTTGAAATTCAGAGTAATGCCACGCACCTTACATATGGATGATTGTCCTTTATTATTTGGCTTAAGCAATGTGTATGCGTAATTTTTCGGTCCACCGGTGACAAATGTGGTGATGACGTTTTGGGGAGCTTCATCCGTTAGATCACCGAGGTAGTCCCCAAGTGGAGGCTCCCATTGACCCGTAACCGTGGTAAAGACAATCGAATCTGTGTCGCAATACAGGACCCTCTCACCTAATTGTTGTAGATAACTATTGAGTTTCAAGCGTGCTTGTGCAGTTGTGTAGGCAGCTATAATGACATTAGTTCTACTTGAAGATTCGACAAAGTTGTCGTTATACACCCAGTCCAATTTCAAGGACTCATTGTTGACAAATTGTATATTTTTTACTTTCTGTTTATCGCTTGTCATCATGTCAAAGAATTCTAGGGGATCAGATATGTACGTAGTTTGGGTCAAATTGGTGCGTTGACCAAATTTACCCCAGAACGAATTCAACATCAACTTGGCAAGAGATCGTAGCCCAGGATTTTTTTCTATCTTTACGTAGTCTAAGCAAATTCCTTCCTTCTCGTAATATTGTTGTATGTACTTCTGTTTTGTGTATTCATCCACGCACCAGTCTGGCCACCCGCTGGCTTCTTGCTTCACTTTCAAAAATGTATTTACGTATTCGGTGAATATGCCACCAGATTTTGTTTTAGTATCGTACTGAGATACATTTTTAAAATGCCACACTTCATATATATGTAATAGTTTGTAACCTTGATATAGCGCCATTTTCAACTCATCTGTCACCCAAGTTCCCATTAACGATCTCTCACTGTCGCTATGCTCACAGGGCTTCTGTTGGTAGTTTTCTGTACATGTGCGACATAAACTGAACATGAGTTTTCCATTGCATTTTGTTGGTAAGACCGGAATGTGTAGTCCTTTTGGTGGCAATACCTTACATTTAATGAGGCCTTCATAGTTTGAAATATCTTCGAAATTCTCTGTGATAATCTGCGGATGACCAATGGGAATCTTGCCCGTTTTGTTCACATACGGATAAAGTGACGTTACGTCATAATACTTTATTTGTTTAGTCACAGTTGTTTCCTCATACAATTTGAATGCTTCAGTTCGTCCACCAAAAAAGGCATCCCGTGGTTCAAGAGGGCTGACAAAGTCAAGGCTCTGAATGTACTGTTTCATGTTTGCATCTCTCTCGATATCGCGTTTAAAGTCACACTCCCATTTGCAGACATATGTATAGCCATTTTCCTCTATAAATTTCTGTTTCTCCACAGTTCTTGCATACAAATCGCTCATACGCATGTCAGTCACAGGGTTTGTTGTTGTCTTGGAAAAACATTTAGGGCATCCGTGCCAAAAACAGCCGTGAAACTCCAGAACTATTTTCTCTCCATCTCGTTCATAATAACCATCTACTTTGTAAGGTCCGATTGATTTTTCACCTTGGTTTTTTCCATGTTGCACATTGATTTTGTCTTTGTGTGCTATATAAGACATCCATTGATATGCCAAGATGGACTGTTTTTCATAGGGTCGGTAGCCATGTGGTGGTATGATGCCTATGTTCTCGTGCTTTAGAAAGTTTGTTCTATAAACCAGATTGCAGGCAGATGCAATCGTTATACATTTTTCAAATGGGTCTATTCCATTGTTTTCACCTTTACGCGTTAAGTCCATGAATAGAGCTCGAAATTTTAGGCAGCACTTTCTTAAAATGTCCACGTCTGACTCACAGTAACGCAATAGTTCTGTCTGGAAATTAAATGATGAAGTCTTATTTAGTTCATACCATTTCAGAAACTTTTCCCTTGCTTCTGGTTTCATGCTATCAGGCGAGTAGAACTTTAGGTCTGGCAGGTTTGTTAATACAGCATGTTGGTTCTCCTTTCTATTGAACAAATGTGGGAAGTAACCCTTGGCTAACTCCATCTCCCCAAAAGCGGTCGGCATTTCAGCCAGTGCCATAGGAATAAAGTTGAGTGAGTCAATCATCCGGATTTTGTTGACTGGCACATTGATAGACATGTACTTAGATCCTGTTGTGATGACTTCTGGAAGTACAGCATTTTCATGTAAATACTGAAGAATGGGGTAACTGTCATACCCTTTAAAATTGTGACAAACCACTGTGGCACCTTCATTTTCTTCGGAAAACAACCATTTACAGAAGTCGTTAGTAGTCTCAAGACCTCGAAACACTCGCTTGTTTATTCCACAAGAAACACACAATGATTCTGCTGTAACTGGGTTGTTGAGACATAATTCACAGACCTTATGAGCCACACAAAGGTTGGGGTTATGTTGATATGAACCACACCAAGATTTTAAACAGTGCGTACATCTTCCGCGTTCACTAGGATTGTACCCACGATCACATTGCATTACATCGTCCTGTGTACATTCAAAATCAAAAAAGATGTATTTCAAATGGTGTTTTTTGATGGATGTTTTCTTTGAGGAAATCTCGTCAATAACAGGTTGCATATAACATAAATGGTCGACGCTGAAATAGTCTTTACATGTTTTACAATATACTTCATGACATACATGAGTTTTTTTATGTACGTTCATGTTGATTGTCTGGTCGCATTTTAAGCACTTGAAATATACTTCGCACGTGCATTTACCACCATCGCTTTTCTTCTTTAGGTGCATTTGAAAACAAGTATCGTTTTTGAAATGCCTGTTACACTGTTTACAGAACTGCCATTTCTCTTCTTCATCCGCATGTATGTTATGGCAATGTGCACACGGATGATTGCACATATGTCGCTCTTTGTTTGAATAGCCTTTTTTACAGGTTTGGCAGAAATAGCTTCTGTTTAGAAAACCGGTCATTTTGGTAATAACATCGAAATGTTCGTCGTGGTAATACAAGTAGATAGGTACACCCCCTTCAACGCCATTGTAAATAATACCATTAAAATGATCTTTAGACAATACGTGTAGTTGGTAGTTGGGGAGAACTGCTTGGAATTTCTTGACTTCCTCTAACCCACATTTTTGTAGAGGTACACCAGCTTTTCGATGCAGTTGCTCTGCTAGTAAGGTTTGAAGTCCATATCCTCTTCGTATGTTGTCCCACTGCGGGTGATTTTCATGACGGGCAATAGCTGTTACAATGGCACGTGCACAGCACAGTTCGTCATTGTTTTTTATCTGTATCACACTACTTTTGGATTGCAGCAACCTTGATATGTCTACATATGGTTTCCGCTTGTAGCCTTTACCATGTGGATTTTGCACATGCACAATATCGATGCGGAAGGCTTCATCGACGACAAACTGCTGATACGATTGAAGAACCCTTTCAATTTCGGAGAGAATTCTTTCAGCGGTAAGCTCTCTGCGCGGCATGAATTCCAGTGTAATAGGAAAGTCTAATTCGGGATTGTCCATTGATATTCTCACTAAGTCCGTATCTGGTATCATATGAGTAATATCATTGAGGATTGATTGGAAAACCTGCTTCAGAGTTTTCAAAATATTAGGTAGTCCATCAACCTCCATATATTTTATGTTCACTTTGTAATAAGTAGCCGTAGTTCTAAACTTTTCTATCTTTTTTTCACCAACTTTCTCAATGTCATAAAAACTAGATGGCTCTTGTTCCATCTTTTGCCGTTTAGCCGCTCCACCTCCTTCCTGATTTTCCGCAGAGCGTTTAGCCCTGGGCCATCCATGCTCTTGGTGTAAATGTTCATCTAATGCATCTTCTCTTGCAAACACCTTTAAACACTCAGGGCAATGTTGGTTATTTTCTTTGCTGTGCCGTTCCATATGTCTCTCTAAATTCTGTTTTCTCGAAAAAGACTTCTTGCATGACCCGCAGCGATGTTTCCAGTGATTCATTGTTCGCCTATGCTGTAAAAGCTGGCTGAGTTTAGGGAAAGTAGAACTGCAGTGTTCGCACTGGTAAGAACCCATGATGAATGTTTTATTTCTGAAAATAGAATAAAAGGATTGTATTAGTCACGGTTTTATAAATCAAGTGCATTAGAACAAAATTGAATTAAATAATCAATTGTTTATTTAAATCGTGAAAAACTACAAAAAATGTTCCCAAAATGTCTTCCTTTTTTCACAAAAATATGCAGTTAACAGCATCTACAAATGCCAGGCGAGACTACAAAAAGAAAGGCGAGACTAAAGATTTACCTTAATTTGTTTTAATCCAAATAATATACGTCCGATCACTACGATGTTCAAATTAGTAATGGAATTTGAAATAACTGTGCGTATCTTTTATACTCATGTGTATTTTGTGAAGGCATTTGATTGGTTAATGTTTTAAGAATTATTTTACATAGGGGGTTATAAAACAACATCATATCATTTGTAAGTTAGCCACCGGAGAGTCAACATGTTTACTACACAGTGTCCCGACTGTCATAGAAGTTTTACAAGAAGGGATAACATGACACGACATTGGATTCAACTTCATAAGGAAACCAACGATGCGTATCCTCCTCCTCCTCCTCCTCAGGGAGCGCCTCCTCCTCCTCCTCCTCCTCCTCCTCCTCCACCACCACCACCACCACAGGAAGAAAAAATGGTGTTTCAACATCCATTTACCATGATGATTTCGGGTCCCACAGGTAATTGTTTGATACAATTTTACCATTTTTCTGATCGTTTAATCACTGTTTTTGAAAACTTTTTATCATAAAGTTTGACTTTTTACAGATTTATTTGTCCATTTTTTTCTTTAAAACATTCTGAAGATTTTTAGTAAAATTTTTCAACATTTTTTTTTTCAGATTTATTTTGAGATTTTTTTTTGCATAGTTTTTCAACAATATGGTTAATTTTAGGGTATATTTTTTCGACATTCACACACAGTTTTAGGGATATTTTTCAACATCATTTTTTTTTTAAATATAAAACTAATAAACAATTTCAACTTTTTTTTTCTGGTTAAATTACTGTCGTTTGTTGTTGTTGTTTTTTTTTTTTTGCTTTAAACTAATGCAAAATTAGTACATTTTAGGTACATATGTTGTTCCCTTTTTTCTTAAATATTTATTTGTAGCACATTTATCGAAGACTACTAAAACAGTATCTCTTTTTTCAGCTTGTGGAAAGACGACGATGGTGAAAGAGTTATTACAGAATCACAACTCAAAAATCCAGCCTGGTATTCAAAGGATCGTATGGTTGTACAAACGATGGCAACCGTTATACACTGAAATTCATTCATCAGTACTACCTCAAGTAGAATTTATAAAGGGCATTCCTACCGACTTGGAAGATGATGATTTCTTTAATACAAGAATTAACAATTTACTGATACTGGATGACTTGTTCTCTGAAGCTGGCAAAGATAAACGCATTACAGACTTGTTTACAGAGGGTTCCCACCACAGATCTCTCTCCGTGATTACTATCAATCAGAATTTGTTTGGTACCAAAGACCCTACACAGAGAAGAAATTGTCATTATATAGTTTTGTTTAATAACCCAGTTGACAAACAATCAGTGATGACACTGGCTAGGCAAATGTACCCTGGACAATGCGATACACTTTTGAAACAATTTGCCAAAGCTACCAAATGTCCTTATGGACATTTATTAGTGGATTTAAAACCGTTTACACCAGAAAATCAGAGGTTAAAATGTATTACACAAAATAATCAACATTCAGAAAACATCAGCCACGTTACCCCACAAGAAACTATAAAAGAAGAAGTATTTCCAGAAGTCAATCATTCTGCAGTTAGAGTTCAAACAGGTCACATCGAAGATAAGTCAGAAAACAATCTAGATAATAATTTAGAAAAAATAATGGAAAATAACGGACATGCTTGTGACGATTGCGGACAGTTATTTGATACAGTTCATGATGTACAAAGGCACGTAAAAAGTGGTTGGTGCCCTGAAAACAAGGACCATAGGAAGCGTAAATATGACGAAATAAGTGATAGTGAAGATACAGTAGAAGATAATGAGGCATATGTTCAATTGTGGAAAAAAGCGCGTGAAACTAACGATCAAAAATTCGATCAATTTTATAAAAGATTTATAGACAATGGTGAAGAAAGCGACACTGCGCAAGAAATGGCAGAAGAACGAATACAACCCTATAATGAGAAAGAGTTTTTCAGCAAATACACATCGCTGATTGACAATTATATTCTACCACTTACAAACAGTAAGTTACACCAGGAAATAATGGACAATATAGACAAACTTATCTCAAAAGGATATAACACCACATCAGCAGTGACGAAGGTGTTAAAAAAATATAAGAATTCATTTCAAGATTTATTTGATATGGAATTTACTGATGACGAAAGTAGTGATGAAGATGAAGGGGAATCTTTCGATGACGTCAGTGGGGAAGAAGAAAGTGACTCAGAAAACATATAAATTAAAACATTTCGTCTAAAGTTATTTATTTGTGTTGTGAACTTTGAACAGTAAACATGGCTCCTTGGGAAGATTATTTAAAAACTATTTATTACGATCCTAAGCACCCTGGTGCATTTTCTGGGCCACAAAAACTATATAGAGTGGTAAAATCTGAAGGCAAATTGGACATTGGTATGCACAGGATACGTAAATTCTTACATAATCAGGAGTCCTACAGTCTACATAAACCTGTTAGAAGACGTGTACGTCGAAATCATGTTGTGAGCGCAGGTAAAGACGATTTATGGATGGCTGACTTGATCGATATGGTAAAGTTCGCCGACTGGAACCAGGGCTACAAGTACATCCTTCTGGTAATAGATACATTCTCCAAGTACGTGTGGTTACAGCCATTGAAATATAAAACTGGCGAAGAGGTGGCTAAAGCTTTCCAGAAAATATTCGAAACTACAAACCGATCTCCTGCCAAACTTATCACTGACAAAGGTAACTTTTTTATCCTAATATAGAATTGTATCTTTATTATTTACACCGATTTTAACTGCTTATATATCTTAATGCATGATTATGTTTTACTGACAAATACTACACAAACCACTTCAATTATATTTTCAGGTCAAGAGTTTAAAGCTAAGAAAGTGCAAGATCTCATGAAGAAAGAAGAAATCCATTATTTTCCTACCCAAAATGAAACAAAAGCGAGTACATCGGAACGGGCTATTTTAACAATTAAAACCAGGCTTATGCGTTATTTGTCTTACGAGGAAAGCGGTACATTTCTACCAGTGTTACAAGATATCGCTAACAGCTATAATCATACCTATCATAGGACTATCGGTATGAGACCCGCAGATGTCAAAGATACCAATCAGGAGGAAGTGCGTTTAGCTACTTACTTTGCTCAAAACCCGAAACCAGTAAAATCCGTAACAAAACTAAAGCCCTTCAAGTTTAAAGTAGGCGATTATGTGCGCATCAGTCATCTCAAAACCGTATTTACTCGAGCTTACGATGAAACATACTCCGGCGAAGTATTTAAAGTACACAAACGTTATCATAGAGGTACATTACCTATCTACAGACTACGAGATTTACAAGACGAGGACATTAAAGGAACTTTTTATCAAAGTGAACTGCAAAACATAACCATTGATCCTAACCAGACATGGAAAATAGAGAAAATATTAAAGACCCGAGGCAAAGGACAAAATAAACAACTTTTTGTCAAGTGGAAATACTATCCGCGAAAATTTAATAGCTGGATAAAATCTTCAGACTTAAATTAATCTTACCTAACTGTGTTTATTGACGTTATTCTTATTGTGTTTTACTTGATCATGATGTTGTAAATATTGTCTATGTTCGTTTAAATATAGTGTATATTTTTAAAGCAATTTTAAAAATAAATATAAATAAAAAGACGGTGTTGTTTTCTTTTATAAACCTCAGCCACTTGTAAACTTAAACGGTGTAAAAGGTTAAACCTTTACAGTTAAACGTTCCTCTTCAGCTGTCAAGTATCAATGTTGACTCTCCAACGGCTCAAGGGTAAATGAGATGAAAATAAAATCCAATACAAGGTACTGTTATCTGATTGGCTAATCAATTGTCGCTATCCGTTAACTTTGTGATAATGAAGTAAAACTTTACCTTTTCGATAAAAGCAGTATTTCACTGTGAAGTGATCCGTTTTATCGGTATTGTAGTATAAATGATTCGCTCCGATGTGTATCGTTCAGTGTCGACAGCTGGAGTGAAATAAAATTATTTGTAAAGGAGTTTAAACTACATCATAACAGCGGCGATATCGGAAAAAAAAAAGTCGTCTGCTAGTGCCACCGGTTCAATCCAGTTACGCCAGATCTGTTTTATTGTCTGCTTGTCCACCCGCCAATATGGTAGCGCCCAGTATAGACCAGCATGAAATGGCGGACTATTGGAAAATTCAAATGTCGTCTGATATTAAGGTTTAAAAATACTACATTAACCGCCGGTATGGCTGCGCCCGGGGTTATGATATAAAATGGCTGACTGTTGGCAAAAAATGTCGTCTGCTACTATATTAGCGCACTGTGTAAGACTATTAAAAGGTAGATTAGATAAAAAAAAATAGTATTTCTATCATTTAAAGCGGTCGTCAACATTCAAAAATGGCGGCGCCGATGTAGCGGCGGGATATTGGAAAATTTTAAGGCGGAAAAGCATCGTCTGCTTAAGCGGCCGGTTCGATCCGGTTACGCAAGAGCGGGTTCAAAAAAGCGACTCATTTTCTACTCCATCCAAGATGGCGGATTTATATAGAATATATAGTGGGGTCACCGGGTGCATACCGACTGGATGGGCAGCCTAGACTACTACACATTTTGATTCAATCATTTTATTTTTACCGCGAATTGCGAAATTTAATCTCGGACGTCGTTTCACAGATTGACGTCAGCTTACAGATTGACGTCAGCTTTTTATAGACACCTTTTTTCCCATGGCAAGCCTAAAATTAGCAATATTTTGACTGAACCTTTTGAAGCTTCAAAACATAAAGTAAATGGAAAAATAACAAATGGTATATAAATAGATCTCAATTTTAATTTAAATTATCTGCATTCAGGTTTTTGATTCCAAAAAAATGATGCTTACACTGATGTCATCATGCAGTTCTATATATTAAAATATATAATTATATATTAACAATGAAAATAATGTCGAATTACGTTGGGAATAAAAACGTCAATGTACGTACATGAAAAATATATATCAAGTTTATATTAAGGTGGTATGCCATTCGGTTTTTATCAATAAATAAATAAATAAATAAATAAATATATATATAAACAATAAATAAATAAATAAATAAATACATGTAAATAAATAATTTTTATATAATTTATACTTACATTATAATCATTAGTTTCCGTTAACAAAGTTTATAAACATTAGAAAATACTTTTTTTATTTTATAGTTTAGTTGTTGTTTGGGGTGATGCGCGCGCAATACAATATGGTCAATTTCTTTTCGTTCAGTTTGCTGCTTGCGTAATACACTACGGTCAATATCTTGTCGTTCAAGTTGATGGGCGCGCAATACACTACGGTAAATGTCTTGGCAGTCCAGATTTTTTGTCGGTCATCCTGATGACCGACATATTATAATCGACCAAACTTGAGATCTTTAGCCTGAACACCGGTTAACAGTGACTCTCGGTCCAGAACGGATAATTTAGACTATGCCACCTGTTCCGCACTTTAGACAAAGCCTCCCGTCTAAAGCTTGAGAATGCTATTCCCTCTGTTTGCAAGAAAAGCCTTCTAAATGTTGATGAAACAATATTTGAACATTGTAGTTACATCAAATCAGAAATTGAGCTGATCAATAACGACATGTTAAATTTTGTAAACATAAGTGTGTTGTATTTTCTACAGGGTATAGAAATAATGTTATGCGTCGTTTTTTAGAAAGTCACGTGATGCAAAACTTTAAAGCAAACTATTAGTTGCATGAAAGTTGAACTGATACTTTATTTGAATCAAACAACTGTTCAGGATGATGCCATATCTGAAATAGATTCTTTTGTTATCTTGAATTTGTTCGTCAAAAGCAAGACATTGCTTATTTTTTCTTAGAGACTAACGAATAATCGACTTTGGCGGGAAAGGCTGACTGTAAACAAAAGTTTACAAAAAGCTAGTCTGTCATTAGCATAACTTTTTAACCAAAAACACATGGCACTGAAGTTAAAACTTTAAGCCACTTTGAAATGAAAGCGCTTAATTTTTATTGGATGTGATACAAACATTAGTATATTTATATATCGTTTGTTTTGAAGGAATGCATTAATTAGCTGGTGATAAATCTTATCATTTTGCAAACATTATTAATAATTTACTTGACAGTGCCATAATTGTTAGGCTTGTCGAACTCTACTACTTCGTCTAACACAATTTTTGTCAGTAAGTAAAGAGAAAGCAAGGAAAATCAAGTTGTAATTGTATTCCAAAATCTAGAGTTTATGTTAAACAACAAAATTTTGTCACTGTCCTAGGGCGGGGTGGGGTGGGGGATGGGGTGAGAAGCATGACAGGGACTCAAAAATATTACATTTACTATTCCGATCTTCAACAATTTTTTAGAACTTCAACATGCAATATATCGCTGGTTCTTGCACATTTTCTTGTTTTTGTTTGTTTGTTTTAATGATGTCGATTTCAGTGTATTCCATGTTAGATGAAATAATGCGGGTTTCCAAAAAAACTCATGTCCATGCGTTCATTTTGAAAATTGATGAAAACTTCTATCCATGCGTTACCATTATTTTTTTCTTTCTTGTGGTATAAATCACCAAACATACGGTCGTGAAAAAGTGGTGGCTTATAACATAAGAGAAGATGTTTTAAACAAGCATTTAGGACGAAACGAACACTCAGAACTGTGCCTAATTGTCAAAATACTGTCTTTTAAAGAAGTAGTTTTCTTTTCGATTTCCTGTGCAAATGTTGTGAATGTTCTCAAAAGTAACAGAAGTTTAGCGAATGTGAGATGACAATTGTTAAAAGAAAACACAGGAGGTCAGCGATTTTGCAATTTGTTTGCGATTTCCAGTGCAATTTTGGTGAATGTTCTCAAAAATTACTGGATGTTTAGCGAATGTGACAGAGATTAACAACTAGGATGGCCACAGGAGGTTAACTGCACTTTATGGTTACACGTTCAGAGTGCCAGGATAGCATCAATAATTATTTTGTTTATTGCATTTGTCTAATATCAATTTATAGGATAAATGGTGACATGTTACCTCAGTTTTGGTGTCCAATATTGACAAGTACTTCGTTAGTCAAGTATGTTGAAAAATCATTTCAATCCATAATTAGTTGTTATCAGCTAATCAACCTCATAATTTTGCCTTTTCCCGATCGCACTTTGGGAATGTTAAAACCCGAGCTGCGAGCGTTTAAACCTAGTTGGTTTAATGACTACCCATCTCTTCATTAGTTATTAGTTATGAACATTACATTTGACCTTTTATTCGCAATCACTCTTTCAGAGGGACATTTATATACAATGCTCTTTCTTAAAGATTTGCATAAAAGTGTTCAGTTTTGAGCTTGTTGCGCAAAAACTGCCTGTTTTTGAGATCTATACTCGGCAAAAAAAGTTCTGCACACTTGGACATTTTTTAAAATATATTTTTAATTTCACCACACACAACAAAATGATACATACCAAATAAATCAGCAATTCAAAGTAAACAATGTAAACAAGTCAGAAATAAAATCCGATCAATACTTTATAAGCAATTCATTGTTAAATCCACTGGGGGTTACTACACAAAAGTTGCAAAAATCGCTAGACTTATACTGAGTAAATTCACCACGATGAATCCGGCAATCTTTCAAGCGGCTTCGCACGGAATTTAACAGCCGACGAAATTTCATTTGTGGAATTAGGTTCCATTCGTGAACAAGAGAACCGGTTAGATCATTTAGCTTGACCAACTTCACGTGTTGTTTCTTGTTTAGAAAGACGTCTAGGTTGCCGGTGTGGTCCGACATTTGCCATGACGGTCAAATAAACAAAAACCTTCCTTGTTGACCATGAGAAATAAATTAATTTGAAAAAAAAATGCAGATGTGTTTTTCTCAAATAAGATTAGGTGTTGATTGCATTGGATGCTTGCTTTGATACACTTTATTAACTGGATGCTTTGATTCATCAATACAGAATGGAAACTGTCCGAATCATCACTAAACTGTTTTGTCATACGTTTAGGTCAATGAGTGAGACAATGTGATACTTTAATTAATAAAAACTTAAGTTTGAGCGTAATTGTGGAAATGGCTTGGTATCAAATTTTGATTACCAATTGTTACTTGCATCACAGTGCATGCTCATAATCGCTTAAAAGAGACACTGGTGAAATGTTGAGTGATTTCTTAGATTTCACACCTCTACCTTGATACGGCAAATTTTGCAACTTTTGACTGTTGACCCCTATCATACTCAAAATGACATTTCTCGCTTATTTACCAACCAATTTTAATTTTGTTTTTGTCTTTAACTCCGCAAAGAATTAATCTTGATATACATGGAAAGAGTTTATACCAGTTTTTTGCTTTATTATAAAATTTACGCAAAAGAACACTTGTGTCGGAACTTTTTTGTTGGGTATATCTATTTCTCTGTTGTTTTGATGTCCAAGTTGGAGCACTAATTACGATGAGGTATTTTATGTTTTTGAAATTCTTAAATGTCTTTAACAAACGGAGCTTGCAAAATTTTAATATTTGTTGTGTTTAGTGGTTTTCAAAGTGACCTTTTCATCTATTTTAAGAAAAAAAAACGATTTTTAAAATTCAGACTAAGTAACCATTCTGTACGTGCATCTGTATTTTATCATTTAAACTTTAACTATTTAATTTATGTTACAATTTCCCGTCGCCCCAATTTTCAAAACTTGCCCTTGAATTAGTGATGTGCCGATGATCGGAAGACATCGATTAGCGACGTGTAAATGCTTCTCGATGTTGATGATCGATGTCGTTCTCTCATAATCGATTTACAGTTCAGACATGCGCAGTGTTACGAATCAAAATATAAAGGTACGGGTTCCGGTTTTTACACCGGTCATAAAGGGAAATCACTTTGAAAAATTGAAAATTAAAATGGCGACCCGACCCGAGAGATTTACGAGAACCCAGGCAAAAAGACTTAATCAGAAGTGTGGATGCACTTTAGATTCTACAAGATTAACAAAGAACTTTGACCTAACAAAGACATTTGCAGAATTTGTTGTAAAGAGAACAAAAACTTGACAAACATAAACGCAAAATGGCGCAGATTTTGTCGAGCGTCTGAGTTGCGAAGCTATATGACGATGGTAAAAATTCTCCGAATCAATATGTTTTGCATTAACTAGACCTCTAAAATTAGTATCTTGCGTCTTCAGCCTTAAAATTAGTATATTATTCATAGGAAAACGTAACAATTTTGCAGTTGAAAATTCAGTGCCAGATCTAGAGAGGTTCAGTGCAGTTGCACAAACAACTGATATAAACTGATATAAACTGATATAATTATGTTTATTTCAATATTTTATCGTGTGTAAGTTTTAATTAAACAGTGATATAATGTCATATAAATCTGAAAATGTTTTCCTCTCAATATTTTATTATGTATTATTTTAAAATAATAATAAGTGTACTTGTATCTTAATATTTGCAAGTTCCTTTTAATGTATCATATATGCTTCTGCTGAATAACTGAATGCTTGTTATTTGTTTTCTTGTTAATATGATGTCGGTCAATAGCTATGCATAGCTAATGTTAACCTTTATATATACAATACCGACTATAAATAAAATTGTGTATCTTGTATCTTGTTGTAACAACCTCTTTGGGCAGCAATGATAATTTGATTAGATTTTCGGTCAGAAAGTTGGAAATTATTAGTATCCAGTACTTATGTAAGCTACTGATCTAAGACGATTTGTAAACCTAACACTGAGTAAATTTAGAAACCGATTATAATCGTGAAATCGCATCGGAAGAGGCAACCGATTCCAACCGATGATCGATTATGATTTGCAACCGATTTCCCAACACTACCTTGAATATATATGCATTTCCAAAGAAATACGAATTGATTTATTTTGATTCCCCAATTCCCTCTCAAAACCACATCTATCCATGCGTTCTCTTCATGGGATCTATAGTAAACGGCTGGACTAGTCGCAATCCAAATTGAGTTTAACTTGTAAAAGCTTTCCGGGGATACCCCTGACTCCAATGCCTGCTTCCCCATACGCATGCAATATAACGGATCTGGATTCGGTCTTTTGTCGGTACTAAACAATAACATTATTTTGACAAGTACAGTTAGGTAGACAACACAAGCACTATCAGTTCTCTTGTTTATGTATTGTACATACAGAGAAATGTAAATGGAAAAAAAACTTGAAGCTTGAAACTTAAACTAAATTCACAAATGGCTTGTCAGATACAATCTACGTGGCATTGGTCGACTGAAAACTGGACAATCCTTGACTTCCATCGGTCCAAAAATAAATGCAAGCACGAATACATATTTATTCTATTAATTTATCTGCTAATGACCGACTAGCTTTTTGGAAAGCTAAAACTTGTTTGTTTACGTTCATCCAAGTGAAAATAACAGCGGAGTGTATAATAAGGTCTGATATTTAACGAAGACTCGTCAAATGTTTATTTTTTTTGTATCTATATAAAATCGGAGAACCCGTTCCACGATGGAGCAATGTGAAAAAGGTCTATTGTGCAATATTTCTTAAAGAAGCAGAAAAAAAGTAAAGCAGTGGATTTTTTTCGACACTGTAGAAAACGTTTAAAATGAGCAATTATGCTTAAAAATGGTTTTTGGAGTTATTGTCCTGAAACATAAACACTACTGCAGCGAGCTTAATGCTTCTCGTACTTATTTGAAATAACAACGAGGTCAATATAATATAAATATATTGGCGAGCATAAGTACATTTAATAAATTGTTACCGCATTAAAGTCGCGATATTTGTGTACTTAACCGACTCCTAGCTTTAGTTGTGATCGTACAATTGCTTTTATACCGTATAATATGTTTATTAACGAATAAATAATACATTATTCATACTTTATATTTTCGAAGACGAATAAAACTTTTGTCGGTAGTCACGACAGAGCAGATTTTTGTGACGATCTCTAAAGAACCAAAAAAAGGTCTTCTTTGTTATTGTCCAACAATATTGACCTGGCACTTCATTAATTTTCGTAAAGGTCATTGAATAAACACGGGTATCAGCAAAAACACAGATATATTATTCAATTTACACCTCAGTGATGTGTGGAGTATTGGAATAGATGCCGGACTACGAAAATTAACGGCTATGGGGTCAAATGCAAGAGTGCCAGGTCAATATTGTTGGATAATAACACGTGAATTTGTTTTTTTAAATTTATCTGTGGGTAAAAATAAATATTGTTTATCTTAGGAGGTCTTTGTTTACAGGTGATTTAAATACAGTTTCGGTTGTTGTGATAACTGGCATTTCACCCTTAGTACAATGAACTCTTGAATAAAAGAAATAAAGAAAACTCCACGGGCTTAATTCGTTTAACCATTTACCGATGTCATGCAGTGATCATAACGTATGTCAGGGCTATCCGATCTTGTCCTGTCTTAGGTCTTGTCCTGGCTAGCTCGATCTGTTGCGTTGTTGGTATTGCAAGGCTAGGCGCTGTCGCTAAGAAGGTTCGGGTCTGCTCCCAGGTAGAGGCAATATCATTTGAAATTTCAGAGTAGCGCTTTTTGTGCAGTATGGTCGTTAAAAGTCTCCCCGTACATAGAGTCAGTACTGTTATCAGTAAAATAACCCATTACCTTGTCCGGGCTAGCTCAGTCGATTGAATTGCAAGGTAAGGCGCTCTCGCCCTGGCGATGCGGGTTCGCTCCCAGTTAGAGGCAATATCATTTTAACTACAACAAGAATTTTCTTTACTGAACTTGGAATATGTAAGTTTAGGATTCACATGTAGTTTAGAATTTAATGTTACATTTTATCATTTCTGAACTATAATCTTCTTACAGTTCAAATGACCCATAACTTTTGCCATTATCAACAAGGTGTGAAAAAGATCTATTGATTGATATGAAACTTACCCTGCTCCGAATAGAAATTATTTTTATGGCTCTGTAATCAATGGATCAGTGTCCTGGTCGAAGGATTTTTGATTTAAAACAAAAGACCACTGTTGTTCCTAACCCTACCCTGACAAGAAATTTCAAAGCTTACACAGGATTAATGTATTTGTATAATAAAAGGACTTCAGTTTAACAGATGATGCATTTCTCCAAAACATATTCTTAGATTTGATAGACAGAAATAAGTGCAACAATAAGCCCACGAGATTTATATACATCAGAGTAACTACTTTAAAAACAGAAAATGAGCATTAGTTTTTCCTCTTATTGGTGAATTCTTATGATTGAATGTACTGTTTTATAAAAAGAAATTTAAAGAACATTAAAAGTACAGTCGAACTTCGATGACTAACATATCAATATGTTTATCTATACACAAATAGATGAAAACAATGACAACAATGAGTAGCCTTGATGTTAAAACTAGATTTTGATACACTGTATGCATAAAACTGGCATCAGCGTCGTCGAAATGCGTTTTCACATTATCAATCTATGTCAGACAAAAAGTTCTGCATTCATCTGTACCAATATTTCACAATCTCCTTCGTAGAGTTGTCGTTCCTTACACTCACTTTACATCTCTGCGAAAGGCTCAATGTCAAGATTTTTGACGTTACTCGACAGCCTTATTTTAGTCATAATTATGAATATAAAAAGGTGAAATATGCATATCAGGAATTGCAACATTAAGAAAAAACAGCCTCCCCACACAGTCAAGAAGAAGAGAGGGAGAGAGCATGGTTAATAAAATGATCAGTTTCAAAAGAGACACCACTAACAATTAACAAAAATGAGAACCCGAGGGGTTACCGCCTTGGAACGGTCAGTGGCAAATGAAATAAAAGCTTGTGGATAAACAAATGACAGATATCTTAACTATCTTTCATTCAAACCAAAGAAACCCAAGCAATTTTAACTGTAATTGATGAACTATTTTTGAGTTAAAGTAAAAGTAGTTGAAAGTAGTCCCAGCAGTATAACAGAGGTGAATGTAATGAGCAGATAGTGTACGAGAGTGAATATTTCAGTGTAAGCAGCCGTTGTCATTACCAAATTAACCAAGGCGTACCAAGTTTATATGTAAATATCTTTGTAGATAAAGCGAATTGGAAGCTGTAGTTTCAAATAATTACAGGGAAATAATTGAACTTTATCAAAAAATGTATTTGCGACCGATTCATGAAATGTCATATTTTGTCGAAAATTTGCTCACTTTTTCTCCATTTTCTCTATCAATAATATTCTGCATGGGTCGATATTTTGTCAGTAGATTCCTTTTCAAACAGGGAAGCAATCTGATTTTTTTTCTGCTAAGATATTGCCGAAAAAAAGTAAAAAGCAGACTAATTCTTACTTTAACTGAAACACGTACATGTACATGTATACGCAACTGTCATCGGCATACCCACGGCATTCACCATATCCGGTTGAACGGTGTGTTTAAAGCTGTATTTTTGAAACAAAGATCTGGATGGCAATGAGAAGTTTTCTCAAAATTCATGGTTTCGCATTCGAGATTTTTTGTATTGAATTGTCACCTGTCACGCGGATCTCATGTCTATGTTAGCTTGATGACGTGACCGCTATTTATAGAATGACAAACTTTACCAAGCATGAATCACGTGATCTTATTATGACGTAAAAATACACAGTGCAGACAGTAGTACATACTTCCGTTGTAAACATGTAACTAACCAAATCTATTTTAATAGCTTGTTTATCTACGTTAACTTTACGCTTTTAACCCGAAGCGAGTCATGCGTATTATAATAATAGGCCTACAGTACCCGTAATTGAGACGAAACATCCATATTTTAACATGTTTAAAATGGAGAAAAAATTGTTCGGAGCATTATTAACGATTTTATTTGCAGGTATAATATATCTCTTATTAACATGATTAACAGATAATTTTAAGTAATCTTTTAAATTAATTTAATACATTTTAAACACAGGGATAAGAAGTGTTTTACACCTAAATAACATTATAATTCTATATAGGTTAAACAGATCAGAGCAAATCCCTTGTTAAAATTCGCTTTGATCGTGCTTTTTATTTTACATGTGTATTTCAGCATCTGATGAACCAAAACCCGGAAATATTGTTTGTGCAATTATCAAATTGTTTCTTTCTTTTTAAAGCCACAGGGGTTTGTGTTAACTCGTATTGCACTGACCAGTTATCCGTACAGTTACCAGTACTGTAACAGCAGATATTGTGTTGTTAATTTATAAATCATACTTTTGTTTATTTCATGTTTAAAGCCACAGGGGTTCGCGGTGGTTCGTATTGTACCGACCTAAGCAGTTACCCATACAGCAGATACTGCGATAATGGTTGCTGTGGAAACTATGGTGATCAGTACTGTTGCCTAGGGGAGTAAGTTTCAATATTTTGTTGTTGTTTGTTTTTTAAGTAAGCTTGTATTTTAACAGCCAAATACTTAATAAGTAAGGTGTTATGTAAAGATGCACAGTCAAAGACTTGATCTGGGTTTTATACATTGCGTTAGGTCAGAAAATATCGAGCATCGTCAGCGTTCGTCCTACTTTAAAAGCAGGGTCGGATGAAAGTTGTCTCGGAAAGGGGTTCTTTTGAGGGTAAGTCTTAGGGTAGTAACATGAACATTTCCAACTTTCTGGCCATAATCCATAGGACAGTTAAATATTGCTTAACATGGTAATAAGAGCAACCCCCGAGAATTTTCTCTGGATCCGCCCATGAAAAATCCCGCCTAACGTGGTTTAAATACTCATAATAATAATACTAGTAGTTGGGAGCAAACTTACCATTTTGAAATGTTTATTTGGACTACGCTTAAATGAACATATAACGCTCGATTTCCTTTAAGTATTTCACCACAGGAAACTGAATTACCATCCTAATTCACCCAGTTACGTCATATACGACATTGGACCATATATGCCTAGGCCTACGTGTGTATATAAAACATCACGAAATATATTAGGTTGGATTTTAAACGAAGCTGAAATTGATATTTATAAGGGATGTAAACGAACGTTCGAACATTCGAACGTTTGGATAAGGTTTCGAACATTCGAATGCATTTGAAGCAGTATTTTATTATTAAATATTATTTATTAATAAAATACTGGTCATATACAGTAATATATAAAGTATAATAAGAAGGCCATGATAGTAGAAAAATCACGTGTAGTTTGTTGCTTTTTTGAGCTTTTTGAAACGGAGTTGCGCGCATATGTTACAGTTTTACGTCCGTATTCCTTACTTGTGAGTTAACGAAGAATTTCAGTGGTAAACAAATCTGCATATATAAAATTTTCTATAAATTTTGGTACATAAATGTGCAATTTAAGTTTTAATAAAAAGTGACTGTCTACAGGTTCTAAATTAGATTTGTAAATAATTCTCATTTAAAACGCCCGCCAAGGGAGAGAATCCATTCAATATTCTCTGATTTTTCAGGGACGTTGGAAGGATTGTTGGTATAGTGATAGGATCCATAGCTGCAGTAGCCGTTGTAGCAACCATCCTCGTGATTATATTCTGTTGTTGCCGCAAGTCTAGAGGACATGCAGGGGTTGTTAACCAACCGGCTGTACCTAATACAGCAGGTAAACGATTAATTACTCTAGTATGATTATATTTCGCGTAGGTTTAATTTTTGAGTATTTTGCCTTAAGGAAGGAGTGCGAATTCAAGCCGTGGCGAAATAAAACCATGCTTTTTTCAAAACAATATAACACATTCGCGAAGTTATTCCCGCCGAGAAAATGTTATATTTGCTCTCTTCATCTACGCGAAATTATATGATACCAAAGTGCTTTTATTCGCCTCAATTATACAGGGAACCGTAATTTTCGTTTGGATAAATGCTTTAAAGTTCTACTTTCTGGTAAGTAAATGGAAACCCTGTTAAATACTTGTTGTGCTCTCTTGCGATGTCATGCAGTGATGATAACGTTTATCAGGGCTATCCAATCAACCTTTTTTGGGGTTGTTCCGGCTAGCTCAGTCGGTAGAGTTGTGGGAATTGCATGGCTAGGCACTGGCGCTGTGACGGTTCGGGCTTTCTCCCCAGTAGAGGTAATATTATTTCTAAAACCTGGGGTATCACAACCTGATTCCCAAGTGCTTTTAATGTACTGCGCCAGTCACCTAGAATTGTGAAAATGTATACTACGCGTATGTGTGTTCATACTCCGCAATGATTTCTTATAGAAAAGAAAGAGAAAAATTGTATTCGCCTATGGTAGGTTATCACAAGATTCTAGCGTTTAACACGCCCCTAGGGTGCGCCACTCTCACACGTGATTCACCAGGTTCTCAAGAACAAACATTCATCCAACCAACCCAACAATGTTAAAAAGAAAGCATCAAAAGAAAAAAAACTAATGTCACTGTCCCAATTGCTCGTATATATCGTTAAATATTTAACGTTAATTTAACGGATTCTTTAACTTTAAATTAACGTTAAGCGTTAAAACCTCCGTTAATTTATTGTCGTTAAAAATTTTAGTTGTTGGTGAAATATTTTCGTTAACTCTCCATTAATTTAACGAAAAGTTAACGCAAAACTTAATTTACCTACTTAGCATCGTTAGCATCAACGTTATGAAAATAAAGATGAAAATTGCAGTGATTTGCTACAAGCTTCAATAGAAATAATACAGAAATGTTACTGTTTTTGTTGTATCAGTTTTAATCTTGTTTAAAGCATATAAAAAGATAACTGAACACATGGGACAGAAATTATTCCCAACTTTCCAATGTCTAAAAATAACATTTAAGAGGTTATTTTTTAATTTGTTATCTTAAAGGACCCTTTTTACCTTGACATTTTCTGGATTTTCTACACTTGGTTGAGCATTTGGACTTTCACATTCAGCCATTTTGAATTTAAGAAAAGAGGAAGTTGAAAATGCAAACAGGAAGTTAAAGGTTAATCTCCATAGCAACATCTTAACGTGGATGCTAAACACTTAACATCAACGTTAAATGTGACTTATCAACGTTAACTAATGCTGATGTTAATTCTTTAATCAGCAACAGATTTGTTAACGGACCGTTAGATAACGTCAACGTAATAATTTAACGTTAACGTTAAAATATATCCGTTAAATTTAACGGAAAATACCAGCAACTGGGTCACTGTCAAAGAAGATTGCGGTAATTTTCGAGTTAATAACATAATTAATTTTACGTGCGCACCGTTTCAATGACACGCTCGCGATAGGTCAACTCGTTTGTTGACTCAAGATCATCTTGGGTTGATTAACAAGTATTGGCTAACAAAGAACCTTTTGCCAACATAGTACGACTGTTAAAAACACAAAAAGGTTCAATCTCCACAAAGAGTTGTCGTTCCTAGCATTAAAGCGAGTTAAGGAGCGACAACTGCGGATTGAGATTTAAAAAGGCGTAAACTCTGAAAACGGTGCGCAAAAATTCATAACGTTTTGAAATCGGAAACTACCGCGATGGCCTTTAAGTAAAACGGGTGGATACTCGGTTACCATAAAAAGAATACATTTTCTTTAGATGGATTTTGTTACCTTTAAGGCTAAGTTATAGTTATTTACATCAAACTGTACATGCAAATGTGGTATAAGGAAGATTAAAAAAGACATTAATCAGCTTATAATTTTGCGTTGATTGTTGGTATCCGGTTTCGCGAAATCATTGTTACATACGTGCAAAATATACAATAGGTAGGCCTACAAAGAAAACAGATAAACTAGGAAAAAGAACTTTTTTTCAATGGTGTGTGAAGCGGACTGGGTATCGTTGGCTATCGTAATTTTTTCACTGAGAAATTGAGAATGTCATTAAAGCAAAATTAACGTAGATCTAGTTTAAAGCTGTATACTCACGGTTCACAGTGTAATTCTTCAATGTCTCAGATGTGGTTAAAATTTAATGAACAGCTATATAATGCCTACAAATGACTGAACAGAAGCGAACTTTGCCATGTTGGACAAATCAGTACTTTTTAAGATCACTTGTGACGGAATTTTACTGCGTAAGCAATGCTTCACTCGTACGTTGACTGTGTCTGAATATAACATCACATTTACTTTGCTTACATCTACACGAAGTCGGATTTCAAAATTATTTCTCAGAAATGACAATACATGAAACGACGTGGCGCGCGCAAAATTTGGGTCGCTACCTTGAAGGTCAAGGTCACAGCATGACCTTGTAGCAACATCGTGTCCGGCCCATAACTTTGTTATTTGAAGTCGGATTTTTAAAATCATTCCACAGAAAGGATAACTTTAATGAGACGACTTGTTGCGCGCAACATTTGGGTCGCTACCTAGAAGGTCAAGGTCACTGCATGACCTTGTAGCAAAATTGTGACCGGCCCATAACTTCGTTATTTAAAGTCCGAGTTTTAAATTATTTCTCAGAAATGATCAAAACATGGAGACGACTTGTCGCGCGCAACATTTGGGTCGCTACCTTGAAGGTCAAGGTACCAGCATGACCTTGAAGCAACATCGTGTCCGGCCCATAACTTTGTTATTTGAAGTCGGATTTTAAAATTATTTCACAGAAATGATCATAATGAGACTGACGTGTCGCCTCAATAGTTATAGAACTAACCGTTTTTGTGACTAAGTACCCATCCGGGGAGCATCACCCGTCTTCGACGGTCTCTGCGATTTAATCAAAATCGTATTTTACACTTTTTTACTCTATAACTTCCACTGCCCATCATTTTTAAAATTCTATTTAATGCTGCGTAAACGTCAGCGCAGGGTTGGGGGAGGGTATCGCGCACAACTGTTACCGCTGGTGTCGAGAGAAAATTGTTCTGCAAATTCTGGTAACGGTACTGGTACTGTCAAATTTTATTTCGATCAGGAAAGGTAAGTTGTCGGCTTTGACTCTTCTTCATTAAACTTCAAGCAATTCTTTGGTAAATGGGGAACGGGATTCACCAGCGGTAAAGGTTTTGCGCGATCCTCCCACCCCTGTGGTCATGTAATACAGACAGATAAATGTACCTAACAAAAGTAATGTAATTGTTGGTTCTTTCAGTGATGATGTATGGGCAACAAACTGCGTACGGACAGCCACCTTACCCAGCGACGACGACATATTCCCCGGCTCCATATACCACTACCCAGATCTGGCAACAGCCTCCGCCAAATACCCAAACATGGCAACAGCCCCCACCCAATACCCAAACATGGCAACAGCCCCCGCCCAATTCCCAGCCATGGGCGCAGCCCCCACCTTATCAACAAACAGAAGCCAAAGAACCAAATTTGCCGCAACCTTCGGCGCCAACGCATTAAACTGTTTCAAAGATCATAATTTTATCTACATCAGGAGACCAGTCTGATCAGATGCTTGAGATTTGAGACTTGTCTCCAACCTCAGTTTTATGATCTTGGGCCCTGTAGACAGTCATGTCTTTATAAATGATGCAGACCGATTTTGACTGTTTTTAGCATGGTTATCATGACAATTATGTGAATAAGTTTGTTACGTCGAAATTTGTTAAATGAAAATAAAACTTACTATTTTATTCTTGGAGAAAATGTTAGAAAACATTCCAAACTGTGTTCATGTAATTACTTATGAAATAAGTATGTTTGTTTGTGTTGTTTTTCTCGTGAATGTGTTGTTTATATGCAAAAAATAGTTTCTTGAAAGAAAGGATGTTATGTTATTATACTGAACGAAGAAAAGGCTTGTCCCTCAGAAATCACCTATCTGTGTATATAAAGTAAGTATGTATAATGTGCTAAATATTTCTTTCAAACGGTATTCTTTAACAGTGTTGTTCACTTTTTAAAAAACAACAACTGAACATGACTGTTTTGGCTAGTGGAAGTGGTGCATGTGTATGCCTGCTTAAATTGATGTTGCAGTGGGAGATTTGTCATTTGGAGTTTGTTTCTTTGTTGTTTTTTTAAATAATGGAAAAGACTTTAAATAAAAATTGAGCCGCCATTTTTATCCAAATTCAACGTTATCCTCTCTTAACTATCTTCGAATGCAGTGCCATGTCCGCATTCCCAAAATGGCTGAACTTCAGCAAGATGAGAAGCGAAACAAGGCATTACAATCTATATGCAAACACCTGCTGATTGCACTGGGTGAAGTGTTTCTTCGTGCAATAAAATGACAGTAACAGTACACTGATTACAGTAACAGCTTGCCCATGACAGTAACAGCATACTGATGACTGTAACTGCTTACAGATGAGAGTTACAGTACACTGATGACTGTTACTGTAAAACGCCTTAATTTCACGAGGTCATTGTAAAAAATCAGTTATTTTCTTTATTCGCGTATTTATCAATTCGCAAAATTGTCTGTCGTTTTTATGTTTTGCCAAATTTATTTAAATGATAAAATCAAATAAATGAATGGTGGCAAAAAAGGAATTATATGTGGCATTTGAAGTGACTGACAGTTCTATTTTAAGTTGCTTATTTTCGGGTATATCTACTATCAGATATATCGAAACTCATCATAATTATATTCGAGGTTGATCCTGATTGATGATAATACAAACACAGATAACCCTAGACCTAGTAAACGTTTTTGGACATTTATCAAACAGAAAAAATCAGATAATAACAGCATATTCTCTCTCAAATCAGATGGTAACACCTTCACTTCCCCACAAGATAAAGCCGATATACTAAATAAACAATTTCAGTCTGCCTTTACAACCCCTCAACCTCTAAAACTTTGTCACATTACCGAAATGCTCTCCCCTCTTAACCCGTTTAAACCAAAAATGCCAAGTATACAAATCTCTGTGCCTGTGTAATGAAACAACTAAAACAGCTCAACCCTAGCAAGGCATGTGGCCCAGACAATATATCACCTAGAGTCCTGAAAGAATTGCACCAGCCTTAAGCCCCCATCCTAGCTGACATATTTACCACATCACTCACTGAAGGCAATATCCCAGCTGATTGGAGAAATGCTTGTGTTAGCCCTGTCTTCAAGAAGGGGTCAAGGACAAAACCTGCCAACTACCGGCCTATTTCTCTTAAATGTATTTGTTGTAAATTAATGGAACACATACTAGTCTCAAATATCATGACATTTTTAGATGCCAATAATCTCCTTTATACAAATCAACATGGTTTTCGATCTAAATTAAGCTGTGAAACACAACTTATCCAGTTTGTACAAGACCTACAAGAAACCATCAACGCAGGTAAACAAACTGATGTTATTATCATGGATTTTAGCAAGGCTTTCGATAAAGTGGATCACCAAAGGCTCCTTCTCAAATTTAACAGAATTGGTGTAAACACCACTGTAACTTCTTGGATCAAATCATTCCTATCTGGCCGCTCTCAGAGGGTTGTCCTTGATGGTGAAATGTCCTCAAGTTGTGATGTACTGTCTGGAGTTCCTCAGGGGTCAGTCTTGGGTCTCTGCCTCTTTCTTATATACATAAATGACATGCCCATTAATATAGTCAGTAATATCCGTCTCTTCGCTAATGATACTATAGCTTATCTTACCATTACTTCATCAGAAGATTGCCAAGTACTACAGACCGATTTGGACAAACTCCAAGCATGGGAAGAAGAATGGTTGATGTCTTTTAATCCCGAAAAATGTGAAGTCTTACGAGTCACAAACAGGAAGAAACCTTTCATCTTCCCTTACAAACTTCATGGTGTAATACTTCAGTCATCCACATTTGCCAAATACCTTGGAGTAACCATCTCCCCAACCATTTCTTGGTCTAAACACATTAACACTCTTGCTACTAAAGCTAACAAAACTCTTAAATTTATCAAAAGAAATATTCAAACTGACATCCCAAAACTCAAGGAAGTAGCATACAAAACATATGTCCGCCCATGTTTGGAGTATTGCGCCTCCGTCTGGGACCCCTGGCAAAAGAATTACATTAACCAGATTGAAATGGTACAACATCGCGCAGTAAGATTTATACTGAACGACTACAAATATACCAGTAGTATTACTAACCTTCTAAGAAAGATCAACTTACCAACCCTAGAAACGCGCCGTAAAGTTACCTCATTATGTATGTTCCACAAGATCAAACACAACCTTGTAAGGATACCATTCCCACACTATATTCACCATACACAGAGGCACAGATATAGTATCCCCTTCTCCAGGATTGATGGAAACAGGCACTCGTTCTTTCCACGCACAGCAAAGATCTGGAACAGTCTACCACCAGACATTGCTCAGGCGGACAGCCTGGCCTTATTCAAGGCCAAGCTGTACAGCCACTGCTTCTAACCAGAGTGCTACAAATGATCATCATCCAACATTATCACCTCATCCATCACCCCCATCAGATCATTTGTTCTTCATCATTCAATGAACATCCATCATTCATCTTTTATTGTAGCACCCTGGGCAAAGCAACTTGCCTGCAAACCACACCAGACTTCTGTAATTTAATACCTATGGCATTTTTATATCTGTGCAGGTACAGAAACCAACCCAAACACCTATGAAAATTACCTCCCCAAAACATTATAATTTAATATTACTCCTAAAGTTTCTGACAGCACACTCCACATAATACTCTGTATAGAGGGTTTGGAGTATATGGCAGATACAGAGGTATTTATGAATATGTGAGGTAAGCGATTCGCGAATATTAGCGAAAATAAAACTAACGCGAATAAAACCAGTTCTACAGTACTGCATACTGATGAGAGTTGCATCAGACTGATGATAGTAACAGCACAGTGATGACAGCAATAAACCAAAGATGACAATAACAGCATACTGATGACTGTTACAGCATACTGATGACTGTTACTGCATACCGATGACTGTTACTGCATACTGATGACTGTTACTGCATACTGATGACTGTTACTACATACTGATGACTGTTACTACATACTGATGACTGTTACTGCATACTGATGACTGTTACAGCATACTGATGACAGTAACAGTATGCTGATGACTGTTACTGCATACTGATGACTGTTACAGCATACTGATGACAGTAACAGTATGCTGATGACTGTTACTGCATACTGATGACAGTAACAGCAAGCTGATGACAGTTACAGTACACTGATGACAGTAGCAGTATGCAATGACAGAAACTGCATGCCAATTCAATTACCGATACAGACTGAGCTCATGACCTTATTTCAAATAAAACAAGATAACCCATCAGTGATCAGCCTTATAATTTAATATCCTCAAATGTATATTTTTACACTTTGATATAAATGGCAATGCCTTTTAAAGGCTAAATATGGAAATTAGTCTAAAAAAGGTTTTCACTAAGTTTTTTTTTGCTGTCTGAATTATTACATATAAAATTTATACCTTTACTCCATATATACGCATTTGAATGTGAGTGCGACCACTGTAGATTCAAATCAGCTGGCATATCTGTGCCATCTTAACTGTATCTGCATTGGTCGCATCTTGATCAGAAATAACCTTATGAATCTAAAAGCCAATCATATAGATTCTTATCAGATGGAACGGATGTGCTAGCTGATCTGGATCTACACCTTCGCCCTTGCAATATTAAGTGTATCTATGGAGTTAAGGATTATGTTAAATTGCATTAATGAAATGCTTGTTTAGACCAATGCATTTAAAGTGACAGTCCATAGTATTTTGTTCATTTATAAAGAAAGATAATCGCACCATCAAATAATAAATACAAAAGCTCCGAGTGATAGGGTGTTACTAGAATGTACGTTCAAATTATTGGGGTCGACATAACTTAGGAGTGAATAAACTTTAATTAATATTCAGTGTGTCATGTGACAATTTTCAACAACAAACAACACGACAGATACCGAAGCAACATAGCGTATTAAAAAAAACAAAGAGATGAGAAATATCTATTTGAAGTCGAAATGTATGGTAGCTCGTAATTCTTAGTCTTCCTCGACGTTTTATTTGTTTCTGTTCTGGCGGGACGGCGATTATTTTGTTCTGCTTACGTTAGATTACGCATGCATGTGCATATAGTAAATCGGCCTCATTTGCATCTCTCGCTGTGAGGCATCAATTTTCGTACTTGATAACTATATCTGTGTAAAGTAATTAAACGAGTTAAATTTCTTTATCCTATTTTGTGTTTCTGTCTGTGGCGGTTTAAAGTCTGACAATTTATGCAAAAATTTACTTTTCGTTAACAGTTTTTACATAAAGTATGGAAATTCACTTTAAACACTGTCTGCAGATTTAAAGGTTTCTTTCTTCTCCAATGTCACCATAAAAAAAATACTTTATAATAAATTGCATGAATAAAACACTTGACAATGTTTTAGACAGATTCATAAAACAATTGGTTGTCTGCAGATTTCATCAAAGGTAGACTTGTTCACTGGCTAATCTGTCCATAAATGGCTGTACCAACTCACTGGTGGCAAAATTAAAAACCAGTCCAAAAGTGATGGATATAGGTAGGGCAGGGAGAGCTTTCCTGAATATCGCTAGTAGAAGAAGTGTAAAACACAGACCCTGAAATCAGAATCGGTTAACTTTAACACCAAGCATTTGTCTTTCTTCTTCAACTTTTAAATATATATGTGATGCAAGTTGTCATGTAATACAAACAATATATTAAATGATATCCAGAATAAATTGTTATTAACCCTTTCCTCCATACATTTACGCTATTTATTACATGGCAGATAGATCGGCTTGTTAGCTTTTTGATTTATTAGCTTATTTTTGACCAAAATGGGACCAGTGCAGATCCTGATCAGATGGCATGAATTTGCCAGCTGATCTTGATCTACACTGGTTGATAATGTGTAAAAATGTTTGTATCTGGAGCAAAGGGTTCACACCAAGCATTTGTCTTTCCTCTTCAAATTTTAAATATATATAAGATCTGACATGAGTTGTAATGTAATTTAAGCTAGAATGTGTCCTTGGACACTGATGCCCCCACTGCTGCAACAAAAGTTGTAATAACAAAGGGCCATAACTCTTGTAAAATGGTTGCAGGAAAAATTCCTTTCTTTGTGATCATCTACACATCCTGCTTGATAATCTGTGCAAGTTTGAAAGAAATCTGCCTTATAGTTTAGGAGGAGTTGATGCCACAAGATTTGGGGACGTACAGATGGATGAGTGCAACTCTATACATGTATATCCCACTTTGTGGGGGCATAATAATGTGTTACTTGATTTCCAGAATAAATTGTTATTTAGCAAGCATACAGCAATATTAATGATTTAGGCTTCACACCCTTGAGACAACCCAAATGTTTGCATACCATGATGAACACGATAAAATATTAATTCAATCCTTAATAAACTACTAAACTCATTTTTATCAGGCTTAAAGTAACAATACTTGGAGAAATCCATGATTCTACATCAGATACTTTGGTGTCAGTATATTTCGAAAAGGTTTAAATGTCATGCTAGGGTAAAAGCGCAAATTCAAACCAGTGAAATTACATGCATGTAATATTATGTTGTAGTAGAAAAATTTGCATGAATGTATGCCCATGCCAAGAAATCATTTGCAGCTTTTGCCTAAAATTCTTTCTGTGAAAATGAATGATATAGCAGTATTCAGAGGGACACCCCACCCATGATGTTGATATGCTACTTACAATTAGTATGGCAACAAAGCAAGCCAGTGTTGTGTTCCAGTCACCGTAAGATGAGGCTTTTCCCACCAGCACACCATAGAATATAAAATCTCCGAGTCCCAGCTTGATCCCTCCTGCAACAAGATAACAGTGTGTAATTAGTTTGAACGAGGCTTTTGAATTGAGATTTTTCCACCAATACACTGTAGAATATAACATCTCCGAGACCCAGCTTGATTCCTTTTGCAACCAGATAACAGCATGTAATTTATATGAATTAGGATTTTCCCACCAGTACACCGTAGAATATAAAATCTCCAAGTCCCAGCTTGATCCCTCCTGCAACCAGAAAACAGTATGTAATTTATATGAATTAGGATTTTCCCACCAGTACACCGTAGAATATAAAATCTCCAAGTCCCAGCTTGATCCCTCCTGCAACCAGAAAACAGTATGTAATTAATTTAAATGGGGATTTTCTCACCAGCACACCGTAGAATAGAAAATCTCCAAGACCCAGCTTGATAACTCCTGCAACCAGAAAACAGTATGTTATTAATTTAAATGGGGATTTTCTCACCAGCACACCGTAGAATAGAAAATCTCCAAGTCCCAGCTTGATTACTCCTCCAAGCAGATGCAAAATATTGAAATAGAAAAATAGATAGAAAAATATTGACAAACACAAATTTCATTAAAAAAAATACCAGAAACAAACAGATCATATTCACCCTAAGTTTGGATATTTAAAGCTGGAAATCAGCTCTCAAAGCTTTGTGTATTTCCCCAGAACACTCAACCTTGTTATTGCCAGTAACCGGTCTTTTAAAGATCAAGCTCAATGAGGCAGTAACAGTACTAAACCCTTGACTCAATAGATTATACTTTTATGCTGTGGGCGAACAAGTTTGATCAAGATCAGTCCGTCACATCCTTGCCAGCTGATCAGGATCTAAACTGTTCGCTTTTAGATTCATTAGGCTAGTTCTGACCATGAGGTGAACACTGTAGATCCAGATCGAATGGCACAGATGTGCTGGCTGATCTGGATCTAAAATGGTCATCCATGTGATAAAAGCATTTTTATGGTGTAAAAGGTAAATCAATAGCTTTTACACTTTACTCCATATATATGGATTTTATCAGATTTGCAACCAGTGTAGATCCAGATCAGCTGCCATATACATGCTATCGGAACTGGATATAAACTAGTTGCTCCTTGGTCACATATAAGATAATAAATCTAACAGCAAACAGTGCAGATCCTGATAAGACAAATGTACCAGCTGATCTGAATCTAAAGTCTATACTGTTCACCTATAGGCTATGGAATAACAACCATATCTCATAAAGTAAAGAGTTAAGGGCACAAAATACAAACACAAGAATAACAAGAATAAATATTCTTCAGCTCTTGTGAACAAACATAGCCCCAAGGTTATAAAACTAAGAATGGAAGCCAGTCTCAAATCTCAAGCATCTGCACATAGTGCCATTTTAGCCAATCAGATGCTTGAGATTTGAGACTGGTTTCTAATCTCAATTTTATAATCTTGAGCCTTACTTTCTTCTTGTTCTTCTTCGTTTTCAGCTGCAGGATTTTCAGTGTCTTCTGTTCGTCTCTCACCAGATCTTTCGTAATTGCCCAGAGCCTGTCTGGCTGAACGGGCGTGTGTGGAGTCTATACTGCTGTCCGTGATATGTCGGGCTCGTGGCTGTTGTTGTCTGCCTGTGAATCCGCCTTCATCGCTGTCTTCGCCATCTGCCGTGTTTGCCGTCGGAGGGTTTTCAAACACACCTGTTAGCATATGTACATTATCTATTAACAATTGAGACATGTTAGGTTGGGAAAACATTTTGTAACCAGCAATGTATACATTTGTTATAGCATGTCTTCACTTAAGAGAATAAGAAATAAAAGTACAGCTGAAATAATGCTCTAAGATTTCAATGCAAGTATTTGTGGATGGTTTCCATAAATAGAAATAGAAATTTCTATGCACACAGCAAAAAGCCTGAACTTTATGTACCATAAACACTAAGCATCACTAACTGAACACTTACCATTATTATCTGAACAATTAGCATCACTAACTGAACACTTACCACTATTATCTGAACACTTACCATTATTAATTGAACACTTACCATTAATATCTGAACACTTACCATTATTATCTGGACACTTACCATTATTAACTGAAAACTTACAATTATTAACTGAACACTTACCATTATTAATTGAACACTTACCATTATAAACTGAACACTTACAATTATTAAATGAACACTTACCATTATTAATTGAACACTTACCATTATTAACTGAACACTAACCACTATTATCAGGACACTTACCACTATTATCTGAACACTTACCATTATTTACTGAACACTTACCATTATTAACTGAACACTTACCATTATTAATTGAACACTTACCATTATTAACTGAACACTTACCATTATTATATGAACACTTACCATTATTATCTGAGCACTTACCATTATTATCTGAACACTTACCATCACTCTCTTCTGAAGTTCGCTGCTTCTTCTTCTTCTTTTTCTTCTCTGACTTCTTGTCTTCAGGTTGGTCCGAGTCAGCTGCCATAACAGACTGCCACATTATTGTTGCTGAAATAATGTAATACTGGGTATATTAAAGGGAGAGAACTCAAATGGGTTTTTCAGCCCCTCAATATTATTACTGAAATAATTTCAAACATTTCCAGAACTGATTACCACATTATAGCTAAAGAATGTCAGATATTTAACCCTTTCCTGTAAAGATACACCTTTATTGCTAGGGCGAACAGTTTGCTTTTTGATTCATTAGGTTATTTCTGACCAAAATGCAACCAGTGCAGATCCTGATCAGATGGCACATATGTGCTGGCTGATCTGGATCTACACTGGTGGCACATGCGTAAAAATGTGTATATATCAAAGAAAGGGTTAAGGAAAAGAACTGTGGCTGGTGTATATCATTTTCTATCATATACTGTAAACAAATAAATATTCGTCCTGACACATTTTTGCATTTTGGTAAGGGTGGAAATATTCATGAATAATTATTTTTGCAGTTTCCAAATTTATGAAAAATGGTTTTTCGCATTCGATATGCCAGCATCTTAACAACAAGAGCTGTCAGAGGAGACAGCATGCTCTACTATTCGAATCATTTGAAACAAATGCAATTTGAAGATTAAAACAATAACAACTATGGCCATACATTCATGTGCAATCAGGAAAAATATTAACAAGTGAATGGTACGGGAGAAATTCTTTTCAAATAACAGAAATAATTCCTAAATGTACCATAAATATTAAACTGAATAGGGGAATAACTATGAAATATTTCTGAATTTGTTAGAAAACTTGTTAGTAATTTTTATTAGAGACATTTACTTTTAGTCAAATATCAATCACTTCAGTAATGTTACAGAAAAAGAATTGAAATGAAAATATAATGGTAGTTTGAAGTTGATACCTTAAGAATTTGTAAAGTTATTGATGAAGTGCACTTAAGTGAAAATATAAGTGAAACTAGTGTCCATAGGACACGGATGCCCCGCTATGCATCATTTTCAGCACTCAAGTGCAATGATGGGAATAATACGTGATACACTGCCCTTTCATGGTGAACATTTGTGTCAAGTTTTTTTGAAATCCCTCCATAATTGATAATGAAGTTACAGCCTGGACAAGAAAATTCTATTTTTAGTAACAGTGACCTTGACCTTGGACCTTCAGGCTTGGGTATTGTGCGGACACACTGCCTTTGCATGAACATTTGTGCAAAGTTATTTTGAAATCCGTCCATTTATAACAAAGTAACAGCCGGGACAAGATAATTCTATTTTTAGTAACAGTGACCTTGACCTTTGACCTACAGGCATGGGCATGGTACGTGACACACCACCTGTCATGGTGAACATTTGTGTCAAGTTATTTTGAAATCCTTCCATTCATAACAAAGTTACAGCCTGGACAAGAAAATTCTATGTTTAGTAACAGTGACCTTGACCTTGGATCTACAGGCATGAGTATTGTGCGGACACACCGCCTTGTCATGGTGAACATTTGTGCCAAGATATTTTGAAATCCCTCCATTCATATCAAAGTAACAGCCTAGACAAGAAAATTCTAATTTTAGTAACAGTGACCTTGACCATTGACCTACAGGCTTGGGCATGTACGTGTCACACCGTCTTGATATGGTGAACAATTATACCAAGTTATTTAAAAACCCAATAAGAAATAACAAAGTTACAGAGTGGACACTATTTTGCAAGAAAATTCTATTTTTAGTAACAGTGACCTTGACCTTGGACCTACAGGCACGGGTATTGTACGCGACACACCACCTTGTCATGGTGAACATTTGTGCCAAGTTATTTTGAAATCCCTCCATTCATAACGAAGTTAAGGGCCGACTGTATATTTTGCTTAACACAAAATGTAAGCGAAAAAGGGGCATAATTTGAAAAATATTGGAAGAAGGGTTATGGGTCTTGTTGGTTATGATGTAGACTTTGATGGTGAAAATATATTTCAAGTTTCAAGGCAATATCTCAAGTAGTTTTAAAGTTAGGGGCAAAATGCATATTTTGCTTAACACAAAATATAAGAAAAAAGGGGCATAACTTGAAATATATTGACAGCACAGTTATGTGTCTTGTTGGTAATGATGTAGAATTTGATGGTTATATATTCCAAGTTTCAAGTTGATATCTCAAGTAGTTTATAAGTTATGGACCAAAGTGCTTATTTTCCTTAACGCAAAATTTAAGTGAAAAAGGGGCATAACTTGAAAAATATTTGTAGCAGAGTTATGGGTGTTGTTGGTAATGATAAAGAATTTGATGGTGAATATATATTCCAAGTTTCAAGTTGATATCATAAGTAGTTTTCAAGTAATGGACCAAAGTGCATTTTTTTGTTTAACGGACGCCGACGCCCATGCCGACGCCAACACCGGGGCGAGTAGGATAGCTCCCCTATTCTTTGAATAGTCGAGCTAAAAATATACTCATTCCACTGTGACTGTCATGATTTGACTGTCTTCTTATGTCAAGGTCAGAGGTAATTTTCAGCAAAAGAGACTTAAATTAGATATAATAAGCAACAGTATTAATGAAATTAACATTATCAATTGAAAACATAAATTATAAATTTTTGTGCTTCAATGCTATTGGCAAATATAGTGTAAAATTTATTGCTCACAAATATTTCTTGGTTTACAAATCAGGTCAAACATTTGATGGGGATATACCAGGGATGAGTTGTAGTATGTTCCCACAATATTGCTGAAATGCACTCAACCCTTTCCTCCATATGTACGCATTTTTTTGCATGTGCGACCAGTGTAGATAAAGATCAGCCGGCAAATCCAAGCCGTCTGATCAGGATCTGCAATGGTTGCTTTTTGGTCAGAAAAAAACTAACGAATCAAAAAGTGAACAGTGCAGATCCTGATCAGACAGCACGGATTAGCCAGCTGATCTGGATCTACACTGTTTGCTCATGCAATAAAGGTTTATCTATAAAGGAAAGGGTTAAAATCCTGAACACACTAAGATAAGCACTAAAATGTTTAACTAAATTCAAGATGAAGACCTCTGTTACACTTCTCACTGTGTAAGCGACTGTCATGTGGCCATTTCATATCATTAATCCTTTCCTCCATACGTACCCCACAATGCCATCTGATCTGGATCTACACTATTCACTTCCTGATTTATTGGGTTATAAAAAAAAAACAACAAAAAAACATTGCAGATCCTAAGCAGTTTGGATGGATGTGCCATCTGATCTGGATCTACACTGTTCATCCACCCTTTAAAAATGTGTATATATGGAGGAAAAGGATAATGTGTTGGAACTTACATGAATAAATCAATGCTGGAAATATTGGTTCCCGTCTTTCTTGTGCTGTCTCTACCAACATCCGGAGAGGTCCTCTTGGACATAACACAGCTACCAGATCTAGAAACAACATGTAACAGACTTGTGAAATGTTGCAATAGTGTGCACGCTAAAACAGTTCACCCAAGGTGACAGATTTTTCTATCTTTATTGAATGTCTCATGCAAGATACTTTTCCTTTAACTGTTCATGTAAACAATCTAAATTGTGTATCCTTACGCTGAAATATTGACATTAACCCAAACCTTATTTATAAATGTTATCACTAACTTCAAAACATTAGGTCAGATACTTGAAGATGTGATGTAACTCATGTAGCATGCAAACTTAGGGAAAAGATAAGATTTTCCTTCCCTGGTAAATCACAGGGACACATTTATCCAGTATGCAAGAAACAAAAGTCGAAATTTCCAGAATAAGTAAAAATGAAGCATTTTTCCCAATCTGAAAGGCCAACCCCATTCCTAAAATGGTGAGAAAAAATGACAAACACTGAAAAAGACTCACCCCAGACTACCATAACTCCCAGAACAACCCAGAGTGTCCAGTCTGGCAGATATTTAATAAATACAAGAGACATGAGCGCACAGATGGTGATCAGGTAGCCCTGCTGAAGGAGTAATGGCCCTTTCCAATGTATACACATCATACCAAGTACACCAAAGTTCCACATGAGGAGAGCAACTGTGATGTAGTCCATTGGAACATTGTATGCCTGCAGGATTACCCTGTATTCAGAAAAAAAAAATACAATTTAAGATCATAAACATAGTACGATAAAGAAGTACAGAAAACATCTGAAATAATTTTACCATCAACACTCGTGTATAGGTCAGCTTTTTACCCAATCCTTTGGAACATTGTATGCCTGAAGAATTATCCTGCATTCAAAAACTAGAATGTCCTCAGACACTGATGCCCCCACTGCTACAACATTGGGGGAATGTACAGACGTTCGTACAAATGGACATACAGACGAGTGCAACTCTTTATGCCTCACACTGTGGGGGCATATAAATCAACAATTTATAATCATCAAAAGCCTATGATATAGGAGTACCATTTGAAATAATCATACCATCATTACTTATGTATAGGCTGTAATAATGCATATACAGTAAAACCCCTCATTACGGACACTCGATATTACCGGGACCCCGTTATTACGGGTGATTTTTAAAGAACGGAAATTTTGTCTTCTTTTTGTATCTAGTAAATAATTCGATAATACGGGCACCCCACTATTTCGGTAATGCGGACAACAGACGCAGTATTAATGCATATTTTAGACCCGCTATTACGACAGTCGAATCTGGTAACGTTCCACTTTCTGACCGTTTCACGACATCAGTTTACGACATCGGTTTGCGACATATGACTGTTAAGTAATATTGATCAGATTCTTTTCAGTAATTGGTAAAGTTGCAAATTACAATCAAAACAGACCTGTCAAACTGTGATTTACACAATTGACTGGGGTACTTAATCGCAGAAAGTTATAATGTCAATTACCAGTTTAAGATTATTGTACCTTTTAGTTAATTGGGCTGTAACTGGCAGGTTTCGGCAATGAAAAGATGCGCTTCTGACCGATTTGATTGGATGTTGTTTTTTTTTGTGTGTAAATCAGCTAAAGTTTGATGAAAATGTTTCAAAAATCACATGCAAACATCACATTAAATTTTGGCAAGATGAAACAATTAAAAATAACTTCTGTTTCCATTATGGGGAACAGTAAAAAGACAGAGTGTAAGAAATAAGGCAAAAGCTAAAGAAATAAGTTTATTTACATATTTTGTCTGATTTATTACATTATACTAGATCAAAAGTTGATTAACATCAATTAGTCTGTCAAATCAACGATATCTTAATAATGTTGAACCGAAGTTGTAACGGACAGTGGCCGGTGATTCAAACCCACTATTAAGGACACCCCGCTATTAAGGACACTTTCCCTCAGTCCCTAAGATGTCCGTAATAGAGGAGTTTTACTGTATATGGAGTAAATCAGTCTTGGCAGCAGGAGGTGGAAAAACATTAAGATTTTTATTTTTTCTTGTGTGAACCTTTTTTACTTCGTTTAAATTAAAAAGTTGGGAGAAACTGTTTCACCCTTTACTCCATATATAGACATTTAGGCATGTGCTTCTAGTGTAGATCCAGATCAGCCAGCACATCCCTGCCATCTGATCAGGATCTGCACTGTTCACTCTTTGGTCAGAAATAACCTAATAAAAAAGGTGAAAAGTGCAGTTCCTGACCAGGCTGCACTGATGTGCTAGATGATCTGGACAGACACTGTTGGCCCATGCCATAAAGGCATGTATATGGAGGAAAGGGTTAAACTAAAATTCTCCGAAGAAACTTTCGGTAACAATATCTTACCCAAGATAGAGGTAGGCAAACAGGAACAGCAGTAACAAGGAGGACAATATAAGCCATCCGTGGATCACCTGTCAAAATAAATCATTTGCCCAAAGTTATAAAACTGAGAGGAAACCAGTCTCAAATCTCATGCATCTGATTAGCTGAAATGGCGACTGGTTGTCATTATATCCAATCAGATGTTTGAAATTTGAGACGGGTTTACAAAATTGCAGTTACCGGTACATAATATTCAGTCATTAATTTGTTTATTACAAATATAATCTATAAGTCAATCTTAACTTGTTAACATGACACACCCTGCCCCCATTTATCCCCCTGGTTAATTCAATTGCCCAGAATTTTCTGGTATTTACCGTGGAAATTGAACATACATTTGTCGGCATTATGTCAACCTTGCATGGTAATAAAGCTTTTCTGATACACCTGATAAATAAGTAAAGTGTTAGCTTTTCTCACAGGATGAGCAAGAATGTGCAGCCAGACCAGGACTCCAACCAGGGATCCCTCGCTTACAGGGCAAGAGATCTCTTGACTGAGCTGTCTGTCCGCTTACACTTCTTCTACCCAGATAGTGACTATATTTGTACCGCAAACATTCCCCCCCCAACAACTTAGAACTTCGTACTCGAATTCCAGAGGGTACTTTCCATACACAATTGCAGGGGTTGTAAGACATACAAGCAATGCTGTCACGGTCTCCCGTTGGGTGCCAAATGTCACAGGGTGAGAAAGAATGTGCAGCAAGACCGGGACTCAAACCTGGGACCCCTCGCTTACAGGATGAGTGCTCTCCCAACAGAGCTATCTGTCTGCTTACACATCTTCTCCCCAGATAGTGACTAGATTCGTAGGGCGACACTTTTAACATCTGTATTTATACAGAACAAGAAGTATAGGGTAACTTGGTAATTCTGTATTTATAAAAATGAGAAGTGTTATATTATTAAATCTCTATTTATACTACTAAACAAGGAGTAAATATTACCTTATAACATCTGTATTTATACAGAACAAGAAGTATTATAGTCATCACAATGACCACACCCAGTAAGATGAAGGCATTAGCCAACGACTGCCACACTTTGGTGCCGGTGTCGGTCTCGGGATTGTCAGCATCATGGAATGGGGTGTATATCCTGAAATGTAATCCAACCATCAGTAATAAAAATATACTATATTATTATTATTAATCTTTAAAAAACAACAACAAATAATTGGAAACCATTTTCGATTGTTCTTTCAATGCCATGACCTCATTGAATTATTATTTCTTCTTTTAACCTATACTTAAACCCGCCAGATATTGCTACACGAGGGTCGACAGTAGAAAAATTGTCTCGGAACAGATTGTGGTGGCATTCTAAACTACGTAGATCCAGATCAGATGGAGCATCCATGCTTTCTGATCAGGATCTACAATTTGCTGCTTGATTCATAAGTGCTGATCCTGATCAAGATCATACGCCATGGAGGTTATGGTTTATCTGGAATCTCATGCCATAAGAACCACATACATGTAGAATCCCGTTAATTAACCATCGCACCTCATACCTCCCATCAGAAGTAACGCTATATTGCACATCACATCTTATGGCCGATACATTCAGAATGTCATGTCCAACATAAAGTTGCATATGTTTAAATACATTTTGAATGGTAGATATTTAACAGTTGTGAGCCTGAACATAAGGCATTTTACTTTTCTTTGAGTTATTCAGGCACGATAACACCTCTAATATCCAACACATCACCTTTTTAGATATCCATGACTTACAGATAAGCTCTATTCTTCTGTGTGTAGAATGCAGAGCTCCAGATAATGTGCGTATCCGCGTAAAAACGCTTTAAAATTGGAAGAAAATGCAATAAAAATTAAAGCAGCGCATACCGATAGGCACTCGCATTATGGGATACGCAGTTTCATTCGATTAATGTGCGTATTGTTCGATTAAATTACTTATAATGAATCAAGCGTGGCCATTTTTCCCTCCATTATTGTATGAAAACAAAATGGCTGCAGTAGAAATCAAGAGGAATTAAAAATTTTGTTACTATATTAAGTGTAAATTTTATGATTTATGCAAGCAAAGTATTTGTTAAATCGAAGGAGAATATTGCAAATATCAAAAATAACCCTTCAAATTCAAAATGAGGAGAAAATACCCCCTTAAAATCCTGAATACCCTCCATGAAAAATGTAGGGGGTAAAACACCCTTTGGAAAAAAAATTAGGGGGTATTTACCCTTTACCCTTAAAATTATCTGGAGCTCTGAGAATGTAATGGAACTGATGGTTGCCATGACAGCCGTTTAGAAAATCTAACAAGACATCCATGACTTACAGATATGCTCCATTCTTCTGTGTGTAGAATGTAATGGAACTGATGGTTGCCACGACAACAACCATACACAAGGTCACAGGCACAAACAGCATGATGACATGTTTAGCTCCGTATTGTAAAGTCTCCTCCTCCTCTTCAGCTGTCTCCGCCTCGCTCCTTGGACGCGGCTCTCTGGTGGCGGGCTCTGCACCATCTCTTATTATTGGTCGGGTCTCAACCTACCACATTAATATATAATTGTTGTTGTAAAGAACCTGTAAACAGCCAGTATTTTCCGATGAGTTCAATATAAATTATTGGTTTACCAAGTATGGATGTACTGACTGATCTGGATCTACACTGGTCATGCAGGCTTTAAACATACATATCTGCAGTAAAGGATTAATTTAATGTTTATATGAAATCACAACATTTTCAAGCCATTTTCACGCGTGTTACATTGGGTTTTATACTAAGAGGTCATTAACCGGTGTTCAAGGGCCGGGAGGTGATATCGGCCCGGAAGAGCAATATTGGCCCGAGAGCTTTAGCTCGAGGGCCTATGTTGCTCGGCCGGGCCGATATCACCTCCCGGCCCTTGAACACCGGTTTATAACCATTTTATTACATGTGCCGGGCTGATATCAATGTTTGCCATTTTCCTGCTCTGTTAAGTGATACATTTACTGAGCACTCGTCTATTCATTAATTAACTACGTCACGATAAATGCTTTCGCTACTACGTCATATAGAGTTTTGTGACGTAATTAAAGATTGTTTACATTTTGAAACTGTAACAGAGCAAGTTGATGTCAGTTGATTTTTTAGTTTTATTTTGTTTTAAGTGATCTATGTCTTCGATCGATTTGATAAAATTGTGCAAGATATGGGAATGTGAAAATGTGATTTTTCTGGAAGTGTTTTACAGCGGTATGGGTATGTAAAGGCTGTTATTTGTGAGTGTTTCATTCTCATAACGCTGCTGCGAGCTTCAATTCAACAAAAACATAATAGGAATATAGTGTTTTAAAGAATAATGGGCATAAAGCCTAAAGGAAATGTGAAGGAACATGATTCTGAAATTGCAGTGTTTTTTGTTCTTGGTTGTACCCAGGTATGTACTATTTCTCCATGTTTCTCTTGTCATTGTTATCGCTCTTAGAATACTGTATGTCTCATGTTAGCATGCATGTTCTTTTTAAAATATGCTACTTGTTGCATCTAGGTCCGAAAAATTTGAATGAGACCCGATCGATTCAATCGTCGCCATCTTGCATTGTAAAAGTTAAATCTTGTATCAATGGTTACCACGTGCCATAATTCGTGATACGGGATTTCGGCCCGCGATATCAGGTTTTCGGCCCGCGATATCAGGTTTTCTGCCCGCCCTTTATCATGCAAAGTACCCGGGCATTTTGGTCATTATTTGTTACTATTTATAGTAACACATGTAATAATAAAATTTAAACAATACATATTAGGGATGGGCAATATACTGCCATACACCAGTTATTGCAGTATATATGTACGTTCCTGGTACATAAGCAGACTGTTTTCTGCTACTTTTCAATCTAATCCCGCACAGTTTGCAAACTGCTGTGTTAAACACTATTTGTTACTGACAATAAAGTTGACTTCATAAAATTTTTTTACATGTTATTTTATCAGTGGTAAGTAATTGCATAATATTTTAATATATTACAATATATAAGTAAATATCGCAATATATCACAATATAATTTTTTCAGGCAATACCCATCTCTAATACATATCATTAATGCAACAATGGTCAGACAACCAAAATGTACATTGTATCAGTAATATAATCATTCTATTTTCATAGAATTTAAATCTCTGACTAGTACATTTGAAAGTGACACCATTTTTAACTTAATTTTTTCACATTTCAGTCACTTTTTTTGGTTTACCTCCACTTTAAAATGTGATCATAGGCAATAGTTGATTCACCCATGCAATGGTTTTGACCTCGTGAGTCAAGATTGATGAATATATTACCTGGACATCACCATTTTCCACCCTTTGGTTTGTATCGGTGGTGTTTTGTTGTGACATGAGGCGAGTTGTCTCTGTGGGCTCGTCGTCTTCACTCTGTGTAGAGCTCATGAAGCTTGGCACACCATCTGGAACCTTTTAAGATTAAATCTGAAACACAGTCAGTACAAACAAGAAAAGTGTCCATAGTAAACATACTGTAAAACTGTACACATACTGTAAATGTCCCTGGGCGAGCTTATTATGCATATTAATTCTATGTGAATTTAATATTTGATTCACAAAGATACTGGATAATAAATATAGATCAACTCATTTTTTCCATAAAAATAACATGGGAGGCAATTATTTGGGGAGGGGCGTTCGATAGGAATTTTAGAGTTTCTGAAATTAAAGGAACACAAACTTGTTTTTTTGTGTGTGTGTTTTTCATTTGATATGCAAAAAGCTCAACCATGGAATTTCTATGTTTTGTAACAGTGACTAATGAGATAAGAGAACCTGGTCAACTCGTGTGCGTGTGACATCATCTTGCTTCAGTCATCAGTTAATCATTATGAAGTTATTGCACCTCAACAAAATTTGAAGAAAATGCTGTTAAATCATATGAAAAGACACAACTGACCTAACCCTATGTCAAGTGAAAAAGGTAACCCTATGCATAATCATTTCAGTCAATCAGATGTTTGAGATTTGAGACTGGTCTAAAGACTAAATTTTATGATCTTGGGCCCTAATTTAGAAGAAGCAGTTCTTTTTTAATTTGTGGCCATTTTGATTTGAATATGAGAAGCCTCAACCAGGATTGGGAAATAGGATCACAACTTATTGTGATAACATACTATGATATCAATTTTGCTACCCTGGCTGTATGATATGAAAACTTTTAACTACTACTTTCTTTGCCACTTACGTAATTTACAAGTTATACAAGACATTTCCAATTAACTTGGAAAATGTCCTCAGGGGACTACCCAGGTTTGGGTCAAATACCCTGACCGATGCTGGCCCAAAATGCCTCAAGTGTACTTTGTATTGCCAACAATGGTTATTATTGCGAGAAAATTATTAGCCTCAACCAGGACTGAACCTCCAACTTCTGGCTTACCATGCCAACGCTATTCTAACTGATCTACCGTGGCTGCTTGTTTCAAAAATTACTACATTTACAATATATGGAAACAGAATATAGACATTTGATAACCACTTTATAGCTCAATAAAATATTGCTAAGAAATTTAAAAAAAAACTGTGACTTGTTTATTGTAAACTGGCAAACATCTTAACTTATTTTCAATTTCAATGCCCAGTTTAGACGGTAATACCTGTACGAGTTTCGTCTCGTGTCCTCACCAGAAAGTCAGAAGTTGAATGTACGGGGAGTTGTTTTAATTAAATTTTCGTTTTTTAACCGACAACGATGACTAACAATATAAAACACTTCCTTATCAATTCATTAGTATAATTGGTCTATCCGAGTAATACAAGAATATGTTCTATTTTTTTTACCAGCATTGGATTACCTGCCCTAAACTACGTTATCACAGTGATCACATTTACATGAGAAACGTGACAATTATTGCGGTATATACATATTTCCATATTGTACATTTCGACTCTTCATAAGAAAATTTAAAAAAAAAGAAAAATGCATACAGCCACAAGCAGAAAACACAGCTTCTGACACTGCTGTTGTAACTGTTAATTCATTTTCGGAAATGGTCAGATAGGACGTTCAATTGAACGGTCATCGCATTAAATATGCACCGACATTACCCTCCGATCCTCATTTTCGTAATGTTTTTGTGGTGTATTATTTGTATTCACTTCATAAAACCATCTTTTCCATGTTTTTGCTATGTGGATTTTTTTTGCGCGATTTCTTGACGACATAACAAGCAGTGATTAAAAATCTCTGTCGCGCCTACTATATTACTTGGATGACTGGCGGTATCTTTTCCTGTTTTCCATGACTAACCATATCTCCTGGGGTAGTGTCCTTTGCAGTTTTAATATTTTGATATTGTATAGTGAAAAATAACAATGATGATAAATTACAAATGAAGGTAAAAATGTATGGAAACAATATAACATGTAAGGGATTTACAACAATGACAAATTTAAGTACAACATCAAATTGCACTCATGCCCGTCATATGACTGATGCTAGATTTGTCATTTGTTGCAAACAAGAGGAAAATTTGTTTTAAATTGTGTAAAATGGTACCAATATTTAGGATTTATTCAACAAGAGAAAAAGTATTAAGTAATTCGTGTTATTTTTACTATATCATAAAACAATGATGTTTTACTGGCTTCAGTTTGCATAACTTACACACTTAAATTTATTAAATGGTCAGATGGGTTAATTTTAATATAAAATTATTAAAATACTTAATTAAACGTTTTATAAGAAAAAGGGGGAATCAGCTATGGAACTGTAAGGGGAGATAATTCTTATCATTTTCTTGAGAGATTAAATTCGATTGGTAATTCTAAACTTCAATTTCATTGGTTCACTTGTTACCCTTTTAAGGGCAATTCTAAGGAAATTCGTCATTGCTTGTGTCTTTTTCGTCGAATAAAAAACCCACCCGCCCAAAACCCTCTTTATATACAATGTATCTTGTTGTTAAATTGTTTGTCTTTTACTTTTGATTGGTACTGTTTAACTTTGTTCTTGTGTAGTTTGTGATGTGGATTAATTTATCAACTGGGCTTTGTTGATATATAATGAATGTATATTTATATGTGAATTTCTTGTAGATATATGTATTCCTAAAGGTATACTTTGTTGATATATAATGAATGTATATTTATATGTGAATTTCTTGTAGATGTATGTATTCCTTAAGGTGTATACATGATATGAATAGAAAGGTATATACGCCTTTCCAATAAACAGTTTCGCAGTCCTGTACGAGTTACTTCCCGCGACCGAAAATCAATCCAAAACGAGGCTCTGCAGGATAGCTGAACGATCGGGCTAATGGCTTAAGCACATAATAGCTAACCTTATCCGCTATATTGCAGGTCTGCGTTCGTCGCCGGCGGTGAAAACAAAAGTTGCTGGTCTGTTATTCTAGCCAGACCTTTTATGTTTACTATTTGTTAGATATTTAGATTTTTAATGATATAAGAACATGTACCATTCTTGTTGATAGTAGGCAGTATGAAACGCAATTTGAACAAACATAAGCATTAATTTTACCAATTATGTACAACAATTTCTTCTTTATATCTTTTATATATTTTAATATATTTTACTGGTGTAAATGTTGCAAATTGCTAAGGCTAGTAATGCGCTATTATCCGGAAATCGTGATATGTCAACATCTGGTTACATGATTTGTAGACAAAAAAATTTGAAAAAATACAATCTGAATTTGTTGATACTTACACATTTGAACAATAGAATTGTCCTAAAAAATTAAGGCGTTTATGGTCAACGTGTAAATAATTTGAATATTTAAAATGTTACGTATACTTCACAACCAAATATGATTGATTCTGTCTTGAAATAAAACAGGATCGGTAATCTAGTTGTTTGTTGTAGAAGTATCATTCGTAGAATAAAATCCAAGGATTTAGATGCCGGCTTCCAAAAAGATAAGAATATTTATATCACAATATGGTTGCATATCCAATTTAGATTTCTTAGGTTTGACAGATTGTAATTTTGGCATAAAAGCCCAAACTCTTAATTAAACATTTATAACATGTTTTGACAAGATTTGTTTCTTATTGACGGCTTTTGTTTCTATACGTGTCAAAATGTTGATTAAGAATCCATTTAAGTGCTAAATCAAATATCTTTGCTGGCACATCCAGTAGTTAAAGGACTCCGAAATACTTAAGAATTGGGAGGTGTAGATACCTTGCAAATAGAAATTACACGATCTCTATTGGTCAATGATATCTGCCCCTTTAAGTAATTGACAGGTGACCCCGGGTGCGAGACAGTTTGACATGTTTATGGCATGCCGCATTCAAAATCAATCGCCGCAGACATAATCACAACATGATGTCAGTAGTTGAATAGACACGCTAATCCGGAAACGAGACTCAATTAAGCCGAGAAGAGAACACTGCGACTGTCTGTTAGTTCAAGTCGTTTAGTGTCTAATGCGAGGAATAATGAATTGACACTTTTAGTCAGAAACCTGATTGTTTTATAAATTATTTTCAAAAATATCATGACGCTGATGTATTATTACTAATTCAAAGAGAAAATATATTTTTCAAAAAAGAATTTTATGATAAAAAAGAAAGTTGTAGGTACATATTCCCTATTATGTTATTACAGCGAGCAATCATTTATCCTGTAAAGCAGTCACGTGACTGGACAGGGGAGGTAACCAAATAAATTCATCGAATTATTGGAAAGGCGTATACATGATATGAATTGATTGATTATTCGATGGGCGATTTTGTCTTTGTATTTCTGTTAATTAACAGAATTGATGTGTTTCATACGTCAACTAACTTTGCAAATTTAGTTATAAAGACACAAGTTAGGACATTATTATTAAGATAATAATCTCGTCTATTTTACCGCGGCCTGTTGATCATGAGACAACAGATCCTATTATTAAGGAAATTAATAAAGATTTAAGAACAACAATGTCTAAAAATCTCAATTTTATATTCATACGGTCGTTTAGACCATTTTGTCATAAAGGGGGGCTTCGAGAGTATTTATTTGCTAAGCGGGATGGGGGTTTACATTTAAATGATTCGGGTTCAAGTCAGCTCAGACATTTCTTTTTACGTGTAATCTCTACACTATGAATTTTTGCTCACATCCTTCAGGGAATGTTTACAGGGAAATAGAAACTGGGTGTTTTGGCAAGAAGACTCTTTGCTTTGTCTTAACGGAGAAGCAGTCTTTCCGTCAACTGGATGTTTAAACCTGTTGGGTTAGACGGACATTCAAACGTCCGAAGGGTCTTTTTGCGGTTGAGTTTTTGCTATTTCACCTGTTTGTATTTTGTTAGGAGGTTAAATGTATGTTTATTTTTTTGTACATATTTCTTGTGTTGTATTCGTTGTTTGTTGTAATTTAAATATTAGTAATTTTGTATTATATACTCAATACTTTTGCTTATAGTTGGCCGAGGGTTGGGCGATTTTGTCTTTGTATTTCTGTTAATTAACAGAATTGATGTGTTTCATACGTCAACTAACTTTGCTAATTTAGTTATAAAGACACAAGTTAGGACAAATAAATGAAAACGGTTTGAAAAAGTGTTGTTATTGAATTATAAAGGTTTTAATTAATGTTAACTGATCATTTTGCAGCAAAATTTCATCATTAGGAAATCACATATTTAGAAACGAGGTGAAAACAAACAGTGCGTCAAAATATATGGTGCGTCAAAATATGTGGTGTGAAATGTATTATTTCATATTTCTGACAGTAAAAAGAATAAGGATTACGAAATGTTTTAAACCTTAAAAAAACGAACCGATAATTAACACACATGTAGTTACCGTATTGTCGGAAACAAGCGACTATTTCCGTACCTAATCGTTAGTTTCCGGGGTCGGGTCTGGTCAGGCTTTTACCCACGACCTACGGAAACGTTTTCGCGGCATTAATTAATTATTTTAAACTGCATTTAACATATTTCAATTGAATGAGGTATTAATGTATGTTGATTTTATAAGTTTATACATGTTAATGAAGGAAGAACTTGTCAAGACGGTGATGTTCCTCGTGCAGCATCTTACGGGGTTTATATCTCACAGCCTGTTCACTTTTCTAGAGCTTGTATGATAAAATATTTTAACGAACGTGATATTTGTAAAATAGGGAAAAGTTTTAAAGCAATGTCATCGGTATCACAAATTAAAGAAAACCTTTTTACAAGTTTTATAACAGATACGCAGATTTAATTCGAAACACAATGAAAATCGCTATTGCAACAAGGTATTTCACAGCCAGTTTTTATGGAGATTTAATTTAAAGATTTCAGAAAATAAAAGGCGATGTTCATTTATCCACGTTATTCATAAAACCATCTACATGTATAACTTCAAAAAGAAAGGTTACAAACACGATATTCTAAAGCGCTTTGCAATCCTGGTGATTAATTTCCTATCATTATGCTTACCTCTTTGGTTGCACGACGGTGGTAGGGGTTTAAGAGCTTATGCAATCTGATTAAAATCAACTCTTGAAAACTCTGCGTTATCAGGATCTGACGACGAGTAACTAAAACGTGCTTTTATCACTAACCATTTGAACCAATCAGATATTGTCGCCTACAAAATCGCAAAAGTGAAAGTAAACATAGTATTTTTAACCATGGAAAGTGTTGACCCTATATAATTTCACCAAGACAACTTGTACTTGTTTGTTCATATGACAACCTGTTGGAGCAAGTGTGAGGTTGGTGCATCCTAGAACCTGGTTTAACGTACCCTTTCAAGACCGTTTCAAAGATGCAAGTTGAAGTCAGTGAGTACCCCCGGGTTCTCTTTTTGATAATTGTTTGTGATGTCTATTTGAAGTTGATATCACTTTAAACCATGCTCTATCTCTC
>JAZAYU010000152.1:1344446-1380512 GCA_038501625.1 Corbicula japonica
TAGTAAACTTGCCTTTTATAGAAGTAGTCTAGGCTGCCCATCCAGTCGGTATGCACCCGGTGACCCCACTATATATTCTATATAAATCCGCCATCTTGGATGGAGTAGAAAATGAGTCGCTTTTTTGAACCCGCTCTTGCGTAACCGGATCGAACCGGCCGCTTAAGCAGACGATGCTTTTCCGCCTTAAAATTTTCCAATATCCCGCCGCTACATCGGCGCCGCCATTTTTGAATGTTGACGACCGCTTTAAATGATAGAAATACTATTTTTTTTTATCTAATCTACCTTTTAATAGTCTTACACAGTGCGCTAATATAGTAGCAGACGACATTTTTTGCCAACAGTCAGCCATTTTATATCATAACCCCGGGCGCAGCCATACCGGCGGTTAATGTAGTATTTTTAAACCTTAATATCAGACGACATTTGAATTTTCCAATAGTCCGCCATTTCATGCTGGTCTATACTGGGCGCTACCATATTGGCGGGTGGACAAGCAGACAATAAAACAGATCTGGCGTAACTGGATTGAACCGGTGGCACTAGCAGACGACTTTTTTTTTTCCGATATCGCCGCTGTTATGATGTAGTTTAAACTCCTTTACAAATAATTTTATTTCACTCCAGCTGTCGACACTGAACGATACACATCGGAGCGAATCATTTATACTACAATACCGATAAAACGGATCACTTCACAGTGAAATACTGCTTTTATCGAAAAGGTAAAGTTTTACTTCATTATCACAAAGTTAACGGATAGCGACAATTGATTAGCCAATCAGATAACAGTACCTTGTATTGGATTTTATTTTCATCTCATTTACCCTTGAGCCGTTGGAGAGTCAACATTGATACTTGACAGCTGAAGAGGAACGTTTAACTGTAAAGGTTTAACCTTTTACACCGTTTAAGTTTACAAGTGGCTGAGGTTTATAAAAGAAAACAACACCGTCTTTTTATTTATATTTATTTTTAAAATTGCTTTAAAAATATACACTATATTTAAACGAACATAGACAATATTTACAACATCATGATCAAGTAAAACACAATAAGAATAACGTCAATAAACACAGTTAGGTAAGATTAATTTAAGTCTGAAGATTTTATCCAGCTATTAAATTTTCGCGGATAGTATTTCCACTTGACAAAAAGTTGTTTATTTTGTCCTTTGCCTCGGGTCTTTAATATTTTCTCTATTTTCCATGTCTGGTTAGGATCAATGGTTATGTTTTGCAGTTCACTTTGATAAAAAGTTCCTTTAATGTCCTCGTCTTGTAAATCTCGTAGTCTGTAGATAGGTAATGTACCTCTATGATAACGTTTGTGTACTTTAAATACTTCGCCGGAGTATGTTTCATCGTAAGCTCGAGTAAATACGGTTTTGAGATGACTGATGCGCACATAATCGCCTACTTTAAACTTGAAGGGCTTTAGTTTTGTTACGGATTTTACTGGTTTCGGGTTTTGAGCAAAGTAAGTAGCTAAACGCACTTCCTCCTGATTGGTATCTTTGACATCTGCGGGTCTCATACCGATAGTCCTATGATAGGTATGATTATAGCTGTTAGCGATATCTTGTAACACTGGTAGAAATGTACCGCTTTCCTCGTAAGACAAATAACGCATAAGCCTGGTTTTAATTGTTAAAATAGCCCGTTCCGATGTACTCGCTTTTGTTTCATTTTGGGTAGGAAAATAATGGATTTCTTCTTTCTTCATGAGATCTTGCACTTTCTTAGCTTTAAACTCTTGACCTGAAAATATAATTGAAGTGGTTTGTGTAGTATTTGTCAGTAAAACATAATCATGCATTAAGATATATAAGCAGTTAAAATCGGTGTAAATAATAAAGATACAATTCTATATTAGGATAAAAAAGTTACCTTTGTCAGTGATAAGTTTGGCAGGAGATCGGTTTGTAGTTTCGAATATTTTCTGGAAAGCTTTAGCCACCTCTTCGCCAGTTTTATATTTCAATGGCTGTAACCACACGTACTTGGAGAATGTATCTATTACCAGAAGGATGTACTTGTAGCCCTGGTTCCAGTCGGCGAACTTTACCATATCGATCAAGTCAGCCATCCATAAATCGTCTTTACCTGCGCTCACAACATGATTTCGACGTACACGTCTTCTAACAGGTTTATGTAGACTGTAGGACTCCTGATTATGTAAGAATTTACGTATCCTGTGCATACCAATGTCCAATTTGCCTTCAGATTTTACCACTCTATATAGTTTTTGTGGCCCAGAAAATGCACCAGGGTGCTTAGGATCGTAATAAATAGTTTTTAAATAATCTTCCCAAGGAGCCATGTTTACTGTTCAAAGTTCACAACACAAATAAATAACTTTAGACGAAATGTTTTAATTTATATGTTTTCTGAGTCACTTTCTTCTTCCCCACTGACGTCATCGAAAGATTCCCCTTCATCTTCATCACTACTTTCGTCATCAGTAAATTCCATATCAAATAAATCTTGAAATGAATTCTTATATTTTTTTAACACCTTCGTCACTGCTGATGTGGTGTTATATCCTTTTGAGATAAGTTTGTCTATATTGTCCATTATTTCCTGGTGTAACTTACTGTTTGTAAGTGGTAGAATATAATTGTCAATCAGCGATGTGTATTTGCTGAAAAACTCTTTCTCATTATAGGGTTGTATTCGTTCTTCTGCCATTTCTTGCGCAGTGTCGCTTTCTTCACCATTGTCTATAAATCTTTTATAAAATTGATCGAATTTTTGATCGTTAGTTTCACGCGCTTTTTTCCACAATTGAACATATGCCTCATTATCTTCTACTGTATCTTCACTATCACTTATTTCGTCATATTTACGCTTCCTATGGTCCTTGTTTTCAGGGCACCAACCACTTTTTACGTGCCTTTGTACATCATGAACTGTATCAAATAACTGTCCGCAATCGTCACAAGCATGTCCGTTATTTTCCATTATTTTTTCTAAATTATTATCTAGATTGTTTTCTGACTTATCTTCGATGTGACCTGTTTGAACTCTAACTGCAGAATGATTGACTTCTGGAAATACTTCTTCTTTTATAGTTTCTTGTGGGGTAACGTGGCTGATGTTTTCTGAATGTTGATTATTTTGTGTAATACATTTTAACCTCTGATTTTCTGGTGTAAACGGTTTTAAATCCACTAATAAATGTCCATAAGGACATTTGGTAGCTTTGGCAAATTGTTTCAAAAGTGTATCGCATTGTCCAGGGTACATTTGCCTAGCCAGTGTCATCACTGATTGTTTGTCAACTGGGTTATTAAACAAAACTATATAATGACAATTTCTTCTCTGTGTAGGGTCTTTGGTACCAAACAAATTCTGATTGATAGTAATCACGGAGAGAGATCTGTGGTGGGAACCCTCTGTAAACAAGTCTGTAATGCGTTTATCTTTGCCAGCTTCAGAGAACAAGTCATCCAGTATCAGTAAATTGTTAATTCTTGTATTAAAGAAATCATCATCTTCCAAGTCGGTAGGAATGCCCTTTATAAATTCTACTTGAGGTAGTACTGATGAATGAATTTCAGTGTATAACGGTTGCCATCGTTTGTACAACCATACGATCCTTTGAATACCAGGCTGGATTTTTGAGTTGTGATTCTGTAATAACTCTTTCACCATCGTCGTCTTTCCACAAGCTGAAAAAAGAGATACTGTTTTAGTAGTCTTCGATAAATGTGCTACAAATAAATATTTAAGAAAAAAGGGAACAACATATGTACCTAAAATGTACTAATTTTGCATTAGTTTAAAGCAAAAAAAAAAACAACAACAACAAACGACAGTAATTTAACCAGAAAAAAAAAGTTGAAATTGTTTATTAGTTTTATATTTAAAAAAAAAATGATGTTGAAAAATATCCCTAAAACTGTGTGTGAATGTCGAAAAAATATACCCTAAAATTAACCATATTGTTGAAAAACTATGCAAAAAAAAATCTCAAAATAAATCTGAAAAAAAAAATGTTGAAAAATTTTACTAAAAATCTTCAGAATGTTTTAAAGAAAAAAATGGACAAATAAATCTGTAAAAAGTCAAACTTTATGATAAAAAGTTTTCAAAAACAGTGATTAAACGATCAGAAAAATGGTAAAATTGTATCAAACAATTACCTGTGGGACCCGAAATCATCATGGTAAATGGATGTTGAAACACCATTTTTTCTTCCTGTGGTGGTGGTGGTGGTGGAGGAGGAGGAGGAGGAGGAGGAGGAGGCGCTCCCTGAGGAGGAGGAGGAGGAGGATACGCATCGTTGGTTTCCTTATGAAGTTGAATCCAATGTCGTGTCATGTTATCCCTTCTTGTAAAACTTCTATGACAGTCGGGACACTGTGTAGTAAACATGTTGACTCTCCGGTGGCTAACTTACAAATGATATGATGTTGTTTTATAACCCCCTATGTAAAATAATTCTTAAAACATTAACCAATCAAATGCCTTCACAAAATACACATGAGTATAAAAGATACGCACAGTTATTTCAAATTCCATTACTAATTTGAACATCGTAGTGATCGGACGTATATTATTTGGATTAAAACAAATTAAGGTAAATCTTTAGTCTCGCCTTTCTTTTTGTAGTCTCGCCTGGCATTTGTAGATGCTGTTAACTGCATATTTTTGTGAAAAAAGGAAGACATTTTGGGAACATTTTTTGTAGTTTTTCACGATTTAAATAAACAATTGATTATTTAATTCAATTTTGTTCTAATGCACTTGATTTATAAAACCGTGACTAATACAATCCTTTTATTCTATTTTCAGAAATAAAACATTCATCATGGGTTCTTACCAGTGCGAACACTGCAGTTCTACTTTCCCTAAACTCAGCCAGCTTTTACAGCATAGGCGAACAATGAATCACTGGAAACATCGCTGCGGGTCATGCAAGAAGTCTTTTTCGAGAAAACAGAATTTAGAGAGACATATGGAACGGCACAGCAAAGAAAATAACCAACATTGCCCTGAGTGTTTAAAGGTGTTTGCAAGAGAAGATGCATTAGATGAACATTTACACCAAGAGCATGGATGGCCCAGGGCTAAACGCTCTGCGGAAAATCAGGAAGGAGGTGGAGCGGCTAAACGGCAAAAGATGGAACAAGAGCCATCTAGTTTTTATGACATTGAGAAAGTTGGTGAAAAAAAGATAGAAAAGTTTAGAACTACGGCTACTTATTACAAAGTGAACATAAAATATATGGAGGTTGATGGACTACCTAATATTTTGAAAACTCTGAAGCAGGTTTTCCAATCAATCCTCAATGATATTACTCATATGATACCAGATACGGACTTAGTGAGAATATCAATGGACAATCCCGAATTAGACTTTCCTATTACACTGGAATTCATGCCGCGCAGAGAGCTTACCGCTGAAAGAATTCTCTCCGAAATTGAAAGGGTTCTTCAATCGTATCAGCAGTTTGTCGTCGATGAAGCCTTCCGCATCGATATTGTGCATGTGCAAAATCCACATGGTAAAGGCTACAAGCGGAAACCATATGTAGACATATCAAGGTTGCTGCAATCCAAAAGTAGTGTGATACAGATAAAAAACAATGACGAACTGTGCTGTGCACGTGCCATTGTAACAGCTATTGCCCGTCATGAAAATCACCCGCAGTGGGACAACATACGAAGAGGATATGGACTTCAAACCTTACTAGCAGAGCAACTGCATCGAAAAGCTGGTGTACCTCTACAAAAATGTGGGTTAGAGGAAGTCAAGAAATTCCAAGCAGTTCTCCCCAACTACCAACTACACGTATTGTCTAAAGATCATTTTAATGGTATTATTTACAATGGCGTTGAAGGGGGTGTACCTATCTACTTGTATTACCACGACGAACATTTCGATGTTATTACCAAAATGACCGGTTTTCTAAACAGAAGCTATTTCTGCCAAACCTGTAAAAAAGGCTATTCAAACAAAGAGCGACATATGTGCAATCATCCGTGTGCACATTGCCATAACATACATGCGGATGAAGAAGAGAAATGGCAGTTCTGTAAACAGTGTAACAGGCATTTCAAAAACGATACTTGTTTTCAAATGCACCTAAAGAAGAAAAGCGATGGTGGTAAATGCACGTGCGAAGTATATTTCAAGTGCTTAAAATGCGACCAGACAATCAACATGAACGTACATAAAAAAACTCATGTATGTCATGAAGTATATTGTAAAACATGTAAAGACTATTTCAGCGTCGACCATTTATGTTATATGCAACCTGTTATTGACGAGATTTCCTCAAAGAAAACATCCATCAAAAAACACCATTTGAAATACATCTTTTTTGATTTTGAATGTACACAGGACGATGTAATGCAATGTGATCGTGGGTACAATCCTAGTGAACGCGGAAGATGTACGCACTGTTTAAAATCTTGGTGTGGTTCATATCAACATAACCCCAACCTTTGTGTGGCTCATAAGGTCTGTGAATTATGTCTCAACAACCCAGTTACAGCAGAATCATTGTGTGTTTCTTGTGGAATAAACAAGCGAGTGTTTCGAGGTCTTGAGACTACTAACGACTTCTGTAAATGGTTGTTTTCCGAAGAAAATGAAGGTGCCACAGTGGTTTGTCACAATTTTAAAGGGTATGACAGTTACCCCATTCTTCAGTATTTACATGAAAATGCTGTACTTCCAGAAGTCATCACAACAGGATCTAAGTACATGTCTATCAATGTGCCAGTCAACAAAATCCGGATGATTGACTCACTCAACTTTATTCCTATGGCACTGGCTGAAATGCCGACCGCTTTTGGGGAGATGGAGTTAGCCAAGGGTTACTTCCCACATTTGTTCAATAGAAAGGAGAACCAACATGCTGTATTAACAAACCTGCCAGACCTAAAGTTCTACTCGCCTGATAGCATGAAACCAGAAGCAAGGGAAAAGTTTCTGAAATGGTATGAACTAAATAAGACTTCATCATTTAATTTCCAGACAGAACTATTGCGTTACTGTGAGTCAGACGTGGACATTTTAAGAAAGTGCTGCCTAAAATTTCGAGCTCTATTCATGGACTTAACGCGTAAAGGTGAAAACAATGGAATAGACCCATTTGAAAAATGTATAACGATTGCATCTGCCTGCAATCTGGTTTATAGAACAAACTTTCTAAAGCACGAGAACATAGGCATCATACCACCACATGGCTACCGACCCTATGAAAAACAGTCCATCTTGGCATATCAATGGATGTCTTATATAGCACACAAAGACAAAATCAATGTGCAACATGGAAAAAACCAAGGTGAAAAATCAATCGGACCTTACAAAGTAGATGGTTATTATGAACGAGATGGAGAGAAAATAGTTCTGGAGTTTCACGGCTGTTTTTGGCACGGATGCCCTAAATGTTTTTCCAAGACAACAACAAACCCTGTGACTGACATGCGTATGAGCGATTTGTATGCAAGAACTGTGGAGAAACAGAAATTTATAGAGGAAAATGGCTATACATATGTCTGCAAATGGGAGTGTGACTTTAAACGCGATATCGAGAGAGATGCAAACATGAAACAGTACATTCAGAGCCTTGACTTTGTCAGCCCTCTTGAACCACGGGATGCCTTTTTTGGTGGACGAACTGAAGCATTCAAATTGTATGAGGAAACAACTGTGACTAAACAAATAAAGTATTATGACGTAACGTCACTTTATCCGTATGTGAACAAAACGGGCAAGATTCCCATTGGTCATCCGCAGATTATCACAGAGAATTTCGAAGATATTTCAAACTATGAAGGCCTCATTAAATGTAAGGTATTGCCACCAAAAGGACTACACATTCCGGTCTTACCAACAAAATGCAATGGAAAACTCATGTTCAGTTTATGTCGCACATGTACAGAAAACTACCAACAGAAGCCCTGTGAGCATAGCGACAGTGAGAGATCGTTAATGGGAACTTGGGTGACAGATGAGTTGAAAATGGCGCTATATCAAGGTTACAAACTATTACATATATATGAAGTGTGGCATTTTAAAAATGTATCTCAGTACGATACTAAAACAAAATCTGGTGGCATATTCACCGAATACGTAAATACATTTTTGAAAGTGAAGCAAGAAGCCAGCGGGTGGCCAGACTGGTGCGTGGATGAATACACAAAACAGAAGTACATACAACAATATTACGAGAAGGAAGGAATTTGCTTAGACTACGTAAAGATAGAAAAAAATCCTGGGCTACGATCTCTTGCCAAGTTGATGTTGAATTCGTTCTCGGGTAAATTTGGTCAACGCACCAATTTGACCCAAACTACGTACATATCTGATCCCCTAGAATTCTTTGACATGATGACAAGCGATAAACAGAAAGTAAAAAATATACAATTTGTCAACAATGAGTCCTTGAAATTGGACTGGGTGTATAACGACAACTTTGTCGAATCTTCAAGTAGAACTAATGTCATTATAGCTGCCTACACAACTGCACAAGCACGCTTGAAACTCAATAGTTATCTACAACAATTAGGTGAGAGGGTCCTGTATTGCGACACAGATTCGATTGTCTTTACCACGGTTACGGGTCAATGGGAGCCTCCACTTGGGGACTACCTCGGTGATCTAACGGATGAAGCTCCCCAAAACGTCATCACCACATTTGTCACCGGTGGACCGAAAAATTACGCATACACATTGCTTAAGCCAAATAATAAAGGACAATCATCCATATGTAAGGTGCGTGGCATTACTCTGAATTTCAAGAACACTATTGATATCAATTTTCAATCAGTGAAGGACATGGTGACAGGAAAAGGTCCTGACCGTATATCTGTAGTAGATGAACATAAGATAGTACGAAACGCTTCCACAGGACATTTAATTACCAAATGTGAATATAAAGACTACAAAATTGTGTTTGATAAGCGCGTGATTAAAGAGAACTACCACACCGTACCCTATGGCATGTAAATTATATTTGCACATTAAACATACTTGTAAATGTAATATTGTGTATACTGCTATACTTGTTTTGTACGTTGTAAATAAAATATTGTGTCAATAATGTAAAAAGCTCTTGTTATTTTTGTCAATCTGATCATACTGCTTTATCATTTGTTTAGATGTGTTCAATGCAACAGAGTGAGAAGTGATATCCGCTGAAATTACACCATATACATTTTCTATACAGCGGCGGTATCAAATTTAAATTCGCTGGTCGTCTGCTTTGATTGGCCTCCCACAATATGTATGGTACAATAGTGGGCAAGCGTCAGTAAAGTAATTTAGGATACACATTTATTTAAATAACAACGCTCTGAATTGGTGAGATATCGGAAAAAAAAAAGTCGTCTGCTAGTGCCACCGGTTCAATCCAGTTACGCCAGATCTGTTTTATTGTCTGCTTGTCCACCCGCCAATATGGTAGCGCCCAGTATAGACCAGCATGAAATGGCGGACTATTGGAAAATTCAAATGTCGTCTGATATTAAGGTTTAAAAATACTACATTAACCGCCGGTATGGCTGCGCCCGGGGTTATGATATAAAATGGCTGACTGTTGGCAAAAAATGTCGTCTGCTACTATATTAGCGCACTGTGTAAGACTATTAAAAGGTAGATTAGATAAAAAAAAAAATAGTATTTCTATCATTTAAAGCGGTCGTCAACATTCAAAAATGGCGGCGCCGATGTAGCGGCGGGATATTGGAAAATTTTAAGGCGGAAAAGCATCGTCTGCTTAAGCGGCCGGTTCGATCCGGTTACGCAAGAGCGGGTTCAAAAAAGCGACTCATTTTCTACTCCATCCAAGATGGCGGATTTATATAGAATATATAGTGGGGTCACCGGGTGCATACCGACTGGATGGGCAGCCTAGACTACTAATAAAACTTAAAAAATGGCGGTCTCTAACAATACAGAGATTATTTGCACAAATGTAGCTACATGTAATAAGTGTCAACTTATAAACGTGTTTCAAAACACTAACTTTCTAAATAAGTTACATTTTAAAACGGCTTTTAATGGACATATATTTGTGACTAACATGCGAGCTGTTCTAAATTACCATGGCGCAATGAAGAACAAATTTTATTTTGATTTAGACTGCTCATAAGTCATTTGCACGCCAATTTAAAGGTTAACAAATTAGTTTGTTCAATTGAAATCCAGTATTTTTCAATTTTGGGGGAAATTTATTTCTTTATTTCTCTACTAACGCGTCGTTGAATGATTTCCCAGTATTACTAAGTAAATATGCTACCATGCTGAAATAAGGTAGCTAGCTGAAATTTTGAATACATGTTCTTATATTAAAGTAAAAGAAATCAACTTACAGCTAAATTCAAAAATCTATTTTATTTCATAATTCTACAGTTTATTGTCAAAATCATATTGATATTTAATTTCATGAATGCCTATGTATAATATACATGGGACATGATAAAATAAATTACTACAAAGAATTTTTATTTCAATACGGATGTTCATTCATATAAAATAATCGTCAGGCTATTGGATATGTATATAGGTTAATGAATTTACGGACTAAAATCAGCATAGCGCAGCGCAGCCGCGCGACCAGCTAAAGTTTTTGATCGCTCTGTCATGTATAAGCACTTACCGACTTAGTGGTTGAAATTATAATTGGTAAAATACTAGTATTCATTTTATAACAGGTTTCAACCCGTCGGGTTTCTGTCGAGAGTAAAGAACGCAAATACACCTTCTGTATTTATTTCTGTAGTTCAATTTGATTATTAAAAAATAGATAACTTAGTCTATTTAATTCTGTAAACAACATTTGTGTCAGGGTTTTCACATGCTTAGTAAATGTTCAATATAAAGCTTTATTTCCAAAAATAATAATGCAGTTCAGATGAGCGTTTTTCTGCTAATTTTTAAATTTAGTTCTAAGTTGAATGTATTATTACGCATGTAAAATCCCTCAAATTCCGGTAAATTATCTGCCTCGAGCAAACATTACCATGACAACTTTTAGGGATATGGCCATCTTATCAGTTATAAAATTATCAAACCGCTTACAAAGTATGTGCAGCAATTTATTCTGCCTTTAAATGGTAATAATGGTTGAAATTATTTTTAAGCCAATGAACCTTAATTCTCATTAAGTCGCGCGTCGGAAATGTGTTTAATAAAGGTCGATTTCCTCTATATAATCTAGTGAATCTAACAGCGAGAAGTGTCGATCGTGATCAGAATACACGGATGAGCGCGTTGATCTGGATATAAACTCTTTTGCCATGTTATGAATGATTTATTAATGAAGGAAATGGTAAAATGGAACTTCCACGGACGAACCCTTGTTTCTCATCCCAAGGACAGACTGCTACACAGGTTTTTTTTTCCTAAGAATTAGTTTGTTCACATGGTGTTTTCAGATAAAGAAATTTCATAATTCACTTTCTATAATATTATCTCAGTACATGTTTACGGGTCATTTAATGAGAACGTCACAAAACTACTTTCAGTTTGACTATTGATCGTCTGCACACCCATACATGGTAATTTAGGCGGCGACTGTTTTGTCAGTTACAAAAATAATTTCGACCATTATATACGTTATAGTTTATTTAGAGGCTTGTATGAAAAATTAAACGGTCGCCAAGCTGCGCTGGGCCTGACCGTTTAATTTTCATACAAGCCTCCAAATAAACTATAACCTATACTTATTTTCACATCTACATGTAAAATATTGATCGATTTCAAACCGAATTGCCAATATATCATTAATTACAAATGTCAATAGTTCCATATCTTTTTAGTCACTGACATATACTCGTATCACTGCTTCTTCTCCGTGAATAAACCATAAAGCCTGGCTACAAAGATCATTGCCAGTGTGGGTGCCAGTGTGGGTGCCAGTTGCAAGAATCCCACTGCAAGAGAGCAACAGCTTAACGAGCGGTTCCTGGCGTGTTTTTTTTTTTTTTTTTTTTTGTAAAACGCATTATTTAGACCCGAAAGATCCACCAGAAATGATGAACAAATAACTTCCTCTGTTAAAAATCTATCCCTCTTTTTCTTTAATACTTTTATCTTATTATCTATTTTCTATGATTATTTTTAATCACTTCTATAATCTGCACTATCCTAATTATTTATTTCGACTATAACATGTATAAGGCTAGAATAGCCGCTGGTCTGATAAAAAGTTTGTTTGTCTTTTTATAGTTTTATGCATCCTAACAAAATGTTATAATAGCCAGTCTATTTTCTGCCCTACTGCATTGAGAGTGATGTTTGTATGGAAGGATGTAGACTGGCTTAAGATCCTGTTTTTAAATCAAATAAATTGACTTTAAAATTAATTGACTCTTAAAGTGTCACATTACGGTGTATATCGGTATTCCCTCAAATCGTGATGTTTAGAATTTTGTGGATACGTGTATTAAGTAAACTTATAAATACTAAATAAATTGCAATGGTTGATTTGTTAATACCTACCGTGTTTATTTGAAGTTGGAATAGGACTTTATTTGTTCAGAAATTGCTTGATTGAGTATATTACATTACGTAATTGTGTAAGCTTAAGAGATAGTTACTCTGAATAACGTGGTAAACTTGAATTAATAAAACAAAGACTCGGCATAAAATTACTTGTAAAATCGAATTTACTTAAGGTTGGAAATTCAGTAACCGGGTTAGCAATCGTCGAGTTGAAACATCTTTTCGCGTGATAATATTTGCGCGAGCTCTCGCTCGTTTCCGGAGAGATCTCAACTCTATGCTCGCGAATTTCCATTGTCAATTCTGAGACAGGTTAACGTTTCAACGGATTGCTGGCTTGTGAGACTGGTCTCCATTCTTAGATTCGGGGCTTTATGTTACATGTATGATAAGGTTTTTTTTGAATGCGGAACAGGTCCTAAAAGTTAAATCACAGTAAGCATATTGAGCCTCCGAATGCATTTTTAAAGATTTTAGTGTAAGTGCTTTATCTATATGTGATTTTATGTTTTTCTGGAACAAATTTAAAAAATCATGCTGAAATTGAGTTGCAATTTAATAACCAAGCCAAACTTGATCATTATGATTACAATGACAATTAGTATTGTGACGACGCAGACAACACGCGCATTAAAATATAGAACAAATTTTTGAAGTATACTGCGATATTCTGTTTTGAGATTAAAAGTTAACTACCTCAGCATCATACATATTCAAGCTCGGATGTAGGATTTCTGGAAATGGGGTTCGTTTGCGACAGTTGTATGATATTGATAATATCCAACTTTCTTACCAAAATCTCCATGAACATAAATCATTGCCCCCCCCCCCCCCCCACTTCTTAAAAAAGGAGGGTTCAAACAACCTCACTGAACACTTTCTGGATTCGCCCAAGTATATTCTACTTAAAGTTTTGAAAAACTAGCGATCCGCCCCGTTTAAACTATGGTCGTTTTATTAATTAAAAAAATATGTGCAAACTGAATAAAAAAGAAGAGAGATAATTTGTTGATTTATATAACCTTCACATAGAAAAAAAGTTATTGCGATATCCTGTTTTTATTGCGAATCCTGTTTTGAGGTTTAAGTTATGCTTTACTGAATTTTGTAAAGGCAAAAATTGATCCAATAATAATTACATGTATGTTACATTAGAAACGCAACTGTTTTAAACAGGAAATATATCTGGATTTATATATTTTGTGTTTCATGAAGTTGCGCTTCTAATTTATTTGACGATAAATATAACTGCTGAAAGTAATTAGAAACGCAACTTCTTTAAACACGAAATATACTTCGTGTTTAAAGAAGTTGCGTTGCTATTGCAATTTATCGATATCGACTTGCTTGGGCCTGGGGCATTAACTTGCATTCGCGGTTTAGTGAAATGAAAAATGTGACATTTCATTATGCACTAAATAAATTAATAATTTTCACCTTTGCCGTAAAATGATACCAGATGCGAATTCAAGAAAACAAGACACATTCCTCATAACGTGTATTATTTTTTTGTGATAAAGGACTCGTTACCAGTTAGATCTTTTATCAATTGTGGACGTTTTGTACGTGGGAAATAGCAAAGGTGTCCACAACAAAGTTTTGTTGTATTTAATGTAGCTGGTGATGTTTTGTTGTTATTTAACACACATAAAGTTTCTGTATGTATATTTAAGTTCACTTTGATTATTAATAACAATAAATAACTAATAATTCTGTAAACAATATTTGTGTCAGATATTCCCGTACAAGATTTTCATTTGCTAAGTAAATGTGTCCAATATAAAACTTTATTTCTAAAATGCATTTAGGTGAACTTTAATAATGAATGGTATTACTTTGCTCGTATTTTTAATTAAGTTGTTTCTTAATATGCGGTCACGGTTGATTATACGTATGGATGTAAAATCCCTAAAATTCCGATAAGTTATCTGCCTCGGGCAATATAACCATGACAACTTTAATGGATATCAACATCTTATTGGTAATAAAAGTGTCAACCGCTTACAAAGAATTAAAGATTATTAATTATTAAACTAAGTTTTAAACTGATATTGATAATATACTTTAAAAATATGAAACACAGTGAATATTTAAATTAAAGTACACGTTATTTGACAAAACAACAAAAAATCGTCATTTTTGTGTTAGCTACCATTTTTTCAGCATAGTAGCATACCCTTCCAATCCGCTAAAGTTAAGCTCCCGCGTTACATAAATGTGTTATAGCATAATTATAACAGATAATCATCATAATTTTTGTTAGCTACCGTTTTCAGCACGATAGAAAATTATTAATTCTGCTTTGAAACGCATTACATTTCACATATCAAATTTAATGATCGGTGTCAACCCGAATTGAGAATATGTCATTACTGGCACGTGTTCACAACTCCATTTCTCCCATACCTGTTAAAACTCGATCCCTCTGATTCTGTAAATTTTTATCTATTTTTCTAAGACTATTTGAAATATTTCCTATATCTGCACTAACTAAAATTATTTATTCCGACTATTATAACGTTTTGAAATGTAAACTATTATGTCTAATCTGTTAATGTTAGATAACGACAATATAATATAACAAGAATTTAATTGATCTTAACGCGTGAATAAAAACATGATGAACATGGAAATTTTATATAAATCAAACAATACTTGCACAATCACAGTTTAATAAAATTATAAAAGAAATATACTCGCGTTTTTATTATTTTGACCGATATCATTGTTGTTGTTGTAAAATTGCTACTGTTCTCAGCGCACATAAATTTCAAATAATTCTTTCTTTCATGTGACACGGCTGTTATCCTTAAGCAAACAGTGCACATCCAGACCAGGCGGCACATCCGCGTCGTCTGATCAGGATCTTCACCGTTTGCTTTTCGATACATTGGTTTTTTTTCTGACTGAGAAGTGAACAATGTATACCCTGTTTGGGTGACACTTATGTGATTAAATACCATTTTTCGATGTCAATGATTGCAAGGCGTGTAGAAAAACATCTCAAAGACTTATGACACTATTTATTCAGCGAATGGAAACATGAAATTATTGGGTTTTCGAAATAATCGACTTTTAGAAATCCGACTTGAACATACATAATCTTAGTAATATTTTTAATTTATTTCACGAAACAGACTCGTGTCATTTCACAAAAATCACGTGTGAAACTATCAATAAAAGAATCGGTTTCACTTCTTGTGGTGCTTTCGGTTTTAAAAATACTAATACAAACGTTCGAACATATCAATCGATATGGTAGGGGCCTCCAGAAGTGTATTAGTTAACTAGCGTATGGATTCCAAAACTGACCATCATATCTAATGTATAGCACCCTGATCGCCTCTTGTAAAGGAACGCCTCTTTTATAAACATCAACCAATAGAAAATAAGTAACACATTAACGCGATAACGTGATTCGTGGGGCGGAGTTGTAATAATTGATGATTCGTTCATCATTTTAATATCCGCATTAATTGATTTGCGATAAGAATCTAAAGTCATAAAAACTGAATTTGGTGATTTAATTATTTTATTAGTTTGAATTAACCTCGGTACGTCCGTCTTTTGGCGCACTAGCTAGGTTAAAATTGAATTTACTATAACACCATAATGTCCTTGTTCATAATTTTTTTGGAAAATTCTTGTTTAAAGGGAAATGGGAACTAACAAAATGATTAGCTATTAATCTACAACTTAATATTTTGGACTTTTGATGAAGCTTTCTAAATATTGAAAATTAATTTATATAGGCGTATATGTTTACTCATCATTATTAAAAACGGGATTTAAATCTCATAAGTTAATGAAAGTGTACAAGTAAATATATTGTGTTTAATGCTTGATACTGTTTCAAACACGTCATCATCATTGTTTTTAGTAATGAACTTAAAATGGCAGGAATGTGGAAATCTGGAATTTAGTTAATGATTAATGCGTCTCATGATTTTGTTTTATCAGTTTATGATGACAATATGTATTGAGATGATCACTTATAATTAAATATCTTTGAATTTCTGTTAATTGGAATATAACGTAAATTTTGATTGAATGAATTCTGAATTTGTCTAATAAATGTCGAATGTCGTCTAATTGTTTCTTTGCAAGTTTAATTTTTTTGATCTTATTTTAACGAAAGTTCGAATCTAAGGAATAAATAAAGCTTTTCAATTGCCTGCATTTTTCAGATGCACATTCACATTTATTTCGAGTCTTATAAATAAAATAAGGCAGAACTCTGCTTTAATAGAGAATGAATAAGAGTATGAGAGACATCGGGATTCTTTCGGAATCGCTGGGTTCAACCATTTTAACTATAGCACTAACGACATGTATAACCCCCTCCCTTTTCCGCTGGATTCTTATGAAGTAATGTTTATATAAAAAAGAAACTTTAAAGTATTCTCTATTCCGAAAAGAAAGCGTGCATTTTTTACATTAACTGCTTTTCTTAATGAATACATTTTAGCACCGTTTACACTTGAAGAATATTCGCGTGTTTTATTTGTAAAGCAATTATCACAATAATATCCTTATATACGCCGTAAGTGTTATGGTTGTACAAAATGACACTTTCTTAACTATTTAACTCCTAATTTTATTTTTTTAATGTGTTGAGTCCACTAAATAAATAAAATATGTATGAAATTTTTAATCTTGCGATTATTTCCCGTGTGACAATAGTATATAAGACGGGTTACAAACTTAAAACTGTACTCTATTTCAAAAGGAATTGGGCGCTTTCTTTTCGGTGAATTTTCTTTAACTGATCTTCTTAATTAATACATTTTTGCACCGATTACACCTTCCGAATATATTTGTACGGCGATTATCATTATATCCTTATACACTCCGCAAAATGTTATTGCTGTAAAAAATGACATTATCTTAACTATTTAATTTGTTCCGTGCACTAAATAAATTATGACATTTTTAATCTTGCGATTATTTACCGCGTGAAACTAGTATATCAGACGGGTTACCAAACCAGGATATGTGTTGATGTTTCTGGGGACAATCGTTTCGCTCTGCCGATCTATGGGTTGGTAAATTATGAAGACACTATGCGAAATCGATAAGATCACGGTAGGAGGTCGTCTAAACGCGATGCGAAATCCCGACTCGCATCTTTTATCGCGTTTTTAAGTGATCTAATGCAACCATAGAGTACAAAAAGGAGAACGTGCAAGTCAGGAGCATTAAGTAGCTTTTTCTTCCCGGTTCTTGTTTCATGGAGATTATAACAATGTTATACATAAAAGTTCAGAATTTAAAAAAGAAACTTAGTAAAATGATAAGATATATTTGTTTCATCGTGTTCAAACATCATCATCATCATCATCATCATCATCATCATCATCATCATCATCATCATCATCATCATCATCATCATCATCATCATCATCAACATCATCATCATCATCATCATCATCATCATCACCACCACCACCACCACCACCACCATCATCATCATCATCATCATCATCATCATCATCATCATCATCATCATCAAACTTCGTCATCACATGTTATTTTTCTTTTTATTTTTTTGGCTTGCAGATTTGCAATATAATTCATCGGAGACCACGGGATCTTTGTAATTTAAATAAACTGTTTATTGTAGGTTCTGCAGATGCTGCTACTGCAGACTGTGATGATGATGATGATGATGATTATGGTGATGATAATAATGATGATGATGATGATGCAGCAGCTGCTGCTGATGATGGCTGTTTTTGGTATTTACAATTCCGGCATTTAATAGCATCTACATTGCTATTTTCATTTTCATACGCATTTATGGTAGGTGACCAATATGTTTTGGTGGCCATATAAAAGCTAAATGCCCCCTCCCCGCCGGACACCGATTATAGGGGCACAAGTTTGGTGGTATGTTTCATTATAAGCATTAATTCGGTGATTCTCACAATAATATCTGATATCGCTTATACTCTTTAGTTCGCTCTGAAATATTTTAAGCTTTAAACCTCGACATTTCATTTTTATTAGCAACATATATTGAAAATATGACAATATAAGCATCTAATAAAATGACTGCAGCTTAATCTGCTTCGACCATTACACCATATCGTGTATATTTATGTACAACACCAGCAGGTGACAATCGTTAGCCTGCGGCAATTGGCAGCAGGAAATGGACGGGTCCATTTTAAGAAATGACATCCTATTTTCAAAAATAAACTCGTCTATTTCGCATCCAGCAGTGGACGGGTACAAGTGATAAAACCACTGTACTAATACATGCGATAAAAACTGAGACCCGTCTAATGTTTAGCTTAGTTTGAGCACATATATATTCTTGTTACGTTATCGGCACGGAAGTGTCTTCTCGACCGGGCCCGGCACAGTTAACAGAACGATGGGAACCAGACTAGCGAAAATACTGCAGTGAATTTTTATATCGTAATTGTAATATATAATAGATGACAACTTAAGAATATAATTATCCGCATTGTGGGAAATTTGTTGTAGATGAGATAGTTGTGACATAACTTGAACAATTCTAATCTTTTGGAGATCTCTTGGGCGGGGGTTAGGCCTAGTATTCTACCGTAGACAGCGCATAGATGTATAATTATCTGGTCTATTTTAGTAATCAAAATCTATGCATTATTAAAATGAAATACACAAATACCGCTTTCAGCTTTTAGAATGTAAAACGTAGAGCTCGGAGGTGGCGGTCGCCTCTTCACCGAGGAAAAAAGAAAAAAGAAACTCGACTTTCTCTCTTTTAAAAGAGATTCCCGTCTTTAATAGTGTACTGTTTTCAGTCAAATTAAACAGCTATAGCTATATAGTTGGCATGGTTGAGTAAAGAAGTGCGGTAACACCAAACGCGCTACTTCCTTTCATTTTTGTGAAGGGGGAGGGGGGCACCGAACCCCCGGCGAAGAGACCTCTGGATCCGCCCCTGAATCCCAGAACAAGTATATATTTGGAATGATATTCCATTCGTACAAATTCCGCATTAGCCTAATGATCTAGACCGTTTCTCAACATTATATCTTTGACTCGTGGTTCTGCAGGTCGTTGGTTCGAATCCCGAAAACGTCATAATTTTTCTTTAATCTCAAACGTGTAAATTTCTTCTTTTTTATCGAAATAAGTTAACAAGAGAGGATCTTTAACACCCAATATTAAAATTTACATATAACTATTGTATTAATCATGTTAAACAAAACACATCGTCTTTACACAGTCAGTTATGGGATTCGGATTAATAGAAAAATCAATTGCTTTGAAAATAATTTTCAATTATGAGTATGTTAAAGGTGGTTGATTCTCATTCCCCGTCGTTATCAAACACACGTTAACGATTTATTATTAACTTTGATTAACATAAATTTAAGATACAATCAAAATATAATACTATTTACCGACGACTACATTTCTGTGTAGTTGGCATTTCTTTACTTTTTGCACGAATCGCGCGGTCATTCATGCGAAACACAGCCGATATTATGTCCTATTAAAACACGTGCATTTTTCTAACTACTCGTACACTCGAATACGTGACTAAACACTTAAAACAACTTTCAGTCATCTGTATCTATACAGTCTTAATGTCGTTTGAAATACCTGTTTAATAATTTCAACAACTTCCGGTCTAATATCGCTTTAATATTGATTTTTGTTTTATGATTGTTTTTGTCTTTCGTAATGTTAATATTTTTTCTTTACACAGGCAAAATGAAAGAATTTATATAACCAGTTATGCGAAACATTTGAAACCAATCTTGTTCATTATTTAGTACTAATAAATTAATAAATAACACACTTTAACTGAATGAATACTGTATTTCAAACAAAATGACGCATTCAATTATATTATAGTTATGTTAATATTTTCCGATCAGGCATATGTTTTAAACATAAATTTTATACAACAACATGCAAGCGAAAATAAAACTTCTTTCGGACATTTCATTATAACTTATCATTTGATTTGTAGATTACTTGTAGATATGAACATGATGAATGTGCTTGTATAGTGCAGAATGTGAAAGAATTTTTCTAGTAGTCTAATCGTAAAATACGTATAATAGAAAAATATTTTACTTATCGATTTGAAGAAAGCTGTGTGCCTGACATGTGTTTTATAGAATTTTTGCCAAATGTATAAACTCTATTATAATTGTAATAGATCGTTTGTATCACTAAGACCAAGTTAATAACATACATCGAAGGCAAGAAAAGTAACTTATTAAATTACACTCTGTATGCGTCAATCTGATTAAAATCATTTCCTGAAACCCGTTACGCTATCAGGATCTGACTACGAGAAACTAAAACATGCTTTTATCACAACCCGTTGAACCAATCAGATTGTCGCCTATAAAATCGCAAAAGTGAACGTAAAAATAGTATTTTAACTCATGGAAAGTGTTGACAGCTTGCGTAAGACATATTTTACTGGAGATATATATATATATATATATATATATATATATATATATATATATATATATATACTAAGAAATGTGGTAAGTTACGGGTCTAATTTCGATATTACACCTTTATGTGAGGTGCTATAAAGTAATGGGGTATATATGGTACCCCGTAATTTTCAATGCCATTTCTATGCATATTCGGACTTCTTAAGTACGATAAACTTTATTCCCGTAACACGGTTTATTATCGAAATTTATTTTCGGTCTATAAAAAAAAACCCGAAATTTTTTTTTATCATAAACCAAATTTTTATATTACAGCTTATAGTACTTACAAGGTCAGATAGTGCATAGAAATGACATTTAATTAGCGGGGTACCATATATACCCCGTAACTTTTATAGAACCACACATATAGGTATAATATCGAAGTAAGACCCGTAACTTACCACATTTCTTAGTATATATATACAACCCCTGATTAAGGTTTATTACAGAGACCCCATATCTGACGATATTTCTGTATATATATATATATATATATATATATATATATATATATATATATATATATATATATATATATATATATATATATATATATATATATATATATATATATATATATATATATATATATATATATATATATATATGTGTTTATGTAGTATTGCATGCATTTCTAATGTAATGACATCTTCAGATCATTTTGCGAGCGTTATAAATACGCTTCCTGTGTTGGCATTTTCTAAAAATAGTAATCGGGGGAAAACCGCTATTACTTATGTACAGTGACTGCGGGCCGTCATCAGATCTAACATTTTGTTAGATCTGACTTTAGTGAGATTGTATATGCGTCTATGAAAAATATAACAGGACTACGTTCTACAAATTCTGAACGTGAAATACAGTCAGTTTCTAGCATTGTTTACTCTTGAGTTTCTTTTATGTTTGCTTAAATAATAATAAATTGCATTTCTAGCCTTGGAGAAACGAAGCGCAATTCAGTAAGGATCGCCACCACAGAGAATAAGAAACACAGTGACGGATGAAGTAAAAACATTTAATTTGATATATTCTCGATCTAAAATCAATAGCGCACCGAACACTTATAAATGTATTAAATACATGCACAATTATTGTTCATACTGACAGCATAGCATCGTATAAGCTTAAGCATGCTGAAAGTGGAATCAGAATTTTCCTAAGGGGAATACTTCAAGCTGGAGATCCTTTATTTAAAGAAATATCTTATTCCACATTCAAGCCTATACGTTGAAAATGCGGTACTGTTAGCTTTATGGGTGCTTTTTGTGCCAAATAAAACAAACTCGTATACACAACTGAATAAGGAAATGCCGCAATAAGTTTTTATGTTACTCTCTTCTTGTTATTCAAACAGTTAAAGAACTTAACATTTAACGGTTCATGAAAACTTGGTTTTGATCAATATCATTTCCATTGGAAATTTCATCAAAAGAAAATATTCCAGTCGGATTCATTCCTATCGGAAATACTCAATTCTGTCGGAATTCAAAATAGATCAGATCAGAAAATATGGTGAATATTCTAGTAAGACAACAGTTAAACAAATCGTTTTTTTAATATAATACAATAACCAAGTATTATGACGATAAAAGTCAGAGATATAAGGATAATTATCTATATTTATGTAATGAGTCATTTTGACGAAAACATTAAACGATGTTGACGATTACAACAATGTCAAGTTGTCAATCATGACCACGAGAGTCAGATTTTGTCAACAAAATATAATAAAAATAACTTACTTACAGAATAGTGAGTGTATATATAAAATGCTATTTACATTTTGTTTTTCTTTAATCACAATCTTTTTTTTTCATTTTCACAAGGAAACACAACAACTGACTTTACTGACTGGAAATTATAAATAGGACATAAGTTGCGATTAAAATAAATGTTCGGAATAACTTTTCCCACAGGACTGATTCCGCTCGGAAAGATAAATACAAAATGAATTCCGATAGGAATTAAATAAACACAGGAAACATTCCGATCGGAATTTTTCAAACTAACAGTTCTATTATGCGTATCCATAATCGTACGAGACCATGTGGGTATCCTAATTTCATACAGATTTTAACCGAATTATTATTCTTGTATTAAACCGATCTTTTTTGTTTAATAATCATTATCTTCAAAATAATATAAGTTAAAACGTAACTTTTACATCAAATCTGAGATGATGGTAATTACAACACACTACTGTATACTATAACTTGTTCACGATTTTTATGCGCCCGTTTGAAAAACGGGACGTATTATGGGAACACCTGCGGCGGGCGGGCGGGTTGGCGGGCGGCGTCCACAGGGTTTCCGCTCTCTAAGTCAAAGAGTTTTCATCAGTTCTTTATCAAACTTGGTGAATATGTTGGTGTGCATAATGTCTCGACCAAGTTCTATAACCAGCCAAATCCCCCAAGGCACTCCTGAATTATGGCCCTTGAATTGTCCAAAATTACTGTTTCCGCTCTCTAAGTCAAAGAGTTTTCATCCGGTCTTTATCAAACTTGGTGAATATGTTGGTAGGCATAATATCTCTGCCAAGTTCGATAACCAGCCAAGTTGCTTCAGGCACTTAAGAGTGTTGGCTCTTTATTTATACGAAAAATGTGGCAAATTAGCCAAACTTTTTGACGGGCGTATTTTGTGGCATTTTGGCACTGTTGTTTAAAGATAATGTTGATTTTTCTTGAATTACATGTTTCTCTCTTTTAAATACAATAGTTATTGTAAAATTTAGGTGAAATAACAACAATAACTATATGAATTTAAAAACTTGTATTTGTGAATTTCTTTTACATTGTCGATTAAACATGTTCTCTTATAAAATGAGTTCTCCACCGATTTCAGGACTGCTGCCCAAGAGATCATATTCTGCCGGTGATTTAGAAGTTATACATGTATCCGTGCGTCATGCAAATGTAATTCAAAAACAACCAACTTATCGCTTATTAAAATAGAAAAGGATAAAACGTTTTGAAATATTTATTTTTTGACATGAAATATTGCAGTCTCGGTTTTTAGCCGGTTAATGCGAAATATCGGAAACATAACGATTAGAACCAAGTTGAGCTTAAAGTTCCCTTTTCATGTAATAAAATTTACACAAGTAAGTAAACATAGGTACCCATTTTGATTTACCGATAAAACGATGAAACTTACTATGAAACCTTTAACTCAGTATTTAACGCGATATTTTCAAATCAAAGGATCAGCAAGTCTGACAAGTAATCTAAGAATATAAATCAAAAAGTACGTGAAGTTAAAAAATAGAAGCATGAATGAGAAACTGAATAACGAATTTCACCTCTTCAATAATTCATACTGGAGATAACTTTATATAATATTACACACATACAAGTACAACATGTATTATGTGACGGCTGTATTAGTGCACGAGACCGTGTCTGTGTGAGCACAACAAAGGACTTTAATCTATATCATTTTGCTGTATTTCTTGATCAGCACTATCGCATTAAAAGGTAAAAATAATGGAGATATATGGATAATTATCTAAATTAATGTAATGAGTCATTTTGACGAAAACAGTAAACGATGTTGACGATTACAATAATGTCAAGTTGTCAATCATGACCAAGAGAGTCAGATTTTGTCAACAAAATATAATAACGATAACTTACTTACAGAATAGTGCGTTTACATTGTGTTTTTCTTTTATCACAATCTATTTTTTTTTCATTTTCATCAGAAAAACAACAACTGACTTTACTGACTGGATATTATAAATACGACATAGTTTGCGATTAAACTAAATGTTCGAATAACTTTTCCCACAGGACTGATTCCGCTCGGAAAGATAAATGCTACATGAATTCCGATAGGAATTAAATAAACGCAGGAATCATTCCGATCGGAATTAAATAATCGCAGGAATCATTCCGATCGGAATCACCTCTTCCGATCGGAATTTTTCCGATAGGAAAAAATTCCGACCGGAAAAATTCCGATCGGAAAATTTTCCGACAGGAAAATTCAGGATTCCGATCGGAAAATGTCGATTCCGATCGGAATCGAAGTTTGACACTGAATTTATTTTCCAATTTTCTCGAAAACTAAACAAGATATGGCATTGAAACATTCCAGTTTTTCTATTTAAATCATGTGTAATCACCTGATAAAAAAAACCCGCAAGAAAATCGATAAAATAAAAAAAAAGTTTTCGGAAAATATAATATTCCGAAAATTCACAGGATCGTGTTGTATGTTAAAACTACTAAAAACAATTACTTCTGTTTTGATATTTAGACGGTTTAAAGATGAGTAGTTTCAATATTTTGGTTTTATTTGACATTATCTGTTATATGCAGGATTTATATTCCCAGTCCTCCGCCAAACCGTCGAATGGGAAATGAATCAAAACTTCAGTCGAACTTCGATGGCTCGAACTCCACGGGACCGGCAGATTTGTTCAAGCCATCGGTAGTTCGAGCGATCCGTGTTTGGTACGTGAGATTGGGGTTCTGTTCACTAAACTAAGCTAACACATTAAAATTCATAATATTTCTTATTTTAATGTATTTGATGTACTATCTCATTAAAAATCGATTTTCCCACTTTTTCAACCTCTGTGATGACATTGGATTAGAATTCTAGAGGAAAAAACTTCTAAAATTTACTACTTAATTTTATAAATACGAAAAAACAATTGCTATTTTCTAAAAAAAAAACAAATAACAGTTTGTTTATAATCATGATTAGATCGGAATACTAGTATATTGACAAAACAATCAAAAATATTTCATAAGCTTTAATGTGTTACATTGTACTTACACGACTTAATTAAATAGCGCATCGTCGTAATGGGCAATACAATTTTGCAGCTTTGTTCGCACCTTTAATGATTAACGCTAACAGTCTGTTCGAGCCAAGGGGTGACAAAAACATTGAAAAGTAACTTTCGGGAACTTGATTGGTGTTCGACTGTTCGAGCTATGGGTAGTTCTAGCCATCGGAGGAAGAACAATATAGAAAATATAGAGATCTAGTTCGGGACCGGATGAAATGTTCGAGAGAAGAGTGGTGTGCGAGCGAACGGTTTTCGAGCCTTCGAAGTTCGACTGTATATTGATTACATACCCGGTGCTAGGCGGCGTGGGCAGCAATACGCATGTTTACTACTGTCCAACGTGCTTAATCTCTACCTAAACGAAAAACAACTAACATTCGTAATAGCAACAAGTGTACAGTGTTATTTTGTTCGATTTTTTAACAATATTATATTTCCCTGTTTCGTACGTAAACCGCAACAAAATCTCAGTTTAACATATCTACTTTGAAATGATTGCATAACCAAATTATAAACATAATATTATAATTATAGTCGCGATAATTTCCTTATAAGTTTAGGCAAATTCGCAGATCTGAGTTTATTTGCCAAGGTAACGTACACTCGTGTGTACTTTTGATAAACTGACGGGGCCCTTGACGTTTATGCATCCTAGCACCTGGTGAAAACCTCACTGGAAAAATTGTTTTGTTGCTGACCGTTTCAATGCTGTTTTCCCCATAGCGTTTTTTTTCAACTTCAAATATCCAAATACAAAACATGCTTAATCTCATCCCGCAGCACTTGTGCTAAACTTTTATTATCTCGGAAATAAATTCAACAACATAGTAACCATGTACAACTGTTTAATATTTGGCATAATATGGCCTGGCAGTCGACAATAATCATCAATGTTCAAGTTTGATCAAAGTTCAATGTTAAGTTAATCAATAATCAATCAAATGTTAATCCAATAATTAATCAATCAAATCAATAATCAATCAAATCGATAATCAATTATCATCAATCAAATCAATTATCAATCAAATCAATTACCAATTAAATGTCAATTAAATCAAATACCAATCAAACGTCAATAAAATCAATTATCAATAAAATAAACAATCCATCAAATGTTAATCAATCCAATTTTCATGGATTAAGTGTCAAAAATTTTCAGCATTCTTCAATATTGACTTGTAATCAACATCTCAATGACGTAGGGACCAATTGTACAAAAAACGGAAAAGAATTCATCTTATATCTGTTGGAGATTCCAAACAGTTTATATGGAAATAAGTGCACAGACAATTATTACAAAATGTAATTTATCACTGAAGACAATTTCAAATTTGAAGTTCATATTCTCATGGATTAAGTGTTCAAAATTTCTGCTTTTGCTTTCATCATAATTTCTATTGTTATTATTAATATTAGTTCTTTCATGAACACAAACCGGTAAATTTTCCATGAACATGACGAAAAAGTCTATTATGCACAGCATCAAACTTTCTGTCGACTGCCTGACGTGGTGTGGTGTCGACCGCCGGACGTGATGGGGGTCTTAACACACAACAAGAACCGGAGAAACCAGATTGGCTTGATACGGGTGTCGCTGATTTTATGAATTGTCTATTTTCCATTAGCATGACGAAAAAGTCTATTATGCATAGCATATAACATTCTGCCGACCGCCTGTCGTGATGGGAATCTTAACACACATCAAGAACCGGAGAAATCAGGTTGGCTTGATACGGGTTTCGCTGATTTTGTGAATTGTCAAATTTTCCATGAACATGGCGAAAAGTCTTATTATGCACAGCATCAAATATTCTGTCGGCTGTCTGACGTGGTGTGGTGTCGACCGCCTGACATGATGGGGGTCGTAACACAAAACAGGAACCGGAGAAACTAGATTGGCTTGATACAGGATACGCTGATTTTGTGAATCTGAAAAATACAGAAAAAAGGAGAGCAGACACGTTCGCTCAAAAAATGAATTAAGGGTGGGTGGGTGGGTGGGTGGGTGCCGTTTTCGTTCCTAGCTTACATGTGCTGATGACGTCAAAGAATACGTCATCAAAAGATAACTCCAAATGTATTACTAAATCATTCATCATGATTTACGTCCCTTTGTTAAAGCATCAAAATTAATTTATTCCTTCTATAAATGGCATTATCGTCTATAGCCGATAATGCTTATTATCTCGGAAATAAATTCAACAACATAGTAACCATGTAGAACTGTATAATATTTGGCATAATATGGCCTGGCAGTCGACAATAATTATCAATGTTCAAGTTTGATCAAAGTTCAATGTTAAGTTAATCAATAATCAATCAAATGTTAATCCAATAATTAATCAATCAAATCAATAATCAATCAAATCGATAATCAATTATCATCAATCAAATCAATTATCAATCAAATCAATTACCAATTAAATGTCAATTAAATCAAATACCAATCAAACGTCAATAAAATCAATTATCAATAAAATAAATAATCAATCAAATGTTAATCAATCCAATTTTCATGGATTAAGTGTCAAAAATTTTCTGCCAATGAGCGCCAGTTGCGCTCACGCCAACAATACAAATTTTTGACATGACTTTCAAAATGGTATTTGCATGCCAGAAATTTAAATAAACTTCCAATACTGCCAGGCCTAATAAACAATTTATACGGTCGGGTACATGTATAGAATTCGGGCTCGTTTGAAATGATTCTAGAGATTGAATTGTTAACAAAATATGTCATTTCGACAAGCGATAAATGTACACCGTCGGGTAAAAACAGACCACTGGAATGCAAATTTGTCGTTTGAAATCCGGGTGTTTGGCCTGATACTAAACTAAATCACTTGTCCATCAAAGGTCAATCACAACAGCTATCAGCCAATCAATCACCTAAACAATCAATCCATCAATATTGACTTGTAATTTACAAGTCCAAAGCCGCAAGTACCAACTGTACATACCACAGAAATAAACTTTAATCAATCAATCATCAATCAGTCAATCAATATTGACTTGTAATTAGCAAGTCAAACTTCGTAAGTAGCAATTTTTACAAACGACAAAGATTTAACCTTAGATAAATCAATCATCATTCAATCAATGAAATATCAAATATTGACTTGGAATCAAGTCTAAGATCGTAAGTACCAATTGTACAAACGACAAAATAAAATAAACTAAAATCAATCAATTATCAATCAATCAATCAATTCAATTCAATCAATATTGACTTGTAATCCACAAGTCCAAGGCCGTAAGTACCAATTGTACGAACGACAAAAAAATGAAACTGTTGGTGATTCCAAACATTATTTATAAAATCAAATCATATCAAATTAAATCAAATCAAACCAAATATCAAATCAATCAATAATGACTTGTAATGAATAAGTCCATGGTCGTAAGTACCAAATTGTACAAACGTCAAAAATAAATAAATAGATAAACTAAATTCATTCAATTATCAATCAAACAATCAATCAATCAATTCAATCAATATTGACTTGTAATCCACAAGTCCAAGGCCGTAAGTACCAATTGTACAAACGACAAAAAATGAAACTGTTGGTGATTCCAAACAGTAATAAATAAATCAAATCAAATCATATCAAATTAAATCAAATCAAACCAAATATAAAATTAAATCAAATCAATCAATATTGACTTGTAATCAACAAGTCCAGCCAGGGTCGTCAGTACCAATTGTACAAACGACAAAAATAAATTAATAAATAAATAAAATTAAATCAATCAATCAATCATCAATCAATCAGTCAATCAATCAAATCAATACTGACTTGTAATCAACAAGTCCAAGGCCGTAAGTACCAATTGTACAAACGACAAAATAAAACTGTTGGTGATTCCAAATATTATTAATCTAATCAAATCAAATTAAATTAAATCAAACCAAAACAAATCAAATATGATCAAAACAAATCAATCCATAATGACTTGTTATCAACAAGTTCATGGCCGTAAGTACCAATTGTACAAACGACACAAAAATAAACTAAAAGAATCAAATATTGATCAATCTTTTTTCATTCAAATCAAATAAAATCAAATAAAACGATAGTTAATGTTGACTAAACATATCATTATATATATTGTTTAAAGCGACGTGCCTCATAATTTGACTAAGTCACTAAGTGCCGCACACTGTATCTTCTTAAAAATCATATTTGTCTATGGCATTATACATTGTATCTTTATGCCCTTTATCTTATTGTTAAAAAGGGGTTATTTACTTCGTCTTCAAATATGTCGAAAATGCCTGCGGAATTAGCTGTGCATCCGCATCTAAGGCCAATTGACGAAAAGTTTCTTATTGCATCAAATTATTAACATCTGGAACATGTACAGCCTTAATATGAAAACTAAACTGCAATGACCAAATACCTATGGACGAAAGGGTTATAAGGATTATAACTCGCTCCGGATTTCGAGATAATTATATGATTTCTCTATTAAAAACATATTTAAGTTGGCAAAACCTTTCCTTCTACTAATAGCATGCCAATGCAATTGGTGCCTTTCTGTTATTTCTGACAGAATCTTACTGTGCACCATATCTGCAGCCACTGCAGGAAGTACCAATGTCACTCAAAGTATACACCACAGCCAAAGTAGAAGCAACCTGCACTCTCATTAAAAACTGAAGGTCGCTGTTAGTCAACAATTCGTATTCTAACATACCAAAACATCGTTATATCGAGGGAGAAACAGCCTCCTCATTTCGATGTTGATGTGTTGTTTGTTTGGGGTTGTTTGTTGTTGTTGTTTTATAATCTACCCTAAAGTACACGTAATTTATTTTATCCCATGGAATTCAAATCTCCCTTAACTTAGACTTATTCCAGAAACAAAGGCTCAGCAGGGAACTCATCTAAAAGGCAAAAACATTCATCTTCAACTACTGCCGTATAAATGCCCTGTGAAATGAAATCATCCAAAAATTGACCAATCTTTTTTCTTTCAGTTATGATTGCAATAGCCAACTCGAGAAATTTAGAAAACGTTTTGAAAATTGAGCAACTTGAACTGACGAAATGTTCATTGAGATTCACTAATCAATGAAATATAGGCCACCTAGCTGATTGCCTTATAAATCAATATCCCATCGGTAAATGGGATAACGCCTGACAATTTGTACCGCATCATCAAAATCTGAGTATTGAACCTTTGTCGATTACGAGTAAATTAAAACATTTACTCTAGTCGAGCCTAAGCTTAAGACCACCTGTAAATAAAGACGACCTGTTGATAAAGACCAAATATTAGTTTTCCAATCAAGAATAAATTCACATGCGAACAAAGAACACACGCCTTCAACAAATTAAAGTATGGCGTTTAAGTAATTAATGTGAAACCGCCTGTGCGTTTTAGCGCTAGACCAGTAGATGAGACTTTAGGGTTAAACAAGGTTTTTGTTGTTTTTGGTGGATTTTTATTTATTTATTTATTTATTTTTCTTTTTCAGTCCTAACATATTTTCCGCCTCAACTCCCAGAGTTTTATCAAACAATAGATTCATGACCTTTAACAGTTTTCAAATCTTACATTCAATCGGTGCACTTGACCTAGAGCATCCTGGAGGAAACCCGTTTTCAAAACCATTTTTTTTTAAATTATTATTATTTTCCAGAATCTTGTTTATTAAGGGTACTGATCAAAGTACCTTCTTAATGCATCGCCTTTACCATTGGCGTTTAACCTGTTACAAAAACATGATATAATTGCCAGCGGTTGCAGGAACATTAAATAGGCTAATTATTAAGGGAGAAAACCGCTTACAAAAAATTTGGTGCGTGATTGAGGAAAAATTACGTCCACTGATCCAGAGACTACGTTACTGGGTGTGCCGCTTGCAAAAATACGGATGGATGAGCGTACATGCACAAGGGTTTCAAAACAGAGCCATCTTTATAATTAAATTTTTAACAATAAGATGGACATTCAGATTTTACATGGCTAGCAGTAAAAACAGACAACAATTTATCTATAAATGGCCGTCATTATTCGACCATGACCTTGAAGGCTCATTAGCCCTGAGCAGATGGAATTGAATATCATACTGGTAACAACTGCCTAAAGGATTCAATTGAGAAGCCTCTCTCATAATTACATGCACATGTAGCATACTTTAAGATGGTGTTTTTGTATGTACCGTCGAGTAACCTCAAATCGTGATACCGTTGAAATCGTGATACCGGATATATTTATATCTAGCTCGGTTTTGTTTTATGACGTCAAAACACGGAAGTCAACTTCAGAAACGTCAAGTGACCGTCTGCAACAAAAAATGCTTCGTGTAGTTCTTGGAGGCGTAAGAAAACTGTTTTTCTTTCTAAACTACTATAAAATAGTATGAAAATGTTAATGCAATAAAGTAGCATATCTATTCCATTCAATTTTAATGAATATATCGATGTTTTCCCCATATTACACAATGCAGCCGATTGTTTACAAATTTGACAGCTAGGTCACGGTCAATAAAGACTGGTTTAAATTGCTAACATGTTATTATCGAAATGGAAAGTAATGGTACCTCCTTATATGTGCGACTAATGTAAGAGACGTCAAGAAGTGTCGTTATTCAATATAACGTTCTCAGTTAACCAAATGACGTTTGTTTGATGTACTTGTAAATCGTATGCAATGTATATAGGTTTATGGAAGCCCACCTCCAGCAAAAAGAAAATACAGGCAGTACTCGCCTACAACCCTGAACAAGGCTTATAAGAGCGTTATTGAGGGAAGTCTCTCTGTGCGGAAGGCATCGAAGGTATACAATGTGCCGATGCAGACTGTGAGGGATCGTATGTTGGGACACGTGGACCCCGAAACTACCAGGTTAAAGAAAATAAATTCAGTAAATTTAAAGATTTTGATTGGATTTGTTGATTTATAACTCGGTTCATATAAATTGGTGAGTGTTCACTCTACTATTTTATATTATTTACAGGTCTGGACCAGGGCCCCTGCTGACGCAGCTAGAGGAGGCTAGGCTCGTAGAGCACATTTCTTATATGGCAAAGGTTGGGTACCCTTACACGAGGGCAGAGGTGATTAATATAGCCTCAGAATTTGCTTCCTGCCTAGGTAGAAGAGACAGGGATAGTAAACCCTTGTCCTACAAGTGGTTTTATGCCTTCTTAGATCGGTGGCCCGAACTTAAAGTTCAGCAACCCAAGACGGTTTCTGAGTTAAGAGCCAGGGCAACATCACAGGAAAGTATAAATAACTATTTCTCGGAACTAGACAGGGTCCTAGTCAAGCACAATCTGAAGGAAAGTCCCGAGTCAATCTACAATCTTGATGAAAAGGGAATTCAGCAAACGTTCAATCCTTCCTATATTGTTGGTCCGGCTGACACAACGACGTGTGTGGTGACATCTGAGAAGTCCAACACGACAACCATACTTGGATGTGGAAATGACCTGGGACAGCACATACCGCCATATTTTGTATTTAAAGGTAAGCATTAAGCATATCTTTCGCACATAATTATCTTCTATGTCACATTGCCAATGTAAATTGATAAAAAAATATATATTTCAGGAGCTAGAATGAGAACAGAGTTGTTGGAGGGAGCATCGCCGGGGGCACAGGGTACGTTACCAGCAGCGGATGGTCGAATGGAGAAGTGTTCCAGAACTATCTGGAAACACATTTTATAAATTATGCCGTTGGCAAACGTCCATTACTTCTCTATGATGGGCATCGCTCACATATATCACCCAGTATTATTGACTGGGCCATTGAAAATGACATAATTCTATATGTCTTGCCCCCACATACGTCCCATATTTTACAACCAATGGATGTAGGTTGTTTTGGTCCGTTTTCCAAACTGTACAGTTATGAATGTAGTAAATTTCAGAGGGAAACTGGCAAAACAGTCGATAGGTACAGCGTATCTATGATTGCTAGCAAGGCTTATGCTATAGCCCTTTCAGCAAAAAATTTGCAGGCTGCTTTCAAAACAGCAGGTATATACCCATTTTGTCCTGAGTCCGTAGATAATGATCTTATGGAAACAAATCGACTGAGATCAGAACATCAGTCTTGCCTCACTAAAGAGGTCTGTCAGTCTTGTCCTGATAATGTTGAGTCAGGGTCTGATTCAAGTGAAACCATTCCATATGGTGATGAGGTATTGGTAGCTGTTCCCCTTGCAACTGAAAACGTAAGTAATAGTGACCATTCAACCCCCACATGTAGTGGCGATGTAAGCCATGATAATGAAAATACTGAAATTGCCTCATTCTTTAAGAAAAAGACCTGTATTCCAACCCCCTTTCAAGACTGAGAGAAAGTCAATTAGCAAAATCATTGCAGGTAAGACAATTACAGAGTCTGAAACCAGCAAAAAGGTCAAAGAATATTTGACGTCAGTATCTGCTCCAAACAAGTCGAAACCTTCCCCTGTTCATAAAAAACTCCTGCTTTCAGACCCCCTGTCCTTGTAAAGCAGTCTGTTGCCAAAGTTGTCCGCTCCAAATCTAACATATCTGCAGATAAACCTGTTCAATCTACATCTGGCCTGCAAAAGCCTGGTGGTCCCATTGACCTTAATACACCATAACACTCAGAAGATGATTTTTCTGATGTTGAGGACGATGAAAAATGTTGCATTTGCGGGAAATTTCAACCAGATGAGCTCGTCAATTGCCAGAGTGTTGTGTTTGTAAAGTGGGCACAATATGACATATGTAAGCATTGGACACACTTGATCTACTGTTCGAATGTTAGGGTGATTAGAAGGGGCGATGTTTTTAAATGCCCACATTGTGCATAAAACTGTTGATTTGTGTTTAAAATGTAAATGATACCAATACAGGTGTAATCGAAAGTAAAAGAAACCAAATAAAATCGAATGTTAAAGTGTTTCTGTTGTTGCAGTACCATCCATTTCGCTCTAAGCAACCATTTCGTAAAGCTCACGAAAACTCCTATACCATCCTAAATGGAAGGTCTTTCCGGTACATGTATAAAAATGTCAGCCTCCAGTAAGATAGCAACGCAGAATACTTTCAGAATATGTATGGATTGAACGAGGTAAGATGTGATTTTTATTTGATCCTTCATTTTGTTAGCGCATACAAATATTGTTAAGGAAATCGAACGTTGTTTCCTTATCGTAACAAAAACCGGTTACTCGAGGGTAAATCGGCACATAATTTATAAATGCATCTGTCCATGTAGACCTGTCGTCTGTCGATATTTCCGATTTTATTGACTTTTGAAAATTAACGTGTCGTTAGTAAGTTAAAAATGACTATCTGCGTCTTTTAATTTTGAAATTAAAATTTTTAAAAGAAGTGTTAGATCTAAATTTACATAAATTTCCCTTAGGTCAGGATGGATTCGAACTGCGGAACCCTGATTTTGAAGGCAAAAGCCTAAAACCATTGCAATGTTGTCTCCAAGAATTTAGTAATAATAATAATAATAATAATAATAATAATAATAATAATAATATTAAAGGACCTTTCTCACCTGATATTGGGACCCCTTTGGACTTCATGTAGATTCTAAGTAGAAGTGGCCTCTGTCTGCAAGGGGGATCAGCACTTGCAGGACACCGACGGCTAGCGACTGCAACTTCAGGTGTCGATGGAAAATAACTGCTGTGCCCCAAGCACGGTCAATTGAAAATGGCTGCGCCGAAATTCCAAAGCTTGGCGAGGATTGCATCAACGTTTTCTGTGCGGCCGGCACTGAATACATCAAAGAGTAATTCGGCAGTGGCCCGAGTGGCTTTATTCCGATCCATAGTCCTTCCGATCCACTGCACAGCCGGTGTCGAGGTTCTAGGCGTGGAGTTCCCAACGCTTTGACCGGCACTTGAGCATCGTTTGTGATCCACCCGTAATTCATTAGATATTTCTGTAGATCGCAGCCTTTTTACGACCAAACCTGCTAAAAGTGTCAATGTTCTTTCATTTCCTTAATCCTTTCATCGCATTCTTGAGAAATTTCGCTGATGTAACTGGATATATTTTAGTCAGTAAATTTTGAATGCCGTTTTCGTTCCTAGCTTACATGTGCTGATGACGTCAAAGAATACGTCATCAAAAGATAACTCCAAATGTATTACTAAATCATTCATCATGATTTACGTCCCTTTGTTAAAGCATCAAAATTAATTTATTCCTTCTATAAATGGCATTATCGTCTATAGCCGATAATGCTTATTATTTATCTGAACCAAATTAGAGGTGTATTTTTAATATTGCTTGATGCCGCCATTCTGAACAATTTGGCAGGATTTATATATAATTGTTATCAATAATTGACCAATCATTAGTGTAGATGTGTGTAGCTATT
>JAZAYU010000153.1:600000-754241 GCA_038501625.1 Corbicula japonica
CCCATGGGAAAGCAGTGTAGATCCAGATCAGCTGGCACATTCATACTATCTGATCAGGATTTAAATTGTTTGCGTTCAGATTCATATGGTTATTTCTGATAAAGTAGCAAAAAGTGTAGATTCAGATCAGACGGCCCAATATATAATATGAAGTAAAGGGATAAATGAGTTAAAAGTCAAAAACTACAGAAATTCAACTCAGCAAGGGTTGTTATGAGTACAGAAAGGGTGACAAGGGCACAAAAGGAAATAATAACAGGATTTCCTTTTTGAACCAAACAGCAATCAAAGATCCCCAAACTCTCCGCAAAACAAACAGTCGTTAAAGGATAAAACAATGTGTGCGGTTTGTGTACCCCTGAAAATCAGATGCAAAAACAACAAGATAATTACTTTATACCCCATTTGAAGGTACCCTTAAAGTGTCAAACTGATACTTTTTATCTTTATGAGTTTATGTTTGACGTCAATACTGATAAAATTTCAGGTGACAAATGTATATGTGGGTAAAGACGCTCAACACCATGATCAAAATGAATCTTACAAAAAACATGTTTTTTATCTGTTTATCTTAATCCTTTACTCCATGGGATATAGCTGTTATCCCGTGGGCGAACAACATAGATCCGGATCAGCCAGTATCATTTAGTTATTTCTGACAGGGCTGCAATCAGTGCAGATCCGGATCAGACTGCAGTAAAGTGCGAACAGGCCTGAAGGTTATAAAACTGAGTTTGGAAACCAGTCTCAAATCTCAAGCATCTGATTGGCTGAAATGGCGACTGGTCGCCATTTCAGCCAATCAGATGCTTGAGATTTGAGACTGGTTTCCATGCTTAGTCTTATAACCTTGGGCACTGAACTGGACATACATTTGTTATACAACCTTTATATATTGAAGTAAAGGATTGAAATCTCAAAGATTAACGAAAATTTCTCCATTTGACGACAGAACAACGATCCCAGTGCATTTCTCAAACAATTGACTGATTTGATACTCAAAACAGTACTTTTTTTACACCATATTTCAAAACTGTGTTGGCAGTTTAAGAAAATTAAAAAACCCTGGCACTGAAACTAGCAGACATGCACCATTATTTTATTAATACAGATTGTACTCAGAAGCCGAATGTGGTTGATTTATTACTGACAATCGGCAAACAATGTAAACAATTAGTATTAATTGAATTAATCAAATAGGTCCTTAACAGCATAATAATATCCGAATGGGAAGATAATGCAGATAATGCCGATCTGTTAGGCTACTTCTGATATCAGCTAGGTGATTATCTCTCCCATTCTTTGACTCGTTTTGATGTCCGCTTGTCATGCAATGTAGCCATAAAATTATGGCTATCGTTTTTGATAGTATTTTAGTGTATTCGTTGATTCTCTGTCGTAACCGGTTACTCAGCACTTTTTTGTTGCGGCGTAACAACAGATTAGAATCATTAAAACCTGATTAAATAGAATTTAAATGCAAACAGTTTCAAGGTCTAGTATTCAATCCAAGATTTGCTGGTGCATTTGAGTCTCTGCCGGATGCGTTTTGGCACAAACTTTGACATCACACCACATTACACTGTTTTCTAAGGTATTACACATTGATGAAAACATGTCCTGGTAAGGTCATTTATGACTACAGAGGGGTACTGACTAGACCACTTCAAAAAATAGAATCAGTGTAAATTTGGACTAATCCATGATGCAGTAGACCTTTGACCATGCCACTGTAAACCTTTGACCATCCTACAGACAACACTGAATTTCTACAACCGATTTCCTATTTCCTCGTTTGAAAAAATCCAAGCAGACACAGAGTTCAAAGTACTGGGTTTTACTTTCTGAGCTAAATACTGACTTTTTTAGTCCAAGTGTGCAGTCTGGATCATGACTGGTTGAAGACTTTTATAATACTCTGACAGATGAAAAACAGTTAACAAGAATGTTCTTTAATTTTCTATACTTAAAAATTACTCATCACCCATAAATAAGGCTATTTGAGAAAGGGTTAACCCTTTCCTTGATATATACGCATTTTTACGCATGTGCGACCAGTGTAGATCCAGATCAGCCGGCACATCCGTGCCGTCTGATCAGGATCTGCACTGGTCTCATTGTGGTCAGAAATAACCTAATGAATCAAAAAGCAAACAGTTCAGATCCTGATCAGACGGCACAGATGTGCCGGCTGATTAGGATCTAAACTGTTCGCCCTAGCAATAAAGGTGTATCTATACAGGAAAGGGTTAAGGACACATTGCAATTCTCTTACAATAAATTTTCATACTGCAAATCAAGCAACATCTATGTATCGAAGAACAAGTTTCACAGTTAAAGGCTTAGTACAAAGTCCTAACATGCCGGTAATAAATAAACAAAGTAGACTTGCAGTGAAATTAAGCTACCTATCCCTTTACAATCATGTTAAGGAGTTGTTGATAATATTATAATATATGCAAATTAGTATGAAAAACATATTCAATTTACAAAATGAAATAATCTGACAAACTTTTGTAGTGTTAACGTCATTTTACATGACAAAAACACAAGTTCATAAGAAACTATAGTGCCTAAGTTTTGTTTTTAATTACCATTAATGCAAACTGAGCTTTTCTATGACGCCAAACACACTATAAAGGTATCAATTCTTGGCCGAAGCTCAAAAAAAACATTGTAATACTATAATAACCAAAACAAAACTAGTATCCTTGCGTAACAAAAGATCCATTTTCATTTAAATTTATAACCTTGATATGTTTTTTCAGACATTATCTTTGACCCGTCTCAGAAAATGATTTTGTTCACACCACAATTTTATAATTCAACCCCCTACTTCGGATAAGGTCTTTGCCAAGTCAAAAATAATCCTTTTTGTAAATACATAATTCTGATTTAAATTTTAAATTAAACAGTTGAGTTCAAAAGTTATTCGTACGCTGGATGTCACTTTATGAGAAAATCCGCTGGACAGAGGACAATCAAGTCAGTTCTCATATCTGCTCAGGCACAATTAACAACTTACTCCGATTTTCATTACAAAATACAACCCATAAAAATGACAAGAACAAAACAAATAAGATAAACTTCATTTGTATGGGCACGTAAAATTATTTGAATTTCAACTCTTTTATCCCCATACTGTGCGTTTTCAAAAATATAAATCTCAAGTATAGTATGTTCTTGATAACCAAACATTCACATGACTGACTAAATATGGTTTAACCCTTCCATTGATACACTTTTATTGCGTGGGCGAACAGTTTAGATCAAGATCAGCTGGCATATCTGTGCATTATGATCAGGATCTAAACTGTTTGCTTTTTGATTTGTTAGTTAACTCTGACCAAACTGTGACCAGTGCAGATCCTGTTATGACGGGACGTATGTGCGGGTTGATCTGGATCTATACTGGTTGCACATGCATAAAAATGCATATAAACGGAGGAAAGGGTTAACAGCAAATTTGATGTTGTTATGTTCCATTTATGACATTTGCAAACTTGAAAAATAATAAAACATGCCAAATTTATTTATGCCCGTTTCTATAAACATTTGGATATCATGTAATCGTCTACTTGGCCATGTAATTCAAGAGTAAGAAAGACAGATTAATGTGTTCAGGATTTTTATTTATTCATTGTCAAATAAGGATATTTATTTTCAAAAGTACTCTTGTAGTTTACAAAGGTGTATCATAAACCAAAATAAATAATATTATTAGAAATATAATCATGTTTTTGTTATTTTCCATTCTGTACAGGAAATAGGAAATACTTCCTCTTCATATATGAACAAGTAGGGCTTGTAATGCCATCACTTTTATTATTATATTTATAATTAAAGACAAATTTTGTTAGTTAAATAACGAAAAAGGTTTCTTTATGTCCTTTCGCCATTTTTGATTGAAGAAATAAACATTATTTCGGGCCGAATCTTGTTATGAAACATGATTCAGCAATATTTCGAAATTTAAAATCGGATAGTAAATTTTCCACCTCACTGAGTGATGACAGAGAAAATTATGCCAAATGTTTATTACAGTATCCTGTCAGAAGTTTTTTAGTGCGTTCATGTGAAACCTACACGTCATGCTACATTTTCCGAAACTATAAAAGTGTGTGGTATAATAATACTGCTTCAATGAACAATCTAAATGAATATATAAAATAAAATATAAGTTTGCTAAAGACCCTTGTATATCATAAATATCTTTGTCAGCCTCTATAGTGTGTTTCTAACTCTAGTTGTTGTTGTTGTTGTTGTTTTTACTTTGCCACAAAGCTTATAATAAGATAAGATCAATATTGTATATACACTTACCCAAGCCCAAACACCCATCCCCATTAACCATTATTATTTTAATGTTTTCCAGTGAATTAGAGTGATTTCTAAGTGAAATAAAAATGGTATTTTTTTTTATTTTCACTGAAACGAAACTGACAGAGGCCTTTACTACACCCATCCCCTCCCCCACCTGCACATGCCTAAACTGCATCAGGTAAATAAATATTGTACGTCTTAAAAATATGTACAGTTGCTCATTTGTTTTATGTTAGAGGAAATCTTGTAATTTGTAATGTTGACAGTGGCTTAACAATTGTGCCCGCACTGCCAGCATGATCATTTAAATGTCTTGGAATCATATTGGTTTCTGACAGATTTCCATTAAAACATTTGGTAATTGCTTCTTCAAAAATGGCTGCAAGCCGCAGTACAAACGATTATTAATGTGCGAAGAAAGTAATTACGACACCGTATTGCTGATGCTAATTTCTCTGCCATTCAATTCTAGTAGCAGCAGAATGAATCGAAAAAAGATCGCCTTCAACGAAAATAGAATGAGTCCTGGAAATGTTTTCCAGCGGGCATTGTTTGCCGAACACGTTAATAAGGAACTTGTTGATAAATATGTAGATGAGGAAAGCTGCAATAAAGTTGATGACAACTGTTTTTTGTTGTCCTTTTTTGTCCAAAAAAATTTTCAGCTTCTTTTACACTTTTACAATTACATTTAAAATTTAATATAGACAACTTTTGCGACTGGACAAGAGTGGTCTTTATAGTGGGGGGGGGGGGGGGGGGGGGGGTTAATTTTAGAGAAGAATAAGTGCAAAACTATAAAAAGCCACATTAAAAAAAATGGTTGTTATCAGTGTTATCTTAATTCTGGGGTCGTCTTTATGACGGGTTTTACAGTAAAATCTTTTTATCGAGAAAAAAAAGGAGGAAAATATTCACATAAGAAACTGCAACTTGATCCTATGATGACCTCATTGTACATTCTATATGATTGGATGTCAGATACTTAAGAAAAATTCATTATAATATTCGCTACCCTTTACCCTATCCTCATAGATAACCATCAAAATGGTAATATCTGTAAACGGTTTCGGATACCCAAATCCTGGCACCATCAAAAACTGTTAGATTAGAGGCCAAATGGTTACAATTACTCAATCAGAATGATGTCTTTCTGAAATATTGTATTCTTCTATCATAAGGATAAGCCAACACATCGAATAGAAAATGTAATTCATTATTTTTCTCTCGCTGTTTACTTACTGTGGATGAATTTACACTTGTGGGCATAAAATTTTGTGGTTTTCTGTTAAACACTATTCACATTTGCGTGAGTTCTTAATTTCGTGGAACTCAATTTTGGTAACTAGTCCTGGTCCAATTCTTTGGATTGTAGTGGTTTTTAATTCATGGATTGATTTGCCCATGAAAGCTACAAAAAATATTATATCATGAATATTAATGATTTTACAGTATCTGCTGAATAAAATATTATCGAGGCAGCTAGGAAACAGCACTGTGAAGCACTTTGTAATTGGCCTGGGGGTGTGCGGGACCAAGGATGCAGTTGTGGGGTTCTTGGCAGGGAGATGAGTGTGGGAGGGGGGGGGGGGGGGGGGGGGGTGAAGGGACACAGGAGCTGAGGCACACATATCAATGAGAGGCTGGCACACAGAGATATGAGAATCTGACAGTGAACAACTTCACATTACTGGAAATCTGGCAAAAACCTGGTAGGGGGTAAAACTGCTGAAATGTAAGTTTAATGTCTAAATCGGCAGGGTCTGACTTTTGTTATAGAATATGCTAGCCAACTCTTAAATGTCTCATGGCCACATTTTCCAAATGTCACATACAGCCAAGCAACTTTGAAATGTTTTTGGGTTAAAATGAAATGTTGCACAGTGTTGTAAGTTATTCTGTGGTATTAAAGTTACATCTTCTGGTGCTGTGTAAACAACCAGGCAATCCCTGCTACTAGGTTGATGGTTCAGTTTATCCCCGGAGCAGCAAAGAAAGAGGCTGCATGGCAACACAAGTCACCCGTCAATGATCTAATCCAAGACATTGCTCTATGTGTCAGAGCTTGAGCAACCAAAGTGTTTTATGTTTTAACCAACCACCATAACTTAGCAAGTTTTAACCCTTTTACTCCATATATACTATAATTTTTAAAGTTCTTGCAACAAGTGTAGATCCAGGTCAGCTGGCAAATCTGTATGAGATCTACACAGGTAACTTCTTGGTTATAAAATAACCTAATTAATCTAAAAGCAAACTGCGTACATCCAGATCAGTGGCGTAGCTACTATAAGGCCCTGTAGGCCCGGGCCTACAAGTTGGACAAGAAATTGACATTTTCTAAAATTCCAAAATACAATAAAACAGGAGGGATGAAGATGGTAGCCGGTTGCAGTCGTTTGTTTTGAAGCCCCCTAAGAACCCCTTTCCAAGGGAGCACCTTGTATGGGCCTACAACTTGAAAAAAGCTGGCTACGCCCCTGCAGATCAGACATCCCAATGTATCTGGATCTACCCAGTTCGCCCATGGGATAACAGCCATGTCCGTTGGAGTAAAAGGGTTAATATATAGAGCGCAATATCTCATCGTCTCATACATCAAAAATTTCTGAAATTTAGGACAATTTTCCGTTTCTACAATAAATTTTCATACTATTTCCCTTATCTTACTTGTTATCAATCTAGAGGACAAAACCCAAGATCGCGCTGCACTGTGTTAACTCGGAACATTGATCTGCATTTTCTAATCATACAAATCACTAGACTGATTGCATGCTGGTTTGCATGTCGCATGTGCATGTTTTACAAGAAATCCAGGCCTTGTATTGAACTTTTGCATAAACTTCTTAATTTAAAGCAGCTTATTCACAGATTGTGAGACATCAAAGTCTGTCACTTTTTTCATGTATGCAAGAGAGTTTATGTCAAAAAAGCACTCTTATGATTAAACCCTTTACTCCACATAATATATTCATTTTATTTTTAATTATTTTTATAGTTATAATTACCTTGAAAATCTGACAAGGAAAATAAAGAAAAGGAAAAGTAAAAGTAAATGCAAGTTTTTTGTAATAAATAAAAGAAATTCAGTTCAATATGACCTTGACCTACAGATTTTTTTACACCATTACCTTGTTGTCAAAACCCTATAAACTGTAGTTTGAAGATGACTTTTAAATAATGGCAACAACTCAGTAAATGTTTTGACAGCCAGAGAGAGGTCCAAATGTATCACCTTTATTCAATATAATTACTGTTTTTTATTAATCTGACTTTTTATACTTTATAGGGTTTTTACTGTGGGATGTTAAGTGCAGGTTGAAGATTATGCGACTAAGAAATTCACTGAATATGTTCAAAAAAGCAGCTTTAATTTAAAGCGTTATTTGCCTTCGGGCGGTCGACGATGAATTAAGATGTTTAGTGTAAACACACAAGAGCACCATAGAATACAAAATAGTGCAGTTGCTAACGTGTAACTTGTCACCCCATACCTGCTGAGTCAGACAAAAAACAAACACTTGCAGTAAAACGTCATCGCAACCAAGATATTTTGTTTGCCATCGTTCCTAAAGAGTGATCATTTTCTAATAAGATATGGTACGGATATAAATTAGACCAACTGTTAACAATCCTTTTATTGCTAATTTTGTCATGATCGCTATCCTGTTTTATTTGATCAACCATATCCGTCATAAATTTATGAAACTAAAACAGCTTTGATTTCTAATTTACAGCACCTGAAAATCATTTATATTGTCACCCCAGTGCAAAAACGCCTTAACTCCTTCAAATTTCCATGGTACTTATACCATTTTTACACCAAGGTGATGATTTGTTACATTTTGGTTCGTAACCAAAATGACCATATTGTTATTGTGATCTTAGTCACCAAAACGTTCATTTAGATAATGCTTTTTTCTTGTCCAGTGAAGACAAAATCTTACGATCTTAATTATAACTGTTTTTAACGATTTTGATAAAGAAATACAGTATGATCAAAGTATCGGAAAAAAATTAACGATTTTGAAAAAAAAATCAGTCTGTCAAAGTATCGAAATTAAGACTAATCTACTGATTTATCAAAAACTTTACTTTTCATTAAACTGTTTATACCATCAAGTTGTCAAGATTTTGAACAGCTCCACTTAAATACTCAAGAAAAACAACAATTACAAAAACTTATCATAAACAAGTCCACTTCAAAAACAAAAAAAAGTGACTGACAGTGTACTAATACAAATTGATCAAAGGAGAAAGTGTCGGCCCAGGTGCGAGAAGAGGTATATTATTTACACATGTCCAGCGAGAACAAATAATGGCTGTCCTGTGTCAACCACTATCCTCGGGGACCTACTGAAACTTGGGAACACCTGGATATATTGGCCATACTAGCTGGATATTTTATAATGAGACATGACTTAAAATGATTTTTACACAATCCAGGCAGAAACTTTCACTTTTGTACAATAGAGAACAAGCCCATGTTTTAATGTCATTACAGACAAGGAAATTTATTGATCCTTTCAGAAAAGTTCACACCTTAGAACAATAGGCTGCAGACAATTAAACAAGTGGAAACATCCAGGCTTTATAAAATCTATTAAAAGTGTTCATTGAAGACTTCCTGTATCACACCAAAATGTGACAATGCCATAAGATAATAAAACTGGGAATGGAAACCTGTCTCAAATCTCAAGGATCTGATTTGCTGTTATGGAGTCTCTATTTAGCCAAACAGATGCCCGAGATTTGAGACTGGTTTCAAATCTCCGTTTAGGTTTATAACCTACAGCCCATAGCTCTCACATTTCCAAAACCAGAATTTTCCATATATGCAGTGACATTTAACCCATTACTCCATATATAACTGTTTGTGCACATGTGTGACCAGTGTAGCTCCAGATCAGTCACATCTGTGCTGTCTGATCTGGATCTGCACTGGCTGCATCTTGGTCAGAAACTACTTAATTTAAATTAAAAATCAAACTAGGCAAATCCTACTTTTTACTTGTCTTAAAATAAATTGACCCTTCTTTATTTTTATACAATTTTTTGTTCGTTAATTATTACATGTTAACAAAACTTGAAGAAGAACAATGTAAATGTCAAACAAAACTGATACATAACAAATTATTAACAATATTTGTTTGACAGTATCTGTCCCCTAAGACCCTGAGGCACAAAACCTGAAATAAACTGGAGAATCAATCACAGTTTTTATTGACCTTTCACAAAAAAATGATATCTTGTAGCCTGAAGTGCTGGGAGGAACTTGACACAAAAAAACTTGTAAAACTATTGCCTTCTTTGATCCTAAAGGTCACACAATTGTGATAAGCATTTTATTTTACCACATTTTCAATCTTACTTTAGCCACTTTAGCCAAGGTGTCCCTATTTTATGGGAATCTAATTTAATTTTCACCTTCATGAAAGGCAAATATCCTTGTAAAGGTTCAATATGGTGTGATAATACCTTTTGATGTTTGGATCTTGTATGCCTTTATTTAGAATTCAAATAATATGATCAGGTCAAAGGGTCTACGATATACTAAGCAAAGTCATTGAATTGATTGAGCAACCCAAGATTTGTTGCAATTAAATAGGTACTTCCTGTTGTACTTTATCCAAAACGTGCACAAACGGGAGCTCGTCGACCTAGTTTAACCGTGCATGAATGTCAACATGTTCTTCTCTGCATTGTAATCTTAACAAACTCCTATCATGATCGGCATATTTTGAGTTTTTGAATCGCCTTTCATTATAATTCATATTCAATTATACGGACGGTGGGGTTTACTCTCAGGATATTTAACATAACGATTTCTCAAGTCATGAAATATGCTGCCACATCGCTCTAACTGTATTCATCTTAATCAGTTTGTAATTCGGTTTGACTTTAATCATTTCGCTTTTCACAGTCGGAAGTCTTTCAATAGAAGTGACATTGAATAAATACAGGCTTTACGGGTAAAACTGTCTCCAGATACAGTGTATTGTTGTCCCCTTTAACGCCCATACAGCCGTCTAACCCAGTGTTATAGCTCTAGTATTAAATTTAAAACGGAAAAATTAAAAGTGAAAACGACTACACTGGGCAGAATGATTAGCTTAAACCATGGAAATCAATCGTCAATGGTATGACTACTCTAAAATTTATAGAATCTGACCTCTTATTTAATTCTAACATAGTTGAGTATTGAGTGCCGTAACTGAATGAAACATTTCGTTGTATAGTACCGGTAGTTAAAAATGGTGTGTCTTACAATATATGACAAGAAGATGCTGTAACGTGATGAACCGGGTTTCCTTCTTAAATTTAAGTGAAAAAGAAGCATAACTATGACAAAATACAGTCAAGAGTTACGAATCTTGTCCTGAAAACTGCTATTGTAATGCTGGACAATTTTGTAAAATTTCAAAGCTCTACGTCGAATACCAGTAGTTACCGAGAAAAGTGAACTTCAACAAAAAGCTAAATAAAATGGTGATGAACGCTAGGCCATCTGCCCACCCAATGACAAACACCAATCAAAAATGACCAGAGGTTTTCATAGAAAATCTGGTAAAAATTTTAAAATGTGTAACACACAATAGAAGATGAAAATGTATAACTCACACTAGAAGTTGAATAATTTAAAGAGCTCATGAAAGCATCTAAGTATGTGGGTCGATGTCTAAATGCGGAAGAAAAAAATCAGTAAAATGAAACAAAACTAGCAAGGATAGCTCGGAAGTATTATTCTTATATTATTGTTCATGTAAGAGATATGTTGACTGCAACATCTGCTGTATATTTGATTTCCCCATTCAGGAACAAACTGACACAAGTCACTATTGGCAAGATCGCAGTTGTAACGCATATATCAATGTCAAAACGTTCTCGAGCTCTATGGGTAATATACTGCTGAATTTCCATTATTTAAAGAAAACCTGGAACCAAAATTAGAAGCATGGAATCGAAAGAGGATGTTGTAATTGTTTACTTGATCACTCCCCGCTGAGCGACTAATTTCTTTCTAATGGAAAAATCACTAGGTTTTCTATGGGCATTAGTGTTTTAGACTAAAGATCGGAGAAATATTATAATTGAAAAAATAAAAGCTTCAGCAGATCTATAATTTAACTTCCCTATGTTTAATAAATCATTTTGTTAAATTAATTTGTTTCTAAATATTGTCTTTGATAATGGCAGAATTTAATATTTCGGCTTAAATCTGTTTTCCATGTTATGGTATAGGTTTCCAAACAACATACTGTTAATGCAGGCATATTTATGGAAATAAAATTTCTGTTTTTTCGAAATTAAATTACCTCTAGGTTTTCTTTTCAGATTTAAATTCTATAGGGAATGTGAGAGAAAACCTTACTTTTGACACTGGAAATTATGGGGAAGGGGTAAGCATTCTGGAGATGAGGGTCAGTATTTTCTACATTCTACACTGTGAATCATTTTTTAATATTTTGGAAAAAAATCTATTAAAATTGTCCAATTTCTCATAGCTTTGAACCCAAAGGAAAAACCCTAGAATTGATGGATGGATAAAAGAGAACTGTATATGCTATAATTAAATTCCAAACAGAGGAGAGATGAACTGCACAATCATTGTGTCTGCATGTCATCAAGAATGTCATCTCTGATCACTATCAACATGTAGTCATTTATACAGTCATTTATCTACCATAAATCTCTAATTAGCCACTGTCCCCTGTACATGTTTATGATTGAGAAATATCTGAATGAAAGGAAATAGCTTTCCTCATTTTCTTCTAATATATCATTTTCAAGGGGTTTCACAGGGGGCTCCATTTGACCCTTGAAACAGGGTTTTGACCCTCAGAATTCCAAACTTTTCTCATTTTGACCCTCAAGAATTTCAACCGAATGGTTAAATTTCATTTCAAAATATGAGAATAAAATAGTTTTGACCGTCAGAAAATGGCAGAAGTGCATCATTTCAGGCAAAGTGAAACCCCTGGTTTCATATTTTAGAAGTTCAGACTGTTTCATATTTATGTATTATAAGTATCATGCATGCGTGTGAGGTGAAGATGGAAAAATCTGTCACCGAGGGTTACTGTTTTGCGGGAACGAGGCTCTGCCGAGTTCCCGCCAAAACAGTTCACCCGAGGTGACAGATTTTTCTATCTTTACCGAATTTCTCATGCAAGATACTTTTTCTTGCATACCTTTTATTATTTATAACATTTTTGTGTAAGTATACAAACTTATTTATTTTCATTATGCTGAAATATTGACGTTAAAGCAATCTTTTTCATAAATGACGTCACTAACTTGAATATATTACGTCAGATATTTGAAAACGTGACGTCACTCACGTGACTCATTCTACATCGGGGGGTGTAGGATCGAAATTTCCTACACGGGTGAGAACACCGGATGACCTGATCTGGTATGCAAGAAAAACATCTTCAGCTGTTTCTTACCTTCAAATGAGATCACGTCATTAGCTTTCCATGTGTGCCTCACTGTGAACACTGGAACCAGCACATTGCACAATAGCACCAACACGGAGAAATCTGGGCACCAGCTCATCTTGGCTGTCTAGGGAAATTCAGTCTGAAAAGTAAACATGCAAAAGGCATGTATAAATGTTATTACATGTTAATTATTTTATTTAACTATCTATTTAAATTATTTTATTTCAAAACGTTTCATTCATTGGCTGTCTTCAGTTGATAATGTCACAAAAAGTCTTCATTTTCTTTCTTTCTCAACATCCCTACAGAAAGTACATGCAATAAGTAATGTTAGTATGACATCATTGATGTCACAACTGACATCTGACATCATGCCAGCCCCACAAAGACTTTTTGGTGTGAAATTTCTGTTAAGTCTCTTTCCAATCAAATGATGATGGTAAATTATATGATAACTTGTTACATAATGATTACATGTGTAGCTTTTTGCTTTTTCATAGGGATTTTTGGTCAGATTTACTGAGCAAAGGGTTAAATTCAGACTGGACACAAATCTGTAAAAAAACGGAGAGAAAAATATGAATGAAGGCTTCAATATAACATGCCACCAAACAAATACGTTTCCAAATACCCGACACTAATGCCAATGTGATTTTTGTCTTACAATGTGTGACCCATTTACTGGTCTTGTATTAACATTTCGGATTTTCAATTCTATAGTGAATGTAACTGAAGATTCGTAACAGCTGTCACACACCGATTTTTATCAAAGACCGTAACACAACTTATTAATTTTTATATGTACTTATTCGTATTAAAATTTTTTAGCTGTAATACATAAATTATCAACTCAAGTCTTAAATGTCATCGTGTCAAATATTCATGTTCTTAATGTGGCCACACCTAAATAAGAACTTATCATACGATAAAATACATGTGACAAATAACCTTTGAAAGGAGTAAAAACTATTCTTGAGACACAATGACATGCCATACAAGCCCTTGATTTCTAAAAGCAGAAATATGTAAAATTCCTTCATCTTAAAGCTGACATTTTCAGACTCCCACTTAGGTATGGTACTAAATCATTATTATCTCAGATTTCAATATATTCAAGAAAATCGTTCAAGCTATTTAACAGAATGCATATAGCATCCTTACAGCTGCAAGAAGGTATGTGTAACAAAATCCAACTAAAATCAAAAAAGATATAAATGAAGAGTGACAATTCAGGATTCTTAAGTGTTTTCTGAGAAAGTCATAAAATAACAATATCATAGCAAAGCCATGTCATGTGGTATTTAAGTTGAATTGTAAGATAATTCAAATGATATTCCTTTAAACTGAAATTTTCAATTTGATATTATGCTGAAAAGAATAAAACAATTTTGAAATAAACATTAGTAATAATGGTAAAAAAATAGATCTGCTGTTTTGACGTCCTTCACTTTTCAAATTTAAGGAAATAAAATGTGGAATTTCTTCAAATTTAACATTTTATCATTTTAGCTCATGATTAACAAAATATAGCAGATCTGTTTTAAGAGAATATTTGGGCTTTTGTATTAAAGATTTTAGCACATGACGCCTAACAGAAGCCAACCTGACACTGCATTTAAGAAAGTGCAGATCTGTAAAATAAATGGAAAATGGAATTCAATAGGTTATTGCAATGCACTCTAACTAGGCCAAGAAGGAATTAGTGTTGATTGAATGCATGTGGCTTTATTCACCCATAAAATACAAGAAAAGTATTAGATGATAAATCACATGTGGCTTTACTCCGCTAATCTGCTAATCTTACTGGATTAGCCATATAAACAACGTCTTTGTGTATTATTCACACTATAAAGAAATACGTAATTGTCCAAGGAAAATAATACTATCGAATGTGCAGAAATGTCAAAACAAGCCAAATGACTGGTGATCTTTTGCAGCCTTAATGCACAAATTTTCACTCAGCTAGAAAAATAAAATTTGATTTCATGAGATTAAATAAATTCTTTGCTGAATTAAGCTTTTCACATGAAAAATTATTTCTGGTCTGATGTTAGGTTTTTAGTTTTGGGGTCAAAACGTAAGGTCAAATATCTTTCCTTTACTCCATTGAAACAGGTTTTATTGCGACCAGCTTTAGATCCAGAACATCCATTCTGTCTGATCGGGATCTACACTGGTTGTGTCTTGGTCAGAAATAACCTAATGAATCAAAAGCAAACAGTGCAGATCCTGATTAGAAGGAATTGATTTGCCAACTAATCAGGATCAACACTATTTGCCAATGGGATAATAGCCATATCCCATGCAGTAAAGAGTTTGAACTCTTACAAGACAGTAATAAATCCTACATGAAACATTTTTTGCAATTATTTTACCTAGATGCAACTGCTGTCTCATATAACTCCTGAATAAAAATAACTCAAGGGCAGTAACTCCACATCACTAAATCTTTGATAAGGGAGACAGATTTTAACCTGGACACTTACATCAATTCTCCACCTCTATCCTGAGGCTATCAAATAAAGAATGTCCTGTCCAAACAAACACATCAACATTATTTACAAACATGTCATATTTTGTTACCAATCTAGCATCCTATCATTATGCAAAATTTTGGCATCCCAAAAATTCAGTAATATTCATTACAGGTCTGGTAATAATGTAGAGTAAATCAGAATCACAAGTCAGAATCAAAAAAGGTAAATGTTTGATGTTCTGGAACAGAATGAAGCTGGCACGCTGGACAGTGCAAACAACAAGTAACAGACATAAACCAGCCACATGGAATATGAAGACCTCTCTTTAACAAAATAAGAAAATTAAAGTTGCCTATTCACAGTTCAGGGTGGAAAACTTTAAGGTCTCAGTTGTGGTTAATATTGATTGTTCTAATATGTAATATCTATGAATGACTGTAAAGGAGTGAAATTCACCAAATTTTTGGACTTGTCAGTTCATTTTAGATCTGTTATGAATGAATTTTATTGCATTATTAACACTGTAACAACTTTGGCTCAAAAAAATATTCACTTGTACCTTGACTGTGTACAATTATTACATCATTTTTACTTTGTTTACAGGTCTTTTGCAGTTTATATTAATATTATTATAAATTTTGAAAACGCTAAAAGTATTTTCATCCTAATACCAGACCATTTGCCTTTAATTTAGAAAAGCTGATGAGTTAACACTATCATCAGCTTGAGCTCAGCACCATGTGCCAGATGGTCATAAAACTCAGGTTGGAAACCAGTCTCAAATCTCAAGCATCTGATTGGCTGAAATGGCGACCAGTTGCCATTTCAGCCAATCAGATGCTTGAGATTTGAGACTGGTTTCCATGCTGCTTCATAACCATGGGCACATGTGCCAGATGGTCTGTTTACACACCTGGGTGTGATATGATGTCATACTGTCATAATGGAATCATCAACAATCAGCGCCCCCCTGCCAGGATGAGCTGTAAACTAGTGCCATTCACTGCCTGTGTGGGAAATATACCACATCTAAATATCTACTGTGCTAGACTCTGGTGTGTTACCTATTCCAGGTGAACAATAAAGCAAGCAGAACACTTCTATTCAACATCAGTCCCCTAGTGATTTACAAGGGTGTTCATGAAACATTAAAGCAGCTGACTCCCTAATTCTGTCAAAAGCAGCAGTTCATTATCCTATCTTTGTAACCCTTTACTCCACAGATACACTGTTAATTGTGTGAGTGAACACATTCATGCCATCTTATGTGGATCTAACCTAGTCATTTCTTGGTCAGAACTAACCTAATGAATCTAAAGTGAACTGTGTAGATCCTGATCAGATGGCACAGATGTGCTGGTTGATCTGGATCTACACTGTTCATCCATGAATAACAGCCATGTCCCATGGAACACGGGTTAAATATATCATCTTTATCAGACTTCAGTCTTTTATAAGTTATAACTGAACAGCCTTTTTGGCAATATTTCATTCTTAATAAATAATGATAAGACATTAACACTTATAAAAGACAGAAGACAGATTCGTGAACATCAAATGATTCAGTAACTTGTCTAATTAGTCTTCAATTAGTGAAACCATTTTGTTCTTCCTACTAGCTATTAACTACGCAGTCCCATGGTCTAGCACACCCATATACAACAAACTCAACCACTGCACATCTGTGCATTCTGATCTGGATCTTATCTAGCTGCTAGTTGATTCATCTAGTTTTAACTTAATAGAGAACAGTAGATCCTGATCAGAGAGCATGAACGTGCAGACCAATATGACTATACACCGTTCGCTCGTAGGATATAAGCCATATCCCAGATTTTTTGCCGTTTTATGGTAAAAAATGGACTTAGAAAACAAATAGGGGATCCACGGGACGACCGCGTTATAATGGAGCGCGGATCTAAACGAACAGCGTTATAAAGAGTCCGCAGTGTTCTCTGATCATAAGAAACTGTTGAAAACCAATAATGGGGTTCACCCTTTATCAGAAACATAACTGCAAGGACAAATTCCAAGACTTGACAACCTGTGAGTGATAGCATGATATAATTATGGTTTCATCAATGTGGGGAAAACAACAACAGACAACCAGCCAACTTCTGAAGTTCATAAATACCAGAGGTCTTTGTATTGCTAATTACTACATCTACTCAACAGACTCATTAGCAGATATCATCACTAGTCATCAATGTTCCATCAAATATCTATGATCTAACCTCCATATCAATAGTAGAGTTTCTACATCTGAAGAGAAAGAGGTAAGGCAGCTGTTTCAGAACTTGGAAAATGCAGTTGTATAATTTTGTAACAAGCAAACAGGGATTGGCTTCCTTTAACCCTTTCCTGTACAGATACACCTTTATTGCTATGGCGAACAGTTTAGATCCAGATCAGCCGGCACATCTGTGCCGTCTGATCAGGATCTAAACTGTTCGCTTTTTGATTCATTAGGTTATTTCTGACCAAAATGCGACCAGTGCAGATCCTGATCAGACGGCACGGATGTGCCGGCTGATCTGGATCTACACTGGTCGCACATGCGTAAAAATGCGTATATATCCAGGAAAGGGTTAATCATTTACTCCATGGGTTCTGGCTATTATCCCATTGCAAATGGTGTAGATCCAGATCAGCTGGCATATCTATGATGTCTCATCAGGATCTACACTGTTGGTTTTCAGATTCATTGTTATTTCTGACCGAGAAGCAACCAGTATAGATCCAGATTAGTAGACACCAATGTGCCATCTGATCTAGATCTACACCGGTCACACTCATGATAAAACCTGTATTGGTCAAGTAGAAGAAGGTGACAACATTTCAACATAGTCATATCTATGCAATATTTCCAGAAAGGGTGTTTGTTTGGGGCAGTCGTAAGGATGTTACACGAGAATTTCAAACTTTCTGACCAAAATTCCTATGAAATTAAATATTTCTGCTCAAGAGGGGTTCAGGCAAACACCACTGAACTTCTTCTGGACCCGCCTCTATTTTAAAGACTACCAGGTCTCATCTTAGATCCAAACTTCACATTCATCTAAAGATCTGTGTACAGTTCATTATGGCCAAAAGTTTATCATGTTTGATTTTCATTCAAATCTTTACCATATTACCAAATTGACCAACTTGTGTCAACACACTGCACAAACAAAATTTAGTCAAGATATTTAAATGGTCTGGCAGTTTCAAATTTACATGACTTGATTGATAATGAGAGCCATGTATGTTTAATGTAACTAATTTACATATCATCTTAGTACAATGACCCCTTCCTCCAAGCAGGGGTTACACTAGCTGCTGAATCAAGGGTCATTTTGTCCATTTTTAGGGGATTCTCTCAATTATAAGCCAAAAATACCTGTAATTTAAGGAAAAAATGAACTTTCAGCTAAAATACTAGGGATCAAAATAAGGCATTTTGGAAATGTTAAGGGTCAAAGGGTCATCTCCCGGGTCAAATGGAACCCCTGCATAGGATATGGCTCATATTCCATGGGTAACAAGTGTAGATTAAAAAAATCGGCAAATTTATGCTGTATGAGTGTCCCCTTTTAGGTTCATTAGATTATTTCAGAACAAGAAGCGAACAGTGTACATCCAGATTGGACAGAACAGATGTTCCAGCTGATCTGGATCAACACTGGTCGCCAATGGCATAAAAGCCTTGGAGTAAAGCCTGAAGGGTTAAACACAAAATATCTTGTTACAATAATAACTCCTATGATGTGTACATGTAGAATAGAAATTGACAGCAATGAAATAGTAAGATGAGCACGTCTACTGATACCTCAAATAAAATTGCCAATCCCTAGGTGAAATACACTCCGCTGTCATCAGAAACCGTGTCATATGACATCAATTTATGATGGTTGGTTTAAGAAAAGATGTTGATCATTAAAATACAGGATATTGCAACAGAAGTTTCACATCATGTTCATTATTCTTTGAACATGATTTCAATGTTATAACTAACAGTTTTTAGTCAGTTAGCTAAAATTGTACCCAAATTGTATACCTTCAAAACAGTGAAAATATCTTGCCATTACACGATTTCGTTTCCATGACAGAAACTAATGAAAAAATACCCAATTATAATCATGAAGTAAAATTGTATACCTTTAAAACAGTGTAAAATATCTTGCTGTTACACAATTTCCATCATTGCTAGCAAAAACAATATAAAATCCCTATGTGTATAGGTAACATCCAGTTTGTAAACTGTTCAAAAAGTCACACAGATTGTGTAAGATCACTGGCAAATGTCACACAAGAGATTAATCCTTCTCACTAAGCTCATGAATAAACAATCTTTGCCGAAGTTTTTCTGCTAATTCCTGGTGATAGCTAATTGATCATCCCAGTTACTTTTCAAAGTATCTATCCATCCAGAGTCTCTGATATAATCTCCTAAATACTAAGTAAATCTCAAATAATTAAACACAGATGGTCAGAGAGATAAATTCACAGTAATGGTACTCCTTAACCACACTAATATCTCCAAGACATGAAAACAATTTCTAATATCTAGTCCTGAAGGTTTCTGTTATAAGTTCTCAAACTTTTCTGCACTATCAGTCAAAAGCAAATACAGTGTACTACAGTGTGAAACAAAATATGGCCCACTGCCAAGCTACAAACTATCTGATTGGTTAACATTCACTGGGGGCGGGCTTGCACACAAAATCAGTGTCACTACTATACTGTAGTAAACTTTCACACAATTATGCAAACTTAACAATTATCTAAGCTTCAACTGCATTTTATAATTGAGTCAATACCACTTTAATGCAATATTAATAAAATATTTTGTGCATTTTATTTTTAATTGCAATTAAACAATATCAGATAAGAAAACAGAAACATGTTTTTGTATGTACAGGCCTAAGGGTACCTTCGCTTGACAGACAGTTTTACACTCAGAGTACACTTTCTGTCCAGGGGGGTTGACATGCAAATAAAAGATTCAAAACTTCATTTGAAAGGATATCTAAGGATATGGTAATATGAGATAGGTATTAAACCGTGATCTTAATCCGCTTTTCAATTTTATTTTGCAATATGAAACGATCCTACTACACTGCGGGTGATTGGTTATATATACCATGTTGTCCTAGATCAGTTTTAGTTGAAAATTAATAAAACTGGTGAAATATAGATTTTCTTAAAACAGGCCTTTGAAATGGATCCCTGATTTTTTCATAGATAGTGTTATATTAATGAACCAAGTATTGTATTAGAGTTTATATCGGACCAAAACAAAATATAAAGAAACATTTGTACACAGTTGTTGTGGAAACATACACCACATTTGGCCGAGTACGAGACTATCCTAAATATTCCAAAAAAGAACAAAAACCTAATGAAGAATATACACATACCAATTAGCGATGTTCTCTAATTTTTTAAGTACTCCAGGAGATATGGCTGTTATAACATGGCCAAACTGTATAGATCCTGATTAAGCCAGTACATCAGATCAGGATATGCACTGTTCGCTTAGAGTCACTGGTTATTTCTTACTAAGGACTGACCCGTGTAGATCCAGATCAGATGGTTCTGACCAATTCTAAGATTGGAAACAGAGTAACAGAGTTCTTTAGTTGAAAATGGATGGCTAGAAATGGACAAGAATTGTTTCTCAAGTCAGAGAGGGCAGTGAAGCAGAGGGGGGGGGGGGGGGGAGCAAAGGAATGGGGAATGGGCATAAAAATGCAAAACTAAACTAATATATATCAAATATATATCATGTTAAAATCTGTGCTGCTCAGCCTCTTACACCAAACGGTTCAGCTTTGGCCCATTCAAGTGTTAAAGAGTTCTGTCTTCAGAAATGAATGACAAGTCACCATTAATTAAAAAGCCTTCCCTGCCAGCAAGAGCTGTGACATCTGGCAGAAACAAAATATCCACTCATGTTATGTTTGATCCAACCACAACGCATGTGGGTAATTCATGCTGGCGTAAGATTTTTCCACTTAAAACGTTACTCCATATCTGGCAATGACAATTTTAGATCCAGATCAGCTGATACACGCCATCACCTTAGTGCAAAAAACAGTTTAACTCCTTCAGAGGTGTAGAATTTCACTCGACCGCTCGCCATGGTGAGTAAATGATATGTTGGGTTGAGTGAAGCGGCCGAAACACTCGACCGACCAGGCGAGTAAATATTTTAGCAAAGCACATGTGTTTTCTTCGGAAAAATGAAATATTTTCACTTTGTTTACAAAATACAATTCGAATTTCGGTATTTCGGTCGATTTCTGGTGTATTCGGAACGTTTAAGATGTAAAGGTAACAGCAGCGATTTATTTTTATCCTCATTGGGTTTCCCAAATCAGAACAAGGCAGCAAGTGCATGTAGGGGTGATGATGAAAAGCGAGAGAGCGAGCGAGACAGTAAGAAAGAGATAGAACGAATAGAAAAACGAAAATTGCAACAGAAAGAGTATTTTATTTAAAATGTAAGGGCGAGTGTACTTTCTGTAAGGGCGAGTGCACTAACTCATTCACTTGACCTGCAGGGCGAGTGGGTCACAGAAAATGTCTACACCTCTGTCCTTATTTCAATGGTACATATCAACCATTTTTACACAAAGGTGGTGATTTGTGCCATCTGATCTGGATCTACACTGGTCGCCTCTAGGTAAAAAAAGAACCCAATAAATATAAAAGCCAATCACATAGATCCTGAACAGACAGCACAAAATTATTGTGACCGCTGATCTGGATCTACTCAGTTTGCCAATGGGATTGGGATAACAGTCATATCCAATGAAGTTAACAGTTAAGTTGCTTTTAGGTATGACACCATGTTCAAACTGTTAGATAACAACCTAAAGAAACCCAAGTCTACACTTCGGTTGCAAGACATTTTATACATTGGCTTAAGTTATTTAGTAGTAGACCCAATGACATATTCACCCACTCATATCCTCTTGCAACAATAACATTATGAAACTGCAGTAATATCAGGAAAAATCGTATGACTAAATTCAGAGAGTGTGTCACCCGTAAAAGACCAAAATTCAGTTCCGTTGCTATTTAGCTTACAAGTGACAAAGGTAAAGTTCTTTGGTCTAGAAAACTGCGAAAAGATATGGCGGAACTTTTATTTCCTAATTAGAAACACAATGCAGTGCATTAATAACATTGCAGTAAAGGTCATTTGTAATTATCTCCACTAAGAGGCCGTTGAACATTAACATTATTATTATTCATGTTATGCTTGTCTTGTCATATTGTTAAATAACAAACGAGAAACTTTCTTAATTGGTCCACGTTAAACATTATATTAAGTCGTAAGACATGGTGAGTCATTGCACTACAAAGAAGTTGAACATGTTTTTTGGCAGTCATGCAACAGTTTGCTGGCAAATAGCCCTTCTTAGTAAAAAATTAAAAGAATTAATTCAATTACCTGCACTAAACTAAATTTTTTCAAGGGAGATAATTTCATTTCAAAGTTGAAGGCAAACCAAGCTTGGTAATTATGAAAGACGGAGTTATCTTTCTTGGACATAAATGGATGTTTTTTTCAGTTGATTGTAAAATAATTATGAGTGTAGAAGGATAGAAAAAAGAGCAGAGCATTGAATGTTCTGATATGTTTAAAAAAGGTTACTTATGTAGAATGAAAAGTAATAAAAACTGCAAAAACCCTGCCTTATGTACTTGTTCTGTTACAAGGAAAATGTACAACTAACATCACCTTGATGCTTCCTACCAGAATTTGTAAGACCCATTGGTGATTTTCGAGAAGCACAAAAAAGGATTGTAACAGATGGACAAACAGACAGACAGGACAGAGAGACAGACAGACAGATTAACCCTTTCCTTGATATATACACATTTTTACGCATGTGCGACCAGTGTAGATCCAGATCAGCTGGGATGTGCTGTCTGATCAGGATCTGCACTGGTTGCATTTTGGTCAGAAATAACCTAATGAATAAAAAAGCGAACAGTTTAGATCCTGATCAGACAGCACGGATGTGCCGGCCTTATCTGGATCTAAACTGTTCGCCCTAGCAATAAAGGTGTATCTATACAGGAAAGGGTTAATCAGTGATTTAGAAATAGAAATAACAAGGATTTGAGACAGAGACAGGATAAAGGAAACAGATGAACACTTATGAAGAGCTACATATTTTAGCTGCAGATGAATCTATCCTCTTCTGGACTAACATGCTGTTTTGATCAGGATAGGATGCAAATTTCCGGGGGTTTGTTCAGGGCAGTTTAAGGGTAGTCTTAGGGTCTTATGGTATTTTCATGATAATTTTCAACTTTCTGGCCAAAAAACCCATGAAAATTATATACTGCTGCCCAAAATGGAGGTTTGAGCAATCCCACTGAACCCACTCTGGATCTTCCCTTAAGCCATCTACTCACCATCAATTATTAATTCAGTGGCTGGATTGTACTCTATTTTATCACACCAGAGCTGAACCCCTTCTGGATCTGCTCATGAGCCCCCATCTGGATCTTCCCTTAAATCTTTCCTCCATATATACGCTTTTTTACGCATATGCGACCAGTGTAGATCCTGATCAGCTGGCACATCTGTGCTGTCTGATCAGGATCTGCACTGGTCACATTTTGGTCAGAAATAACCTAATGAATCAAAAAGCCAACAGTTTAGATTCTGATTAGACGGCACGGATGTTCTGGCTGATCTGGATCTAAACTGTTTGCCCTGGCAATTAAGGTGTTTCTATGAAGGAACTACTCATCATCAATTATTAATTCAGTGGCTGGATTGTACTCTACTTTATCACCCTAGCCCTCTGTCCTCTCACAAGCTATCATAGAAAGGTTAAGACAGTCAAGTGTTTGTTTTCTCTTGACCTAGATTTGATTATAGCAGGGCTGTCATATCAAGTGTTTACCTTTCTATTTGAGAGATAATACACACATCTTTACTTGATTTATATTTAAATTATTCCCATTTTGGTGCCACTCATATCAGCAGGTCAACCTTTTGAAACCTCATATTCAATTGCTGTACAAGAGATTCTCAAACTTGTCCTCATAATAATAATAATAATAATTATTATTATTATTATTATTATTATTGTTATCTACTACTACTACTACTACTACTACTACTACTACTACTACTACTACTACTACTACAACTACAACTACAACTACTACTACTAACAATAATAATAATAAAATCTTTATTTAAAGATGACTTCTAATTAAGTGTACTTAACAAATATAAACATATATTTAATAAGGTTTCTTATAACAAACAAACAAAAACAAGAAAAAAACAAAACAAGAGGGCCATGATGGCCCTATATCGCTCACCTGACTACAAAAGTACTCTCAGCTTGTGGTTTCAGACAAGAAGATTTTTAAAGTTTTTCCTATACAAGTCTATGTAAAATTAAGTGACCCCTGGGGCGGGGCCAATTTTGACCCCAGGGAAATCATTTGAACAATCTTTGAAGAGATCCAATAGAGGATGCTAAATGCCAAATATCTTAGCTCTAGGCCTTGTGGTTTCAGACAAGAAGATTTTTTAAAGTTTTTCCTATATAAGTCTATGCAAAATGAAGTGACCCCTGGGGTGGGGCCAACTTTGACCCCAGGGAAATAATTTGAACAATCTTTGTAAAGTTCCACTACAGGGTGCTAAATGCCAAATATCTAAGCTCTAGGCCTTGTGGTTTCAGACAAGAAGATTTTTAAAGTTTTTCCTATATAAGTCTATGCAAAATGTAGTGACCCACGGGGCGAGGCCAATTTTGACCCCAGGGGAATCATTTGAACAATCTTTGTAGAGTTCCACTAAAGGGTGCTAAGTGCCAAATATCTAAGCTCTAGGCCTTGTGGTTTCAGACAAGAAGATTTTTAAAGTTTTTCCTATATAAGTCTATGCAAAATGAAGTGACCCCTGGGGCGGGCCAATTTTGACCCCAGGGAAATCATTTGAACAATCTTTGTAGAGTTCCAATAGAGGATGCTAAATGCCAAATATCTAAGCTCTAGGCCTTGTGGTTTCAGACAAGAAGATTTTTAAAGTTTTTCCTATATAAGTCTATGTAAAATGAATCGGCCCCTGGGGCGGGGCCAATTTTGACCCCAGGGAAATAATTTGAACAATCTTTGTAGAGTTCCCTTAGAGGATGCTAAATGCCAAATATCTAACCTCTAGGCCTTGTGGTTTCAGACAAGAAGATTTTTAAAGTTTTTCCTTTCGGTTGCCATGGCAACCAGAGTTCTGCATGGAATTGATTTCTTTGAACAACTTTGGAAGGGCTTCATGCAAGGAACATTCCTGCCAAGTTTCAGCAAGATTGGCCCAGGAGTTCAGGAGAAGAAGTCGTTTGAAGAAAAGTTGACGACGCACGCACGGACGACGGACATCAGGCGATCAAAAAAGCTCACCATGAGCACTTCGTGCTCAGGTGAGCTAATAAATAGAAGGAATAAACCATTTAGCACACAATATACATTAGAATTAAGAAACACGTGCACACAAGCACAGGAGCATCAACAATCTTCAATAGTCATCATCAATAATCATCAGAAAAACAATAGAATCTGACTGTGATTGCCCTTCTATTCGGAAGGTTATGAGGGTTCTTGATCAGATTGCACATTCTAGCAGGCTGAACTGAGAATTATCACAAACTGATCTGACTGTGATTGCCCTTCTATTCGGAAGGTTATGAGGGTTCTCGATCAGACTGCACATTCTAGCAGGCTGAACTGAGAATTATCACAAACTGATCTGGATCTACACAGAATGCATGGATGTGTAGGTTGATCTTGATTTACACAGAATGTATTGATGAAATGTGCAGGCTGATCTGAATCTACACACAGAATGCATGGATTTGATGTGCAGCCTGATTTGAATCTACACAGAATGCATGGATTTGATGTGCAGCCTGATTTGAATCTACACACAGAATGCAAGGATTTGATGTGCAGCCTGATTTGAATTTACACACAGAATGCATGGATTTGATGCGCAGCCTGATTTGAATCTACACACAGAATGCAAGGATTTGATGCGCAGCCTGATTTGAATCTACACACAGAATGCATGGATTTGATGTGCAGCCTGATTTGAATTTACACACAGAATGCATGGATTTGATGTGCAGCCTGATTTGAATTTACACACAGAATGCATGGATTTGATGTGCAGCCTGATTTGAATCTACACACAGAATGCAAGGATTTGATGTGCAGCCTGATTTGAATTTACACACAGAATGCATGGATTTGATGTGCAGCCTGATTTGAATTTACACACAGAATGCATGGATTTGATGTGCAGCCTGATTTGAATCTACACTCAGAATGCATTTGATGTGCAGCCTGATTTGAATTTACACACAGGATGCATGGATTTGATGTGCAGCCTGATTTAAATCTAGACACAGAATACATGGATTTGATGTGCAGCCTGATTTGAATTTACACACAGAATGCATGGATTTGATGTGCAGCCTGATTTGAATCTACACACAGAATGCAAGGATTTGATGTGCAGCCTGATTTGAATTTACACACAGAATGCATGGATTTGATGTGCAGCCTGATTTGAATCTACACACAGAATGCATGGATAAGATGTGCAAGCTGATCTGAATCTACACACAGAATGCATGGATAAGATGTGCAAGCTGATCTGAATCTACACAGAATGCATGGATAAGATGTGCAGCCTGATTTGAATCTACACACAGAATGCATGGATAAGATGTGCAAGCTGATATGAATCATCACACAGAATGCATGGATAAGATGTGCAGCCTGATTTGAATCTACACAGAATGCATGAATAAGATGTGCAAGCTGATCTGAATCTACACACAGAATGCATGGATAAGATGTGCAAGCTGATCTGAATCTACACACAGAATGCATGGATAAGATGTGCAAGCTGATCTGAATCTACACACAGAATGCATGGATAAGATGTGCAAGCTGATCTGAATCTACACACAGAATGCATGGATAAGATGTGCAAGCTGATCTGAATCTACACACAGAATGCATGGATAAGATGTGCAAGCTGATCTGAATCTACACACAGAATGCATGGATAAGATGTGCAAGCTGATCTGAATCTACACACAGAATGCATGGATAAGATGTGCAGCCTGATTTGAATCTACACAGAATGCATGGATAAGATGTGCAAGCTGATCTGAATCTACACACAGAATGCATGGATAAGATGTGCAAGCTGATCTGAATCTACACACAGAATGCATGGATAAGATGTGCAAGATGATCTGAATCTACACAGAATGCATGGATAAGATGTGCAAGCTGATTTGAATCTACTCAGAATGCATGGATAAGATGTGCAGCCCGATTTGAATCTACACACAGAATGCATGGATAAGATGTGCAAGCTGATCTGAATCTACACAGAATGCATGGATAAGATGTGCAGCCTGATTTGAATCTACACACAGAATGCATGGATAAGATGTGCAAGCTGATCTGAATCTACACATAATGCATGGATAAGATGTGCAAGCTGATTTGAATCTACACAGAATGCATGGATAAGATGTGCAAGCTGATCTGAATTTACACTGAATGTACAGATATGCAGGATGACCCAGATCTTCACAGAATTCTAAATCTAAACAGAGTGCATGGATGTGATGTGCAGGCTGATGTCGGATCTACACAGAATGCATTGTTATGCAGGCTGATCCAGATCTACACACAATGCATGTGTGTGCAGCTTTAGCTGAGTGTTTTCAGGCTGATTCTAGCATGTGCAGCCTGGGCCCAAGATCATAAAATAAGTTTTGAGATCAGTCTCAAATCTCAAGGATCTGATTGGCTGAAATGGCGACTGGTCGCCATTTCAGCCAATCAGATCCTTGAGATTTGAGACTGATCTCCAGATTTTGTTTTATGATCTTAGGCACTGTTTTGGATCAATTGTGACTGCAGTCAGGTAAAGTATTTTACGTATCAATACAAAGAATATTAATTTATGTTACTCTGAATACAGATACTTAAAAGAACTAAAAAACTTTATATTGCTCTTAAAAGCAATATCAAAACTTCAATTTATTTACGAGTGTAATAAAACCGATTGCAAGAATAAAGCGAGACAAACATCCTGTCACCACTTCATTGTATTAAAGCAAAATATAACCATAACAGACCTGTGCAAGGGCTGGTTTGACCCCAATAACTAGCAGTTAGTTTGCCCGAGGCAAAAACTCGAGTCAAAATCGGGCGACTATAAAGGCTACAATTCTAAAGGCTTTCAACTAATGCTATTGATGAGCACATCTTTTAACATCGTGATTACAATCTTAATGCCAAATTCAAATAAAGTGTTCCTTTTTGAAGATGGATGGTGTTTTGGTTAATGATTATCTAATTGCAACGGAAATGAATTTCAATAAAAGATAAACATGTCACAATCCAGTCCAAGGTTGTCAACTTGTACTAAGCAACACATTTGAAATTCTGTCATTTTTTCTTAACCCTTTACTCCATATATACAAGTTTATTCCTTTTCTCTATATACATGCGTTTTTACCCATGTGCGACCAGTGTAAATCCAGATAAGCCGGCACATCCATGCCCTCTGATCAGGATCTGCACTAGTCGCATTTTGGTCAGAAATAACCTAAAGAATCAAAAAGCGATCAGTGCAGATCCTGATCAGACAGCATGGATGGAGGAAAGGGTTAATCACATGTTTGAACAGTGTAGATCCAAATCATCTGGCACATCAGTACCGTCAGATAAGTATCTACACTGTTCGCTACTTGGTCAGAAGTAACCTAATGAATCAAAAAGGAACTATTGATCAGATGGTACGTATTTGTGTGCTGATCTGTATCGACACTGTTTGCCCATGGATAACAGCCATATCCCATAGAATAAAGGGTTAAACCTAAATAAGTTTATGAAATTTAAACTTATTTTGTTCTTACTACTTCACATCCTGTACTAATATCAAAGTTTATAAATTTATGTATACTTACATTCTTTAATAATTATGGATGATGCAGCTATCTTTATAAATGTTTATAAAATATGTCAAATCGGATTTACTGCAAGCTTTAAAGAATATTACTAAAACTATTAAAGACAAAAGAAATATATCCTTGAAAATGTCAAGTTTGACTTGACATGTTGTAAAAGTTCTATTTTAGTATGTTCTTTGTCTTTATTATTACTTCACATGCAGTTTAACATAAAACATGCACAGTGTACTCGATTACCTATTCCCTGCAACTACCTAGAGGTATTACACACGGATTTGTCCCCGTATCTTAGCGTAAAATGACTCATAAGCATGTTTGACTTTCGTCCCTTATCGTACAAAATAATGCTTTTACAGTGGTACTTGAAAGAAACTTAAGCCCAATCAATCAATCTTACCCCTTCTATCTCCAATGTGTACGCTATATTTGTTGACAAGACGGTACCCCCTGCATAAAACAAATTTTTCCGTTGTCGCAATTATTTAAGCACGCTAATGTCCAGCCATGAAATTGCAAAAACACTCGTACTGACAAATCTTATCAAAAAATCGATGTTGTTCGATATAAGACGTTTATCTTGATATTCCGCCTAAATGTGCAGCAAACAAAATGTTTTGCTATTTCATTTTTTGCAAATGATTATAATAAATATATTGCACACGTCTGGAAGCACCTGCTCAGATTATTCATAAATTGATAGAATAAAAGAAAACATCAGTTTACCTGAGAATCATATAAAAGATAAAATAATTCACAGAACCCTCTACTCTATAGAATTCAGCTTGGTTGCTGTGCTATCTGTGCCCAAGGTTATAAAACTGAGCATGGAAACCAGTCTCAAATCTCAAGCATCTGATTGGCTGAAATGGTGACTGGTCGCCATTTCAGCCAATCAGATGCTTGAGATTTGAGACTGGTTTCCAAGCTCAGATTTATAACCTTGGGACCAGATCAGGATCTGGATCTACACTGTTTGCTTTTTAGATTCATTAGGTCATTTCTGAACACGATGTGACCATTTTAGATCCATATCGGACATCACAGAATGATGTAATCTGACCAAGATGCAACCATTGTAGATCCAGATCAGATGATACAGATGTGCCAGCTGATGTTGATGTACACTGGTAACCCATGTCCTAACAGTCATATCTAAAGAGTAAAGGCTTTAAATAGATTCTAAATACCAGTAAGGAATAAACCCAGTAAGATTAAAAGAAATCACTTTGGCTGTAAAAGTGATACCTGCACAACACCTTCTAATGCCACTTAACCCTTTCCTCCATAGATATACCTTTATTGCATGGGCGAACAGTTTAGATCTAGATCAGCTGGCACATCTGTGCCATATGACCAGGATCTAAACTGTTAGCCCTTTTGATTCATTAGGTTATTTCTGACCAAAATGCTACCAGTGCAGATCCTGATTAGACGGCAGAGATGTGCCAGCTGATCTGGATCACCACTGGTAGCACATGCATAACACTGTGTATATATGGAAGAAAGGGTTAAATGTCCCTTAGTTGGCCAACATGTTTTCCCCTTGACATTTTCCAGCTATTCTCTTATATTAAAATTAAGTTTTTGTTCACAAGAACTCCATCTAAAGCCCTGACACAAGAAAACAGAGTGTCAATATCAACAATATAAATATCAAGGGGTTGGAAGGGAAAAGATTCTAAGTGATATGAAATAAAAAAGCAGATAAAAACTTTCTGCATTCACCCCCACAATATCAAAACATAAAATGAGATTTTAAACCAAATTTCAGCAGGAGGTTGTCAAAAAATTTTAAATGCCAGTGTCAGCTAATAAAAGTCTTTATCCCTAAAATTAAATGTATCATATTTACTTATGGGATATATATGATACCAAAACACCTGGTCACAACAAAAAGGTAGAGATGACATATGTTCAACCAGATTCACCTTAACAGAAAAAACAGATGGTGGTCCATGCTTCAAGTCATCCTGGCTACAACCATGCTACAAATCATCCAGATTACAACAGTTAAATGGCTCCAAACATATTGCTCATCACAGCACTGCAATGGCTGTTCTTAACAGGAAGGGCTTACTAAAGTAAGAGACAGTAATGGCATCATACATTATAGCTTGACACATTAACAGCTTCCCACAGCAATGGCATCACATATTAATAGCTTGAAACAGTAAAGACTTCACAGATTAATTGCTAAAAAGAGTAATAGCTTCACAAATTAATAGTGCAACACAGTAATAGCTTCACACATTAATGGTTCAACACAGTAATAGCTTCAAACATTAATCGTTCAACACAGTAAAAGCTTCACACATTTATGGCTCAACACAATAATGGCTTCACACATTAATGACTTTACATATAAATGGCTGAACAGTCACGGCTTCACACATTACTGGCCCAACACAGCAATCGCTTCCAATACTAACCCTCCACAAATAAATTGCTTCACACATTAATGGCTCAACACATTATTGGCTTTACACATTAATGGCTCAAAACAGTAATTGCTTCACACATTAATGGCTCAACACATTATTGGCTTTACACATTAATGGCTCAAAACAGTAATTGCTTCACACATTAATGGCTCAACACATTATTGGCTTTACACATTAATGGCTCAAAACAGTAATTGCTTCACACATTAATGGCTCAACACATTATTGGCATTACACATTAATGGCTCAACACGGTAATGGCTTCACACATTAATGGTTAAACACATTATTAGCTTTACACATTAATGGCTCAACACAGTAATAGCTTCAAGGAACCCCACTTAACCCAACTGGATTTGCCCTTGGTTGTCACAGTGACCTACAGGTTTTTTATGGTTACCTTAAGATTTTTGTCATAGAAGGTTTTCACAGGACCCTATATATGGTTGTCCAAGATACACAGATGGTTTTGTTAAGTGTCCTACAGAGGGTAATGGTTGTCATACAGATATAAAGATGGTTGTTTTAGAGATCTGCTGATGGTTGCCATTGGGATCTAAAGATGGTTGTTAAGGTAATCTTAAGATGATTTTTTACAGAGATCTAAAGTGTTGCCATAAAGATCTTAGGATGATAGTCATATAGATCTGTGGATAAGCTAGTTATCAGGGTAGATTGCAAGATTTCCAGTAAGGGCATTTTTGTTTTATTGTTTGTTTGTTGTTTTTTTGGGGGGGGGGGGCGGTGGGGGAAACATAAACATCAGTGAAACTGTTACAAGCCCAAGCAGGGATTTTTGTTCCTTTTAAGTACGGGTTGTTTACAGGACCTTCCCCTAAGAAAATTGCTTTGAAACCATGCATTCCCCCCCCCCCCCCAACCGCAAAGCAACTTTACACCAGGTTTTGCATTTTCCTTTGAGGAAAATCATGCCATTTCCCCAGAATTATAGGGCATGTTTCCCTTCCCTTGGCAGTGAAAAAAAGCCCTGCCAGGATAGTCTTCAACAATACAATAGAAGACATCTTTAAGAGGTGAATGTAAGCTTGTGTCCAGGCATAATATCTTAACAAACATGTCAAACCCTAAAACCCAAAAAACGCTTACAAAGTTCTCGCTTTATCTTTTGGTCTATAACCTTTGAAGCAAAGCAAATTAGCATATATATTCAAAAGCAACTTATTTTAGTTGACATCTTGTTTGTGAATGATGGATGACAAGAAAAATTAATGAGGGCAACCGGTCATTGTCCATGCTGTCCTTTTTTTTTTCATTGGTTTTCTCATTTCTCATACAAAATTGTGGTGAAATGATTTTCATTAGTTGGAAATAATTTTGGGAAGTTGGTTTGTTAGATTAATGCATTAACCCTGTAGTCCAAGAAAAATGGCTGAATGGCATGTGACCAGTGTTGATTCTGAAGTCTGCACATCCAAGCAATCGGCAAAGGATCTTCATTTTTTGCTTTTAGGTTTTTTTATTTATCTTTTATTCTTTTATTTCTATTTTTTTGGTGTCTGATATGGATCTCAACTGCATGTCATTTTTTGATTCATTAAGTGATAGTCATATATGACGAAGAAGTGAACTGTATAGATGTGTAGATCCAGTGTGGATCACCTGGCACATCTATTCCGTATGATTTGGATCTACACTGGTGGCATCTTGGTCACAATTAAATAACCTAATGAATCTAAAAGCAAACAGTGTAGATCCTGATCAGATCTACACTGGGCTGAAGGCTATAAAGCTGAGATTGGAAACCAGTCTCAAATCTCAAGCATCTGATTGGCTGAAATGGCGACTAGTCGCCATTTCAGCCAATCAGATGCTTGAGATTTGAGACTGGTTTCCTTGCTCAGTTTTATAACCTTGGGCACTGTTCACCAATGCAATAAAAGTGTATCTAAGGATTGAAGGGTTATAATTTCAGATATTCCTTACAGTGCATGGACCAAGATCACAAAACTAAGACTGGAGACCAGTCTCAAATCTCAAGCATCAGATTGGTTGATTTGAAGATCAGTCTCCATTTATTAACCAATCAGATGCTTTAGATCTGTGACTGGTCTCCAATCTTGCACCCTGTTGTATGAAAGCTAAAACTTAAAACAGTATACCGTCATCTCTTAATACAAGTTTGCAAACTTTTTAAAATTCAAATTAAATCTCCAGCGTTCAATTATAAAAAATCAAATTACCTTGCATCTGACGTACAAATCCTTATATATTCTTTGAAATCTAATCAGCCTTAAAACATATCAATTTTGCAATAAACCAGTACATTCGTAGTGGAAGAATATCGTAAAATTGATAGTAAAATTGTAAAACTAGGTCACCTTTGAACACCAATCGACCAATCAAAAGTGTCACGGCTGTCAGCTAAATGTTCCCACAATGCCCAGGCCCGGGAACTCAGCTCAGGTCACACAACACCTGAACAGTATTTTAACATACAGGTAAGGTAAACACGTAGCCTGTCCATATTTAAACTATATTACAACCGAGGTACTTAAATGATAATAATCTATTCGAACATGACTCCATAAGGATTGTGCATGATACAAACACAATATAAAACTTGAAAGACTTTCAAGTACTTTAGAAAACGACTAAATTATAACTTATGGTGTAATTTGATTTATGTCTTTGTGAAAAAGCCCCTTACTCCTATTTGCAGTTAAAGCATGTTTTTTCTATTTTTGCCAAATCTTTTGGGATTTGGTACAAACAAAATCAAATGAAAAACGGTATAGTGGGAACTAAGAAACCATACTATACGGCAGTTTAAAACATAAACCTATTGAAGTAAAGTCCTTTATTGGGCTCAATGTCAGTATCGGTACATTTTTCAATGTTAATATAAATAAGGAAAAATACAAAAATGCTATAATATTAATTTCAATCCAATTTTTTTTTAGTTTTCGATGTGGGCACTTTTGAACAAAACCAACCTTTTGCCATGATTTCATCTTCATTAAAAAGAACAAACTAAATGGTTAGTTTATTTGTCAATTTACCCACTAGTCTTTGACATGAAATAATATCTCTTCTTTCGTAATCACTGATAATTTATTAATTTATTATATATATTCTTATTTGACCCAACATAAACGAAGTGCTACATTTAAGGTGGGCTCCCTGGGAAAGACTTTAATCACATGGAAGAGGCCTGAAGGTTATAAAGCTGAGGCTGAGATTTGAAACCAGGGCCCAAGGTTATAAAACTGAGCATGGAAACCAGTCTCAAATCTCAAGCATCTGATTGGCTGAAATGGCGACTGGTCGCCATTTCAGCCAATCAGATGCTTGAGATTTGAGACTGGTTTCCAAACTCAGCTTTATAACCTTCAGGCCAGTCTTAAATCTAGAGCATCTAATTGGCTGAAATGGCGACTAGTGGCCATTTTAGCCAATCAGATGCTTGAGATTTGAGACTGGTTTCCATGCTCAGTTTTATAACCTTGGGCACAGTGTATATCACATAAATCTGCAGATCTGTGTCATTCACCGTTCACTTCTTGATCAGAAATAATCTACTGATTCTAACAGCAGACAGCACAGATCCTGATCAGACAGTATAAATGTGCATTAACCTGGCTCTTTCTTGCATACCAGATCAGGTCATCCGGTGTTTTCACCTGTGCAAGAAATTTCGATCCTACACTCCCCCATGTATAATGATTCACACGCCTTTAATGACGTCACATAAATGCTTAGTGATGAATGAACGATGAAACGTCGGGTATATCACTCCGCTACTATAAATAAGGAGTGCAAAGTAAAATTTATAGGGAAATATCCAAAAATGTGCAAAATGAATACAGTATGCAGGAAAAAGTATCATTCATATATGTTGGGCAAAGATCGCATTATCAGGCCCTTGAGAAATATGCACTTAGGCGGTAACTCAGCGTAGTCTTGTTGCCGCCCTTGTGCATACTTCACTCGGGCCGGATCACATGATCTTTACCCAACATATGTGTATGTTACTTAATAACACTGTTTAAGTCTTGGTCTAAAATAATCTTATAAAGCTAATAGTGAACTGTGTACATTCTGATGAGACCATAAGGACATCCAGGCTGATTTAGATTTACACTGGTCACACATAGGATAAAAGCTGTAATACTATCCCATGTAGTAAAGGGTTTAAATTCGATAATCACAGAGTAGTTTCTTTTAGGGATTCTATCTTTGAATATTTCTAAATGAATTCTATAACAGTGATTCAAACTGAGTCCCAAGTATTGCAAAGCACTTCTAGATAGAAATAAGAAATCTGTAACATGCCCATCTGGTATTATGTGGTGTAGCATAGGAGTAAGCAAAAATGTAAGCCAATTAAAAATACATGCATTACATTAAGCCCATTTTGGTTTATTTTGACAATTTCAAGGGCCCAAACAGCTTCTTTTTGAAACTTGATGATAAATTATGCTCTTGTACATTATTGTTAAGTTTCAGAATGAAATCTGGAAAATGAATTCATCACAATTGAAGGGCAATAATAGAGTTACTGACCTGATCTGGCTGGTTTTGGTTGTTCCCCTTTGCTAGTAGAGCCACATGATCTGAGAAATTTAACTGTTTACCAAACTTCACTCTATGATCTGAGGAAAAAAACTGTTTCCCAAACAGGGTTTTCCTAAACAGGGTTTTTTCACTGCCAGGGGAAGGGGCCCATGCCCTTAAATTTAGAGGAAAATAGTGTTATTTTTTCTCTAAAGGGGAATGAAAAAAAACTCTTGTAAAGTTAACTTATTTTTGGAGAAAACTGCATGATTTTAACTGTATGATTTTAAAGAAATTGTCTGAGGGGAAGGCGCCTATAAACAGATCATACTTTAGAAGGAAAAACCTGCCAAATTTAGCTCTATGTCTGAGAATAATAAAGATTACTGTTAATCAACTTTGCATGGTGATCTGAGGCAATAAATTTACTATATTTGCTTCACTATCTTTTTTAATTTTAATCCATGATCAAAGGAAATAAAATCTTACCTACCTGCATCATAATGAGAACTTTCTTCAATATTTGACTACCCGTAACAGCAAATGTCTGCATTTCTCACCATCCTAAATGATTAAAATAAAATTTTGATGATACAAGGCCAACAATGTAAATCTAATATTTGCTGCATTTTATGTAATGGTTTTCTCCCTTTGTTTTGTTAAAAATAGTAACAGGAATTTACCAACTAAAACTCATAAAAAGAAACACATTTCACCTTTTAAAATCAACATTTCTTTTAAGTTTTAATTGCACTAAGGTAAGTTGTTTCAAATGTTCTCATATAAATCTTTATTTACAAAATCAGATTTTGATTTTTTTTTAAATAAAGAAATTAAGATCCTATTTCTTAAGAAATACATTTGTATGAGGTCCACTTTCTGTTTGGTGTCTTGCCATATTTTTTTTTGTTATGAAATTTTCTTTTGATATTTTTCATTTTCAGATTATAAAACTGATCTTTCTCCACATAGCATTCAAATTAAAGTTGGCAGAGTAACATAGCAATTTTGTTTTTCTCCACAGAATGTTCCGGTCACCTGATCATTATCACAACCTGTCACTGAGACTCTCTGAGGTGCTCAGTGATATCGGTGTCAATGAGAGAATAGTGATGAGGAGGAGGAGGATGTGGTTGCTATGGGAGACTATGATGAACATGCATGTCCAGTTAGATGGTGAAGATGCAAGATTGTTTAACTTCGGCAGTCAGACTGAAGCCTCTACAACACTAGCCCTCAAATCTGATATAGATTTACTAATCAGTTCAAGTGGAATCTCAGTGATACAGGACTGGTCAGAATGGGAGCCTGGCAAGCTCCAGCTCCTAATGGTACAGGATGAAACAACATCACCAGGCTACTGCCTGCTACAGGCAGTGAGACGTGACATGCCTCTTCCTGAACAGGACATCCAGCATCAAGACTACACCACAGACAGCAGAGGCAGAATACTGATGAGAAATTCTGCTTGTTGTCCAGCCATGAAAAGTGGAAGTATAAGACATGGTCCTGCTCAATCAGTAAATAGAGGACCTGATCAATGGGATAATGACTTTGTACTTGCTGTACACTGTTCATCATGGCCTAAAGAGGCTGAACCATGGCTACAGCAACAGAATGTGAGTGGATGGCCCACTGCAGATATGAAGAGATATGCTGTAGAACATGGATGCTTTGTTGTCCCAGTTGCAAGTAGATCAGGTGTGTATGAGGATACTGAATGGAGAATATCAACATCTCATACAGAGAGATGCTTGATGTTCAGTCTTAACATGACTCAAATGAGATGTTATATTATAATGAAGATGACACTTAAAACATATCTAAAACAAAAGTGTGGAGATACTATCTCCAGCTTTATGTGCAAGACTGTATTATTCCACTGTATAGCTGATACAAGAGCCAGTGAATGGAATGATAGTAACTTACTGCCTTGTTTGAAACAATGTCTGCAGTATTTACTTCACTGTATATTAACAGAAAACTGTCCACATTTCATTATACCTGGGAACAATCTACTTGCTGGGAAGTTGTCCTTTCAGACCAAACAGCAGGTGGTAGAGATTATGATGACACTGACAGCCAACATAGAGCAATCACTGCTAGGTATATCTATAGATCAACTAGGCAACAGGCTTCATGTGAAATCTGGCAGAATGATACAAAATCATATGCCATCTTCAGAACAGATTGCTGGTGATGTACTCACAAAACAAATGGTTATCTTATTAATAGCATTAAAGTTAAATCTGATGGAAACACTGAAAAAGAACAGTTCTCTTAACAATGTTGTTTACCAAAATCTGACAAAAGACATCTTCAAACTGTATAGCATATATTCAGCTGGAAGCAGACTGGAGCAAGCAGCATGCTGTCTTGTTGCCTCACCACTCTGTGCAATTATTGGGTCAATAATAGCATCTGAAAATATACATCATTCCCAGACATTAACTCCAACAGCCCTACAGTGGTTTTCTGCAGGCTTGAACTCTGACTTTTCATCCTCCAGGCTTAAACTGGCATCTGCTCTATACTGTGCAGGGCAGTATGAACAATGTGAAACAATCCTGGTGCATCTGAACAGACAACTGGAACAAACAACTGTGTTATGTGGATGTACATGCACTCCACATAAGATACGAGCGTCGTTTGATTTTGAAAGTACTTGCCTAGAGACAAATGAAGTAACAGTTATACATGAAAATATTGCTCTCTGCATCAGATTTCTGCCGTGTGAAATAAACTGTGTACCTGAAGAATTAAGGTATGAAATGTTCAGATCCGCAGAAGATCTGCCATACAGAGGTGAAAATGACTACTGGATGGACTGGGCAGTGGTAGACTCCATACCATTCCTGTACTTCCTGCAATACCAGGTGTACAGCCAGCTCCATAGACCTGCACAACAACAACAACAAGCATTGCTCAACCTTGCCAGGACAATTGACAATGAACCAAACTTGGGTCACAGGGAGACTGCCCTGAATCTTCTAGGACAATGTAAGGAAGAAGAAAACAGAAATGATGAGGCTTTGTGCTGCTACATGATGTCACTGAATGTGAGACCACGGAACAATGCAGCCAAGTGCCATATATGTAGACTGTTGGCTTCCCTAAATAACCACAGAGTGTAAGTGAGGATGGGAGGGGTTGTTGTGGGAACAGTGCAGCTAAGTGGCATAAATGTAGACTGTTGGCTTCCCTGTATAACCACAGAGCGTAAGGGAGGAGGATGAGAGGGGTTGTAGTGGGAACAATGCAGCCAAGTGGCATATATGTAGACTGTTGGCTTCCCTGTATAACCACAGAGTGTGAGGGAAATAGATGGGAGGGTTTACAGTGGGAAGGGAAGAAATACTAAAATATTTTCAGACAAAAACAGCATATTTAAATTGCAGCTGACATTATTTGCACCTAATCATTAGGTAAAATTAGGCATGGACCTAATGTTTTCATAACAATTGTGAAAAGTACAGAGCATGGTCTGTGTCAAATGTTTGGGGGTACAAGACACTGAACTGAATTAATGTGTCTGGGTTACCTTGCCATTTACATTTTGTACTTTGTATGAGTTTATCTTTAAACGTGATTACAAATATTTATTTCCCTGGTATGCACAAAAGAAATCAAGAAATAACTAGATCTATTATAATGGTATAAAAAGTTATTCTAAATTAATTATAACAAATGTGACAATAAAACCTAACGTTCAGTGTTTTAAATATTATGAAAGAAAGTTTCCATTTTCTTGAAGTAAACAAATTGTTTTTATCATCTGATATCAATCAATCGACAACAAACAAATTAAAATTCACAAAATGATATTCGAGTTTTATTAAAACTCCTATTGATTCCATAATTATAATAATACGCATATGAAGCATGTGTGATCAGGTGAGATCCAGATCAGCCAGCACAAACTGCACTGGTCATGTCTTGGTTAAAAAAAACTAACAAAATCTTGAGGCGAAAAAAGTAGATCTTCATCTGATGTGGTGGCTGATCTGGATCTACACTGTTTTGAACATGCAATCAAGGTGTATAAAGATCTATGGAGTAAAAAGGTAAGCAGATATAAAAACATAGTCAGGTACAGACAATGTCCTAAAAAATGTATAATTGGCTCTCATAACATGACATCATTATACAGCATTATTGATTAACGATTGAATTAGGTGCCATCTACAGTCGGCATTGGTATAATTGGCTCTCATAACATGACATCATTATACAGCATTATTGATTAACGATTGAATTAGGTGCCATCTACAGTCGGCATTGGTATAATTGGCTCTCATAACATGACATCATTATACACCGTTATTGATTAACAATTGAATTAGGGGCCATCTACAGTCGGCATTGGTATAATTGGCTCTCATAACATGACATCATTATACAGCATTATTGATTAACAATTAAATTAGGGGCCATCTACAGTCGGCATTGGTATAATTGGCTCTCATAATATGACATCATTATACAGCATTATTGATTAACGATTGAATTAGGTGCCATCTACAGTCGGCATTGGTATAATTGGCTCTCATAACATGACATCATTATACACCGTTATTGATTAACAATTGAATTAGGGGCCATCTACAGTCGGCATTGGTATAATTGGCTCTCATAACATGACATCATTATACACCGTTATTGATTAACAATTGAATTAGGGGCCATCTACAGTCGGCATTGGTATAATTGGCTCTCATAACATGACATCATTATACAGCATTATTGATTAACAATTAAATTAGGGGCCATCTACAGTCGGCATTGGTATAATTGGCTCTCATAATATGACATCATTATACAGCATTATTGATTAACGATTGAATTAGGTGCCATCTACAGTCGGCATTGGTATAATTGGCTCTCATAACATGACATCATTATACAGCATTTTTGATTAACAATTAAATTAGGGGCCATCTACAGTCGGCATTGGTATAATTGGCTCTCATAACATGACATCATTATACAGCATTTTTGATTAAAAATTAAATTAGGTGCCATCTACAGTCGGCATTGGTATAATTGGCTCTCATAACATGACATCATTATACACCGTTATTGATTAACGATTGAATTAGGTGCCATCTACAGTCGGCATTGGTATAATTGGCTCTCATAACATGACATCATTATACACCGTTATTGATTAACGATTGAATTAGGGGCCATCTACAGTCCGCATTGGTATAATTGGCTCTCATAACATGATATCATTATACAGCATTATTGATTAACGATTGAATTAGGTGCCATCTACAGTCGGCATTGGTATAATTGGCTCTCATAACATGACATCATTATACAGCATTTTTGATTACGATTGAATTAGGTGCCATCTACAGTCGGCATTGGTATAATTGGCTCTCATAACATGACATCATTATACACCGTTATTGATTAACAATTGAATTAGGGGCCATCTACAGTCGGCATTGGTATAATTGGCTCTCATAACATGACATCATTATACACTGTTATTGATTAACAATTGAATTAGGTGCCATCTACAGTCGGCATTGGTATAATTGGCTCTCATAACATGACATCATTATACAGCATTATTGATTAACGATTGAATTAGGGGCCATCTACAGTCGGCATTGGTATAATTGGCTCTCATAACATGACATCATTATACAGCATTATTGATTAACAATTGAATTAGGTGCCATCTACAGTCGGCATTGGTATAATTGGCTCTCATAACATGACATCATTATACACCGTTATTGATTAACGATTGAATTAGGTGCCATCTACAGTCGGCATTGGTATAATTGGCTCTCATAACATGACATCATTATACACCGTTATTGATTAACGATTGAATTAGGGGCCATCTACAGTCGGCATTGGTATAATTGGCTCTCATAACATGACATCATTATACACCGTTATTGCATACATGCCATATCCCCCGGCGGGGGGAAAAATCCCCCGGAATTTAGAGCCATTCCCTGGCCCCCCGGCGGGAGACGAAAATCCCCCGGAATTAACAAAAGTTAAGAAAAACGGTATAAAAATGCATTTTTGTCGCTCTCATATCAGACATTTGTCTATAGGCCGAATACACCGTTACGTATCTCGGACTCCTAACGGTTGTGTCAAAACGTTCCAAATTCGTCTAATTAGTGTCACCGAGAGGGTTATCGATTATTTAGTGAGAATTGACACTTTACAGGATTGTTTATTGGATAATTGATTGTTTGCATAGGTGTGAATGAAATCACAAGTATACCGTCTGTTTTATGTACAATTAGCGGAGTTGTCAAAGGATCGAAGGTTTTTTATGATGTCCAAAATATGTGTGTATCCGGATAATGGGACACTTTCGGTTACAAATTATTCGTCTTTTGACCAACAATTAACGTTTTGGCACGTTTGCAAATATTTTTTTTAATTACAAAGTATGAAGAAATGACCAGTCAAGCTGATTCTTGCATCCTTGGAATAAAAATATAATAGCCATTGAAGCTGCAACATTTGATATATTCAAGGACAGATCCAGATGGACTTCAGTAGTGTTGCTCGAACACAATTTTTGGGCAGCAATATTTAATTTTCATGGGGATTTTGAACAGAAAATAGAAATTATAATGTAAATACACAAAGACTTTTCTAAACAAACCCCCTTAGCATACTTAGAAAGATCCAGACTGACTCCTGGTCTGGTTTGACTGCAGAGACCATATGTTGAGCGTTCGAACTCAGCATCTGCAGCAAGTTAATAACATCCAAGTCCATGTTAATTAACTTAAATAATTGTTCTAACTGATGTCAGTCTGTGCTATGCACATCAGAGTTTGTCGGACAGTTCATATAGTGTTTGTTTTATATAGTTTTATTATGTGCTGACACCCTGTTACAAAAAAACATACCGTAAAAACCCTATGTTTTCGGGCAGCTTAAAATAATTATTTTTTTTCTTGGACGAAATCTTAGGGTCACGAAAAAATAATTATAAAAATCGCGGCCGAAAACTTAGGATTTTGTCCGCGTCGCCGACTATCCGAATACTAGTACAGTATACATGTCTTTTTATGAAATGCGTATCGTAACTTAGCGTATTTTGTCTAAGTCTTTGGACGGAAAAAAAATATTTTTCTGGTTGAACGAATATTTAGAGAAGAGAATTTTCATTTAAAAAAAGATCGTTCGAACATTCAGACACATGTACATTAATTGACACGTCCATAAATGTAAGCCTAGAATAAGTCAACACATTCCAGACGTTTCTACCTTTAAAAATTCTGCTTACCATTGTCAAGTTATTAAGTCCATAGTTGCTAAACAAACATCCTATTGTTGTATAATCAACATTGCCAAAAGAATTGTGATGGCTGTCGCAGATAGGAGTGCAATAGATAAGTTGCAAACTGCTAATTCGGCAAAGTGCCGGTACTGCAGATTAAAACACAACCAGATCAGAAATTAGCATTAATTATACCAAATACTATCAATCAAACAATCGACTGATTTAGAAATGAAATGAACCTAGTTTGTTGACGGGTTGCAATTTTTTGTAATACACCGTCGATCGATGTTTGAGCGGTGCACAGCGTTTCAAGTTGACGTCGGCGTCTTTGATGTCTTTGATGTAAAATACACAAGCATTGCTGACATTTTAGATCAAAGCGGGCAATGAACAGGTGTTCATGGCAGTTGTAAATTTGATGATTTTAGTCAATGTATATGTAACAATTCTCGGATATTTTAGGGGCAAGTATATTCGCTTAATTAAAAACACACATCGTTCATTTTATTTCTTACTCGTAATAAAATTAAACTCGCTTTTGAATAACGGTTTTAAAAACATCAGTTCTGTTCATAAAAAAAATATTGGCTAGAAACGAGTTATGATATTATCTTCGGAAAAACATTTGAGTAATCGAAAAATCATTTGACTGAAAACAGTTTGGATATTATTAAGTGGCGATCATGTGATCAAGTAAAAAGTACAATAGATGTTTGCCCGCGGCAATCATAAAGTCGCAATATTTCGCACTTTATAGCCTAGTTGCGTAGCAACGTCTACAGATTTGAGATGACAGATTACAAACTGAAGATAATCATTATTATAATTGCTTTAAATAAAAAGAACATTATATTTACCAGGGTACGATTTTATTACTTACAGCTTTGTTGTTACAATATTAATTACCGCAAATAAGATGATGACAAATAATTGTTCAGAAACAAACTCAATCGGCGGACAATGATGTATACAGTTATTTCTAAGTTCTTTTTTTAATATCAAAATCAAAACCAAGGTTTACAAACATATTTTTTATTACTAATTTAATAAAAACAGACGAATTTAGAATTGAAAATGCTGGCCGAAAACATAGGGTTAGCGAAAAATCGCCGAATTTTAGTGGCCAAATTTTTAGGGTCATTAAAAAAATTAATATTTTTTTAAAAAGACCGTGGCCGAAAACATAGGGTGACCGAAAACATAGGGTTTTTACGGTAATAAAAATATTGTTTAAATAAATGAGGATAAATATATTTAATATTGCATCTTAGTTTAGTTTCTAGTAAATTCCGCTTGTTTAGCCGCGTTAAAAAATCCCCTGGAATTATATCGGAATCCCCTGGAATTTTGAACCAAATCCCCTGGAATGCCATCCAGAAATATGGCATGTATGTTATTGATTAACGATTGAATTAGGTGCCATCTACAGTCGGCAATGGTATAATTGGCTCTCATAACATGACATCATTATACAGCATTATTGATTAACGATTGAATTAGGTGCCATCTACAGTCGGCATTGGTATAATTGGCTCTCATAACATGACATCATTATACAGCATTTTTGATTAACAATTGAATTAGGTGCCATCTACAGTTGGCATTGGTATAATTGGCTCTCATAACATGACATCATTATACAGCATTATTGATTAACGATTGAATTAGGTGCCATCTACAGTTGGCATTGCACAGTCATTATCAAAATATCTAAATGCAAAATGCAATTCAGTAAAATTTTGCACAAATAAAAATTGTATCATTACTTTATATAAGTTAAGGAAAGTTAAAACAGTAAATATCTAAATAGCTAGACTAAAATTTTCCTTCAATTCTTCTTACACAAAAACACGAAAGCTAAACCACACAGCATATCATTTTAAATAAGAACATACAGTAATATTATATTGACAGCAATTTGTTGTGTCCTTTTAAAGAACTTCCATTTTTGGAGAGAAATCAACATTTTTATTCCTTTATCACATATTTACTGTATCATTTAATTTCGAGGGGATCAAATTTCGCGTAAATGACATGTGATATTTTCACAAGGTCTTAAATTTGCGCACTTGTATTATTTTAAAGATACTAGATATTCAATGGTTTGATTTTGCTAGGGTTTGAGTTCGTGCACTTAAACTAGCGCGAAATGCACAAAAATTAAACAATCACGAAATATAATGATACCACAGTATTCGACCAGGACATTCAAGGTCAAATTTACAAATATTTCTTGTTACCTACATTTCTATGAACATATTGTTGTCAGTATTATGCTGCTCATGTTGGCATTTAAAATGATGTTATGTTGGTATTTATGTTAATAAAAAAATGACCCTTACTTTAATTTGCCATATAAGCATCTTTAGAAATCTCTGGAACCCATTATGGAATGTAGCTGGTTCAATAAAGGAACCTAAGTCTTATAGTAACTCAAATATTGTACAAGTCTAATTAAATTCAAATCAAAAATTAAGCTGATATTGGGCAGACAAGGTCTAAATAGTATATTTCTGCACTTTCAAGGGCCATAACTCTGGAACCCGTAACGCAATATTGCAATTTCAAGAAAGGAACCAAGATCTTATGGTAATGAAAGTGAAGATCAGACCAAAATGAAGACCACTAGTGTGCAGAAAAACTTTTATTATAACTTGATGTAGTCACCTAGTTTTCAAGGTCACATGACCCAGTCTAGAACTTGACCTAGATATCATTGAGATAAACATTCTGACCAAGCTTGAAAAAGAGGACCAAAATTAAGACCTCTTAAGTGCTGAAACGCTTTTTTTATAATTTGACCTAGTGGCCTCGTTTTTAAGGTCACATGACCCAGTTTCGAACTTGAACTAGATATCATTGACATAAACATTCTGACCAAGCTTGAAGAAGATCATCCCATAACTAAGACCGCTAGATTGCAGACAGGCTTTTTCTTCAATTTGACCTAGTGACCTAGTTTTTAAGGTCATGTGACCAATTTATTAACATGACCTAGATATCACTTAGATAAACATTCTTACCAAGTTTGAAGAAGATCCCACCAAAATTAAGACTGTTTGAGTACAGAGGAACTTTTTCTATAATTTGACCTGGTGACCTAGTTTTAAAGTTACATGACCCAGTGACCTGGATATCATTGAGAATAACAATTTAACCAAGTTTGAAGAAGATCTGACCAAAATTAAGCTTTTTCTATAATTTGACCTAGGGACCTAGATTTCAATGTACCATGAGCCAGTTTAGCATCTGACCTAGATATCATTGAGATTAACATTCTGACCAAGTTCAAAGAGGATGCCGACAAGACCTTTTTAGTGTGCAAATAAGCTTTTTGTTAATTTGACCTAGTGACCTAGTTTCAAGGTCACATGACCCAGTTACAAACATGACCTAGATATCATTGAGATAAACATTCTGACCAAGTTTGAAGAAGATCAGACCAAAATTAAGACTGTAAAGAGTACAATGAAGCTGTTTCTATCATTTGACCTTGTGACCTAGTTTTCAACGTCACATGACCCACTTTCGAACTTGACCTAGATATTATTAAGATAAACATTTTTACCAAGTTTGAAAAAGATCGCACCAAAATTAAGACTGCTAGAGTGCGGACAAGCTTTTTCTATAATTTGACCTAGTGACCTAGATTTCAAGATCATATGACCCAGTTTCAAACTTGACCTAGAAATCATTGAGATGAACATTCTGACCAAGTGTGAATTAGATCCCACCAAAATTAAGATCGCTAGAGTGCGGAAAAGCTATTTCTTTAATTTGACCTAGTTTTAAGGGTCACATGACCCAGTTACAAATAGTTCCTAGATTTCATTGAGGTAAAATTTCTGACCAAGTTTAAAGAAGATCACACCAAAATTTTACACCGCTAGAGTGCAGACAAGCTTTTTCTATAATTTGACCTTGTGACCTAGTTTTCAAGGTCACATGACCCAGTTACTAACTTCACCTAGATATCATTGAGATAAACATTCTGACCAAGTTTGAAGAAGATCGGATAAAAATTAAGACCGCTAGGGTTAGTATTTAGGGTTAGGGTTAGATAAAGACCTTAGGGTTAGAGTTAAAGACCTTAGGGTTAGGGTTAAGTGAAAAAGCCCATAACTCGACCAAAAATAAGCAGTTTTGAAGATAAAGCATGAACAAGATTTTAATATAGAAGTTAGGGTTAGGGTAAGGATTAGTTAAGACCTTAGGCTTAGCGTTAGGGTTAAAGACGTTAGGGTTAAGTGAAAAGGCCCATAACTCGGCCAAAATAAATACGAACAGAAATTCCTTAAGCTATGCACAACTAGGCCTGGTGACAAACACTCCTGTGAAGTTTCAATGAAATTCCTCAAGCGGTTACGGAGAAGAAGAGAGGATAAGATTTTGCTAAAAAGGGCCATAACTCAGCCAATAATAATCCGAGCAGAAAATCCTGACTATATGCACAACTAGGCTTGGTGACAAACACCTGTGAAATTTCAAAGAAATCCCTCCAGCGGTTTCGGAGAAGAAGGGTGGACAAGATTATTTCGGACGGATGGACGGTGCGATACAATATGCCTCCCTTCGGGGGCATAAAAAGTCAGTGTATTGAAACTAGTTCATTATTCTTTAATGTGCAGTTTAATATTAAATTTAAAACATAAACCTACATGTATAAAAGTAAATCTCTATAAAGGGCTTTGTGTCAGTACATTCTCAATATTGATATAAATGCAGGAAAAAAAATGCAGAAATGCTATATTGATTAGACTTTTATTTTCCAAATCTTTCAATGTAGGCACACCATCTTAATTTACCCTTTCTCCATGGAATAATGCTGTTGGGCATCTGCAAACAGTGCAGATCCTTATTAGCTAGCAAATCCGTGCTGTCTGATCAGGATCTACACTGTTTGCTTTTTTTATTTATAAGGTTATTTCTGACCAAAAAGTGAACTGTGTAGATCTAGATCTGATAGCACAGATGTGCTGGCTGATCTGAATGTACACAGTTTGCACATGTCATAATACCTGTATTCATCAAAGGTTTAAACAAAACAAAATAATGATTAAGTTTAATTTGGTCGAGGTCTGCGCATCAACAAAATATGTTGGAACTGTTAGTTATACAGACTCAGTTGAATTATTCCAGACAATGTAGAGTCTTTGTCAATTTGTGTAGTCCTACCTGGCTGTACACTGTTCAGTTTTTGGTCAGAAATAATCTAATGAATCTAACAGTGAACAGTGTAGATTCTGATCAGTCCGTAAGTACATGCAGGCTGATTTAGATTTACACTGGTCACACAAAGGATAAAAGCTGTATCCCATACAGAAAAGGGTTCAAGTGAAATACTAATTGAGAAGTTTCTTTCTGGGATTCTATATTATATAATTCTACATGAATTCTATAATAGAGATTCACACTAAGCCCCAAGTATTGCAAAGCACTTGAAGAGAGAATCAAGAAATCTGTGCCATCATACCCATGCCCATCTGGTATAATGTAGTGTAGCATTGGGGTAAGCAAAAATGTTATTATTAATCCCATTAAAAGTATAATCTTTGCTTATTTTGACAATTTAAAGGGCAGAAAATCCCTATCAGTCTTTTTAAAACTTGACTGCAAACTATTCTCTCCTTTATTAGGCCTAAAAAAATAGGTTTGTTTCTGGTTACCGGACCGACCGTCTCTTTTTAGCGCCGACCGTAACTTTTTTTCAGCCCTCCCAAAAATATTGTATGAAAAGCCGACCGGTTTTTTACCGACGAAAAATTCTGTTATTGTCGGACACAATGTCCGGTGCAAAATAACAGCCAGCACCGTTTCATTTTTTGCAAATTTACTTTCACTTTCTTCTCCGGTGCTATTTTTAACTGTTAAAACGTGATTTTTGCCCATGTATCACCATATGCAAACCCCATTGCGTGTGCTTTCGGGTCAAGGTTGCTAATTCCAAAATTGAATTCGCTGAGGTAAACAATCATGGCTGTCAACGTTCGGCGAGCCAGTAAAAATATTCTTTTTGATCCACCGACGACTTCACTGAAGAAATAAGGAAGCAAATAGCTAAAGATTTCTGTTCGAAGTGCATAAATGATATGGAGTAAATGCAGAATCGTTGAATAATGGCTTTATGAGTGAACAATTGTGTACTGATATTTGTATCATAAAATGAGTGAAAGAAACAGCACTGATCAAATTATTAACCCTGCTTTGGTGGTAATGATAGAACTTTTACTATGATTGACGGGATATGTATGTATTTGATTATGTTTTAATAGCATCAACGTCACGAATGTAAAGCTAAAACGACTTAATACGATTTGAAAGTGAGGCACAGTGGTTGTAAGAAGTGATAGGTATTAAGGTAAGTATATCCAACATATTTTCTTTTTTTCAAAAATAGCCATTAACAAATCAACAATATCCATGTATTAAAACCGCATTACACATCTAATTGTAATTAAAAGAATAATTATTAATATTACATGTTAAGCAAAACAATTCAACTTTAAGTTGAAACACTGGTTTATTAGTTTCAATGGAATTACAGTATAAAATGCAGTGAGTTTTCCCTTTTCTACACTTCAATACCGTCATTGTCAGAATATAAGCCACACTTTTTTCCCAGAATTCAGCGGTAAAAAGTAGGTGTTTGGCTAATACACAGCTTTGGCTGCTTATAAATACATTATAAGCCATTTTCATCTGTTCCATCAGGTTAGGTGGCAGTGCGGCTTATACATAAGTGCGGCTCATATTCGAACAATGACGGTACCTTAAAAGATACCTTGAAAAAAGATAGATACTAATTTAACAATTGTAATCTTTAATGTACTTACTTACACCCAAGATGTATACCTGGACTTTGGTTCCTTCCCCTAAAAAAAAAGAAAAAAAGAGCCTACCTAACAACCCATTATTTTTTCAAGGATGTAACCAGAAACAAACCTTATTTTTTTAGGCCTTATTAAATAAGTTTCTGAACAGTATCATCTAGAAAATGAAATTATCACAATTCAAGGGCAATAACTAGAGTTATCTGGCTGGCTTGGGTTGTTCCCTTCTCTAATATTAACATCTCCAAACATTTTACATTATGAATGGTGAATATTGTGTTATTGTTCTCAAATAAATGAGCATGAGTCCCTTCTTGCAGAGGGCACAAAAGTGAACATAATTCAGCTCCATGATCAATCTGATTAAAATCATTTGCTGGAAACAGCTATGCTATCAGAATCTGACAACGAGTAACTAAAACATGCTTTTATCACTAACCCTTTGAACCAATCAGATTTGTCGCCTACAAAATCGCAAAAGTGAAAATAAAACTAGTATTTTAAACCATGGAAAGTGTTGACAAGCTTGCATAAGACAAATTTTACTTAAGATATATGTGTTTATGAACTATTGCATTCAGTTCTAATGTAATGACAATTTCAGATATTTTGCGAGCGTTATAAATCATGCTTCCTGTGTTGACAATTGCTAAAAATAGTAATCGGGGAAAACCACTATCACTTATGTACGGTGTCTGCGGGCCATCATCGGATCTAAAATTGTTAGATCTGACTTTAGTGAGATTGGCTCCATGATCTGAGAAATTAAAAACTGTTAACCACACTTTACTCTATAGTCTTTTAACCAAACTGCTCTTTTCAGTATTGTCTGAGGAAATAAACTATTTCCCAAACAGGGCTTTTTTTTACTGCCAGGGAAAAGGGCCCATGCCCTAAAATTTGGGGGGAAATAGCTTTTTTTTTCTCTCTAATCTGGTGAATGAAAAAGCTGATGTGAAGTTAACTACTTTTTGGGGAAAACTGCATGATTTTAAATGCATGATTTCAAAGAAATTTTCTGAGTGGAAAGCGCTCATAAAAGGCCCCAACTAAAGAATCTTGGCTAACTGCACCACAGTCTGAGAATGAGTTGTTTACATGATCTGGGGAAATTAACTGAAACCTTACTTTACTCCATTATTGCTGGGAATACCCTGTCTGATTAAGATTATTTAATATTTAACCAACAGCTAATTTCTGCATTATCCTAAATGATGAACATAAAGTTTTGGATGATACAAGGCCAATAATCCAAATCTAGTTTGTTGCAGTTTATGTAGTGTTTTCTCCCTTTGTTTTGTTAAAAATAGTACCAGTATTTGGAATTTCCGAACTACAACTAACAGAAAGAAACACATTTCAATTTTAAAACAACATTGCTTTTAATCTTCAGAAGGTAAGTTTTTTCAAATGGTCCTATATAAATCTTTATTTTTAAATTCAGATTTGAATTTTTTAAATCAAGAAATTAATATCTTATTTTTTATACAAAGGTCCACTTTCTGTTTGGTATCCTGTCAATATTTTACTTTTATTTAGTTATCTGTTGATTTTTAACATTTTTCAGATAAAAAAAATGTCTAAAATAACTCTTTCTTTATGTTACATTCAAAAAAGATGGCTGACAGTGAAAAGTATAAAATTTTAAAAAATTTTGTTTTTCTCCACAGAATGTTCCAGTCACCTGATCATTATCACAACCTGTCACTGAGACTCTCTGAGGTGCTCAGTGATATCGGTGTCAATGAGAGAATGGTGATGAAGAGGAGGAGGACGTGGTTGCTATTGGAGACCATGTTAACCATGCACTGCCAGTTAACTGGTTTAAATACAACAATGTTTAACTTTGGCAGTCAGATTGAAGCATCTACAACACTAGAGCTCAACTCAGATATTGATACACTAGTCTGTACAAACATATTCCCAGTGATACAGGACTGGTCAGAATGGAAGCTTGGCAAGATCCAGATTTTAATGGTACAAGATGAAACAACATCACCAGGCTACTGCCTGCTACAGGATGTGAGATCTGACATGCCTCTTCCTTGTCAGGACATCCAGGATCAATATTACACCACAGACAGCAGAGGCAGAGTACTGTTCAGACATTCTCTATGTTTTCAAGGCTTGGCAAATGGTAGCACAAGACATGGTCCTGCTCAATCAGTAACCAGAGGACCTGATCAATGGGATAGTGACTTAGTGTATGCTGTATATTGTTTATCGTGGCCTAAAGAGGCTGAATCATGGCTACAGCAACAGAATGTGAGTGGATGGCCCACTGAAGATATGAAGAGATATGCTGTAGAACATGGATGCTTTGTTGTCCCAGTTGCAAGTAGAGAAGGTGTGAACGAGGATACTGAATGGAGAATATCAACATCTCATGCGGAGAGATGCTTGATGTTCAGTCTTAACATGACTCAAATGAGATGTTATATCTTAATGAAGATGACAATCAAAACATATTTAAAACCAAAATGCAGAGACAGTATCTCCAGTTTTATGTGCAAGACTGTTTTATTCCACTGTATAGCTAAAACAAGAGCAAGTGAATGGAATGATAGTAACTTAGTGCCATGCTTTAAGCTATGTCTGCAGTATTTACTTCACTGTATGTTAACAGAAAACTGTCCACATTTCATCATACCTTGAAACAATCTACTTGCTGGGAAATTGTCCTTTCAGACCAAACAGCAGGTGGTAGATATTATGATGACACTGACAGCCAACATAGAGCAATCACTGCTAGGTATATCTATAGATCAACTAGGCTACAGGCTTCATATGAAATCAGGCAGAATTCTAGCAAATCATGTGCCATCTTCAGAATTGATTGCTGGTTCTGTACTGGCAAAACAATTGACTCCTTTATTATCAACATTAGAATTAAATCTGAGGACAACACTGAAAAATAATTCTAAAAACAATGTTGTCATTCTTAACCAAAACCTGACACAAATTCTGTCCAAACTGTGTACCATATATTCAGCTGGAAGCAGACTTGAGCATTCAGCTGGAAGCAGACTTGAGCAAGCAGCATGCAGTCTTTATGCACCACCACTCTGTTCGATCATTGGGTCAATAATAGCATCAGTAAATATACATCATTCTCAGCCAGTATCTCCAGCAGCCTTACATTGGTTTTCTGCAGGCTTGAACTCTGACTTCTCATCCTCCAGGCTCAAACTAGCATCAGCTCTATATTGTGCAGGGCAATACGAACAATGTGAAACAATCCTGGTGCATCTTAACAGACAACTGGAACAAACAACTGTGTTATCTAGATGTGGCTGTGCTTCACATATTACCCAAGGGTCTTTATATTTTCAAAGAACTTGCCAAGAGAAAAATGAAGTAACAGTTATACAAGAAAACATTGCTTTCTGCATCAGATTTCTTCCCTGTGAAGTAAACTGTGTACCTGAAGAATTAAGGTATGAAATGTTCAGATCCACAGAAGAAGATCTGCCATACAGAGGTGAAGATGACTACTGGATGGACTGGGCAGCGATAGACTCCATACCATTCCTGTACTTCCTGCAGTACAAGGTGTACAGCCAGCTCCATAGACCTGCACAACAACAACAACAACAACAAGCACTGCTCAAACTTGCCAGGACAATTAACAATGAACCAAACTTGGGTCACAAGGAGACTGCCCTGAATCTTCTAGGACAATGTAAGGAAGAAGAAAACAGAAATGATGAGGCTTTATGCTGCTACATGATGTCACTGAATGTGAGACCAAGGAACAATGCAGCCAAGTGGCATATATGTAGACTGTTGACTACCATGTATAACCACAGAGTGTAAGGGAGGAGGATGGGAGGGGTTGTAGTGGGAACAATGTAGCCAAGTGGCATATATGTAGACTGTCGGCTACCCTGTATAACCACTGAGTGTAAGGGAGAAAGATGGGAGGGTAGCAAGACTCAAATATTTTCAGACAAAAACAGCATATTTAAATTTCAGCTGACATTATTTGCACCAAACCAGTAGATAAAATTAGGCATAGACCTAATGTTTTCATAAGATTTGTGAAAAGTACAGAGCATGGTCTATGTAAAATGTTTGGGGTACAGGACACTGAACTGAGTTAATATGTCTGGGTTACCTTTCCATTTACATTTTGTACTTTGTATGAGTTTATCTTTAAACATGTGATTATGAATATTTCTGTTTATTTCCCTGGTATTCACAAAAGAAATCAAGAAATAACTAGATCTATTATAATGGGATAAAAAGTAATTCTAAATTAATTACAACATCCTCATCAACAACAAATGTGACAACAAAACCTGACGTTCAGTGTTTTAAATATGAAAAAAGGTTTCCATTTTCTTGAAGTAAAAAAAACGTTTTTATCATCTGATGTCAACAGTCAAATTTAAGACAATAAACAAATTACAATTCACAAAATGATATTTGAGTAGTCAAGCTTAGAATATTATTTCTATAGAATAAAAGTTTTATTTATGATTTTACTTTACACCTGTAATTGTGACCTTGACCACAAACCTACACGACCAGGTGTTGGCTTCTCTACGAGGTCAAGAGTTATGCTGAGTTTTATTAAAACTCTTCTTGACTCCATAATAATAATACGTATTTTAAGCATATGTGATCAGTGGAGATCTCAATCAGCCAGCACAAACTGCACTGGTCATGTCTTGGTAAAAAAAAACTAATAAAATCTTGAGGCGAACAGTGTAGATCTTCATCTGATGGCAAAAATGTGGTGGCTGATCTGGATCTACCCTGTTTTGACCATGCAATAGATCAATGGAGAAAGGGTCCAAAGGGATAGGCAGATATGGACACAGCCAGACACAGACAATGCCCTAAAAATATATATAATTGGCTCTCATAATATGACATCATTATACAGTATTATTGATTAACAATTGAATTAGGGGCCATCTACAGTCGGCATTGGTATAATTGGCTCTCATAACATGACATCATTATACAGCGTTATTGATTAACAATTGAATTAGGGACCATCTACAGTCGGCATTGGTATAATTGGCTCTCATAACATGACATCATTATACAGCATTATTGATTAACAATTGAATTAGGGGCCATCTACAGTCGGCATTGGTATAATTGGCTCTCATAACATGACATCATTATACAGCATTATTGATTAACAATTGAATAAGGGGCCATCTACAGTCGGCATTGGTATAATTGGCTCTCATAACATGACATCATTATACAGCATTATTGATTAACAATTGAATAAGGGGCCATCTACAGTCGGCATTGGTATAATTGGCTCTCATAACATGACATCATTATACAGCATTATTGATTAACAATTGAATTAGAGGCCATCTACAGTCGGCATTGGTATAATTGGCTCTCATAACATGACATCATTATACAGCATTATTGATTAACAATTGAATAAGGGGCCATCTACAGTTGGCATTGCACAGTCATCATCAAATTTTCTAAATGCAAAATGCAATTCACTTAAATTTTGCACTAATAAATATTATTAATATATCTTTTTTTACATACTATAAGGAAAGTTAAAACAGTAAAATTTAATAGAAATACATGTATATAGACCTAAAATTTCCCTTAATTTCTACTTACATAAAAACACATAAAAGCTAAACAACACAAAACATCATGTTAAATAGTTTAAACTTATTTGTTTTACATCGATTGTGAAACAAGTTAATCCAACTTATATTCATCATGCTCGATGACTGCTTCCTGGGTTTCCAACCAGTACTCGCACCGAATGTGGATTGAGGAAACTGCAGACGAACCTCATCCCCGGTGGGACTCGAACCTTCAGTCTCCGGATCTGGAGTCAGACGCTCTACCCCTAGACCACTGTGAAATATGATAATAATATGTTGTGTCCTTTTAAAGAACTTCCATTAATGAAGAGAGAAAATCAACAATTTTATTCCTTTTTTACATATTAACTCGACCAGGAAATTGGAGGTCAAACTCTCTTATTATTTACATTTCTTAGTACACAACATATTGTTGCAGTATAATGCTGGTCATGTTGGCATTTAAAATGATGTTTGATATTTGATTTATGAAAATTTAAAAAAGTCCCTTACTCTTACATGTATTTGCCATAAATGCATTTTTTACTCTTTTTTATGTGATGTGTATAAATCTTTAGAGATTTGGTGAACAAACAATCTGAAAATGAAAAAAGGGGAAGTGTATTGAAACTTGTTAACCATATTTAAATGCACAGTTTATGAGTTTAATATTAAATTTAAAACATAAACCTACATAAATAAAGGAAAAAGTTCTATATAGGGCTTGATGTCAGTATTTTCAATACTGATGTAAGAAAAAATTTAATGCAGAAATACTATATTAAGTCCAATGAGATTTTTAAACCAACCTTTTGTCATAATTTTATCTTCACTAAAACAGAATAAAATAATGGTAACTTTATTTTGGTTGAAGCTCCTGTGCTCCAAAATATTTGTTGGACCTGTTAGTGATATAGTTTAATTATTCTAGACAATTTTGAGTGTCAATTTTACCCTTAGGCTTGGACATGAAGCTAAAGGATAAATGTGAAATACTTATTTAGTAGGGTTTTTTAGGGATTCTATCATTGTTATAATTCTATTTATAATTCTATATGAATTCTATAAAAGAGATTTACACTTAGCCCTTGGTGTTGCAAAGCACTTCTCGAGAAAAAAAAATCTGTGTCGTCATAACAATGCCTGTCTGGTATGATTTTGTGTAGTATCAATCTCACTAAAGTCGTATCTAACAAAATGTTAGATCTGATGACGACCCGCAGACAACATACATAAGTAATAGCGGTTTTCCCCGATTACTATTTTTAGAAATTGTCGACATAGGAAGCATGATTTATATAATTCGCAAAATGATCTGAAGATGTCATTAGATCGAAATGAATGCAATACTACAGAAACACAATCATTTGCAGTAAAATATGTCTTAAGCAGGCTGTCAACACTTTCCATGGTTTGAAACACTATTTTTACTTTCACTTTTGCGATTTTGTAGGCGACAGTCTGATTGGTTCAAAGGGTTAGTGATAAAAGCACGTTTTAGTTACTCGTCGTCAGATCCTGATAGCGTAGCGGTTTTCAGGAGATGATTTTAATCAGATTGGTGTAGTATTTGTGTATGTGAAAATGTAATAACGTCAATTAAAAATATTACATAAAACCTTTTTTTTACAATTTCAAGGACAGGAAAGCCCAATCAGTCTATTTTTCAAACTTGACTGTTAATTATGCTCTCCTACGGTATTGTTAAACTTAAGAACGATATTTATATGAATTATCACAATTCAAGGCCAACAACTGGAGTTGGTTACAGGATCTGGTTGGCTTAGGATGTTCCCCTCCTCTATGGTCTGGAGAAATAAACTGTTTACCAAACTTTGCTATATGGTCTGGAGAAATAAACTGTTTACTAAACTTTAGTGTAAGATCTGAGAAAATAAACTGTTCACCAAACTTTGCTCTATGCCTTGGAGAAATAAACTGTTTACACAATTTGCTCTATGGTCCTAGGAAATAAACTGCTAAACAAACTTTGCTCTATGATCCCAGGAAATAAATTGCTAAATAAACTGCTTATCAACTTCGCTCTATGGTCTGAGGAAATAAACTGTTAACCAAACTCTGCACTACGGTTTAAGGAAATAGACTGCTTATCAACTTTGTTCAGTGATCTGAGGCAGTAAATAGATTACCTTACTTTGCTTTCTGGATATCAGCTAAATACCTACCAGATCCTGTCCTTTGTAATCTATAAAATGGGACGTTGGAATAGTGGTTTTACAATTGAGGTGGTACCTCACTTTGCTCCACAATCTCAGGAAATAAACTAATTACCTACATGAACTCCACAATCTGTTTACCTAATTTAAATCAATGATCAGAGGAATAATATAATTCCTTACTTTATAGCACAATCTGAGAATGAACTGTTTATATGATCTGAGAAAATAACTGATTACCTTACTTCACTCCATTATTACTTGCAATACACTGTCTGCATAACTTTCTTCAATGTCTGACTAACAGCAAACTTTATGGGCGGCCAACACCGCCAAAAATGAATAAGTTAATTTAATTTAAAGAATTTTGGCATAATTCAGACCAAACACATTCAACTCATAGGACCATTTAACTTAATTTGATGCATTTTCATTTAATTTGGTACAAATCTTTGCTTAGTACGACAAACTGCCAATCAATCCGAATGAGTTCGATTCAAACAAGTGCACAATGTCATTTAATTTGAAGGGAGTTCATTCAAAACAGAGTATAATAATTCAAAACAAACATCTTTGTGTTTTAATTCAGTATAATATCTTTTAAAACTATGAAGCAGAACATTTAATTATAGCAAATCCCTTCTCATCCGATATCATTTAATTCAAAGCAATGCTTCACAATCCAGAGAATTCGGTGAGGGGGCGCTGTAGCATTCCTTAGAGCAGTTTCTTCCCTTTGTCCCTTTCCCAGTCAACACAAAGTATCAATTCCTGACACAAACTGTTTATTTACAAATTTATTTTTTTGCATTTATATAATAGGAAATAAAACGTTTGCTTGATTTAATATATTGTTATGAAAAAAAATGTGTTTCAAATGTTACATAGTTTTTCGAAAAAAACTTTGAATAACACAAACATCTTCAGATTTTTAAGCTAAAACTATATAACCTGTACGTGTACATAATGATTAAAACAGACGGTTTCTTAAGATTTATTTAAAATAATTCATTTAAAAACCAAGCTTTACATATACCAATGTTGTGTTACACAAAAACTCTGGGTGAATAAGAAGGGGTTTCTCTTGAGACATATGAAAGAAAACAATAATGCACCGCTTTTAACACCCACTGGCAAATTGCACGTGCATATTCAGTGTTATATAGGCTATTAACATTTTATTTAACCAAACACAGCTTGTGTCATATATATCATCGGACAAATGTAGACCCAAATCTGTTGTTGCATCTGAACAGAATTTCCATGTACTGTTTCCTATTGCTAGTGGGCACATTTTCATATAAATCCACGTCATTGCACCAAGCAAAGGGTCACTGTATGAGACTTCTGATATAACAAAAAAAAATATCAATTTGTAATTACGTTTTTCCTATAAAATTACAAAACATATTTTTACTATGGTATTGAGATGCATACTGACTAATCATTATCAATGCAGTTTCAATCTTTATATCATTTTATTCTGGGTCAAGAGGTATCTCGTCTGGAGAAATTGTGACCTGTTGATTAATTAACTGGGGGTTTCATTGATAAGAATAATATAAAATTACACCACGGAATTCAGGGATAATGTTTAACACCGGTTCAAAGTTCAAAGTTCTCCAACAGAGTTTCCTCGGGGTATCTTAGTTAGACTATTAGCAAGTTAATATCAAGATTAAGATTTTGAAGTATTCTTTCAAAATCATAGCAAAATCTTTGAAACGTATTATAATTGAGAGTTAGCACTCTTGGTATTTACGATTGTTCCTCTACGAAGTTACATTTATAATAAATCTACTATCCATGCTTTATTACTACTACATTATTGTTAATACTTTTTATATCTTTTATAACATTATGCACAATAAACAAACAGACAATAGGCAGTTGATGTTAAGACATTTTAAACAAGCGTTGAAAAATGAAATGTGCATATTCGGAATAGCCACATTCGGTCAAAAAGATAATTTAAAAGACAATAACAACAACAAGAGGGCCATGACGGCCCTATATCGCTCACCTGAGTACAAAAGTACTCTCAGCTTGTGGTTTCAGACAAGAAGATTTTTAAAGTTTTTCCTATACAAGTCTATATAAAATGAAGTGACCCCTGGGGCGGGGCCAATTTTGACCCCAGGGAAATAATTTGAACAATCTTTGTAGAGTTCTACTAGAGGATGCTAAATGCCTAATATCTAAGCTCTAGGCCTTGTGGTTTCAGACAAGAAGATTTTTAAAGTTTTTGCTATATAAGTCTATGTAAAATGAAGTGACCCCTGGGGCGGGGCCAATTTTGACCCCAGGGAAATAATTTGAACAATCTTTGTAGAGTTCCACTAGAGGGTGCTAAATGCCAAATATCTAAGCTCTAGGCCTTGTGGTTTCAGACAAGAAGATTTTTAAAGTTTTTCCTATATAAGTCTATGCAAAATGAAGTGACCCCTAGAGCGGGGCCAATTTTGACCCCAGGGAAATAATTTGAACAAACTTTGTAGAGTTCCACTAGAGGATGCTAAATGCCAAATATCTAAGCTCTAGGCCTTGTGGTTTCAGACAAGAAGATTTTTAAAGTTTTTCCTATATAAGTCTATGTCAAATGAAGTGACCCCTGGGGCGGGGCCAATTTTGACCCCAGGGAAATAATTTGAACAATCTTTGTAGAGTTCCACTAGAGGGTGCTAAATGCCAAATATCTAAGCTCTAGGCCTTGTGGTTTCAGACAAGAAGATTTTTTAAGTTTTTCCTATATAAGTCTATGCAAAATGAAGTGACCCCTAGAGCGGGGCCAATTTTGACCCCAGGGAAATAATTTGAACAAACTTTGTAGAGTTCCACTAGAGGATGCTAAATGCCAAATATCTAAGCTCTAGGCCTTGGGGTTTCAGACAAGAAGATTTTTTAAGTTTTTCCTATATAAGTCTATGTCAAATGAAGTGACCCCTGGGGTGGGGCCAATTTTGACCCCAGGGAAATAATTTGAACAATCTTTGTAGAGTTCCACTAGAGGGTGCTAAATGCCAAATATCTAAGCTCTAGGCCTTGTGGTTTCAGACAAGAAGATTTTTTAAGTTTTTCCTATATAAGTCTATGCAAAATGAAGTGACCCCTGGGGCGGGGCCAATTTTGACCCCAGGGAAATAATTTGAACAAACTTTGTAGAGTTCTACTAGAGGATGCTAAATGCCAAATATCTAAGCTCTAGGCCTTGTGGTTTCAGACAAGAAGATTTTTAAAGTTTTTCCTATGTAAGTCTATGCAAAATGAAGTGACCCCTGAGGCGGGGCCAATTGTGACCCCAGGGAAATAATTTGAACAAACTTTGTAGAGTTCCACTAGAGGATGCTAAATGCCAAATATCTAAGCTTTAGGCCTTGTGGTTTCAGACAAGAAGATTTTTATAGTTTTTCCTATATAAGTCTATGTAAAATCAAGTGACCCCTGGGGCGGGGCCAATTTTGACCCCAGGGCTATAATTTGAACAATCTTGGTAGAGGACCACTAGGTGATGCTACACAGCAAATATCAAAGTTCTAGGCCTTACGGTTTCAGAGAAGAAGATTTTTTAAAATTTCATGTTCAAAATCTATTTTTAACCTCTGTGACCTAGATAGGCAATGGACTGGAACCATTTGAACAATTTTGGTAAAGCTTCATGCAGGTAACATTCCTGACAAGTTTCAGCAAGATTGGCCCAGGAGTTCAGGAGAAGAAGTCGTTTGAAGAAAAAGTTGACGACGCACGCACGCACGGACGGACGACGGACGACGGACATCAGGCGATCACAAAAGCTCACCATGAGCACTTCGTGCTCAGGTGAGCTAAAAATTAGAACCCGAAGTGTTACCGTTTTGTCGGTGGCAAAATATTTTGCCCCTGGAGTTTTAAACCAGGTTCTAGGGTGCAACAGTCTCATACAATGAAACAGTTCGATAACCACATGCTAGTAGTTATGCTGTTGCTTAAAAGCTTCTCAAAGAACAACAGTTTTTAGCTCACCTGAGCACTTGTGCTCATGGTGAGCTTTTAGGATCACTCTGTGTCCGTTGTGCGTCGTGCGTCGTCAATTTTTGCTTTAAACAACATCTCCTCTTAAACCCCTGGGCCAAACTTGATGAAACTTGCCACAAATGTTCCTTGCATGAAGCTCTTCCAAAGTTGTTCAAAGAAATCAATTCCATGCAGAACTCTGGTTGCCATGGCAACCGAAAGGAAAAACTTTAAAAATCTTCTTCTCTGAAACCACAAGGCCTAGAGCTTAGATATTTGGCATTTAGCACCCTCTAGTGGAACTCTACAAAGATTGTTCAAATTATTTTCCTGGGGTCAAAATTGGCCCCGCCCTGGGGTTTTTCGTTTTTCTTCTTTTAAATTCTGTTTTTAACCTTTGATTTTCTACAGTTATCAACCAGATTTTGACACAAACTTTATACCATCTTAAAATTCAATTTTTCCTGAACAATTCATACACTGGTTGTTCAGTGATAAAATTAAAAACAAAAATTTTAGTAGCAGAGTGAAAATTTCAAGTGACAAAATTCCAATATTTCTACCAGTCTTAAACTATATTTAGGTTCAATGTAAGGTGTTATTATATTGCAGTACCACAGTATAGCTCTAGATGCTTGACAATGACCTAGTGAACTTTGCTATTTAGATCTGTGTTATGCAATATTTAGAACTTTGCTCTGGAAGATTTTATACTGTAAATGTTGTCATTTTCTATGGATATTGACCAAATAAACTTTCATACTTTATAGCTCTTTGCAAATCAGGCTTTTCTGAATATTTTATTCACTGTTTGTAAAACATATTTGTAGCACATTCTCAAAATGTTCAGACTATATTAGACACATTTTTTGCATGGGCGAACAGTGTGATCCAGATCGTCCAAGAACTAGGTCACTGTTACTAAAAATAGAATTTTCTTGTGAACACCCTAGCGGTCACAATTTTGCTTCGATTGTCATGAAACTTAGTCAGGACACATTTTGTTGCATGGGCGAACAGTGTAGATCCAGATCGTCCAAAAACTAGGTCACTGTTACTAAAAATAGAATTTTCTTGTGAACACCCTAGCGGACACAATTTTGCTTCGATTGTCATGAAACTTAGTCAGGACACATTTTGTTGCATGGGCGAACAGTGTAGATCCAGATCGTCCAAAAACTAGGTCACTGTTACTAAAAATAGAATTTTCTTGTGAACACCCTAGCAGACACAATTTTGCTTCGATTGTCATGAAACTTAGTGAGGATGTTTGTCCCAATGATTTCTCGGATGAGTTCGAATATGGGTCATCTGGGTCCAAAAACTAGGTCACTGTAACTAAAAATACGATTTTCTTGTGAACACTCTAGCTGTCACATTTTTTCTCCGATTGTCATAAAACTTGGTAAGGATGTTTTTCTGAATGATATCTCGGAGGAGTTTGAATATGGGTCATCTGGGTCCAAAAACAAGGTCACTGTTACTAAAAATATAATTTTCTTGTTAACACTCCAAGGGTCTCATTTTTGCTCTGATTGTCATGAGAGTTCATCAGGATGTTTGCTCCAATGATTTCTCAGACGAGTTTGAATATGGGTCATCTAGGTCCAAAAACAAGGTCACTGTTACTAAAAATAGAATTTTCTTGTAAACACTCTAGGGATCACATTTTTCCTTCTATTGTCATGAAACTTTTGTCAGGATAGTTGTCCCAATGATTTTTCGGACAAGTTTGAATATGGGTAATCTGGGTCCAAAAACTAGGTCACTGTTACTAAAAAAAGAATTTTCTTGTGAACACTCTAGGGGTCACATTTTTGCTGCGATTGTCATGAAATTTGGTCAAAATGTATTTCCCAATGATTTCTCTGACAAGTTCAAATATGAGTCATCTGGGTCCAAAAACTAGGTCATTGTTACTAAAAATAGAATTTTTCTTGTTAACACTAGGGGTCACATTTTTGCTCAGATTGTCATGAAACTTAGTCAGGATGTTTGTCGCAATGATATCTCAGTTGAGTTTGAATATGAGTCATCTGGGTCCAAAAACTAGGTCACTGTTGCAAGAGACTATTGACTAAACTCAGGTGAGCGCTTTTAGGGCCATCATGGCCCTCTTGTATTGCATTCAGTTCAACTTAAACTTCTAACTACTACTGCCACTGCCCCTTTTACTGTTGCTCCTCCTCCACCCAAAACTTTACTGCTGCTGCAGCTAAATATTCTACCTTTACAGTAACAACTACTATTTAATTCTACCTCTAATTTGAGTAATACCACCACCACCACCACCACCACAAAAACATCAAGTACTACTCCCAGTGCTGCTGCTTCTGTTACGACTTGCAATACGCTTCTTCTGCCCTTTCTGCTAAGTAGCTTCCGCTACTTCTAATACCCTTTACCAACGACCAACTCACCCACAATATTTCTACTATGTAGTTATGATATGCTGAAACCGCAATACGTTACCAGTCTATTTTTATTATTTGCGCCTGCGAATGATGATGATCCATTGGTGATTAATGTATTAATGATGATAATGCTGATGACAATGAAAACAGTGATTTTTTGCTGCTGACGATTGCTGCTGATGGCTTCGATGAAAAAGACAAATCTCACAATTGCAGTGACCTAGACCTAACTTTCCTCCATCTAAATAAGTTTAATTTTCCCCATCATTTGTTTTAGTAATATCATTAGCTGATATTCCACGAAAAGGGGCTTGTGACATTTCGCTGGTTAAATAGTTTTCTATTTCTTATTTGCTTGTTGTGTTTGCCGATTCTGCAATTCCTTTCTGAAATGAAATGGTAATATACACTTAATGTGTGTTCTTTAATTTGGAGATTAAAAACTTACTTTGGTATATTATAGCAGATAAAACAATAACATATTTATAGGATAGATCTAATAGTCCAAATAATAAACAGTATTAGAATATTTTCATATAGTTTTATAATCTGCTATTTTATACTTAAACTATGTAATATATTTCTTTTGAAAATCATGTAATGAACACTTCACATTATCATTATTATAATGGGGGCCTACCGATATACTGAGTTATCTCCCATTGAGAGTGGTTTCCCTTGCTGATTGGGTAGTTCCGGTTTAAAAGCGGTAATAAAGCGTAGCGTTAATAGTGTAAATAAAAAGGCTCACAGTGCTTTTGAAGTTAAAATGCATTGTCGAATTAACAAAAAATGTGGAACAGACATATTAGGAATATCATTCATCTTTGTAAATTGATTTTAAGTTAAGAACTAAATGCAACTTTACCTATTTACGTAACTTCACGTATCCTTTATGAAATTTTTTTGGCTGGCATGGAAATTACAGCTTTTCAAAATTTTCACTGCATTTAGCCAATCACCGTTAAGTCATTCAAACAATGCTTATTAAGAAAGGGGCCTTGTGTTTTATGACCATGTTACGTAATCTAATTAACAAGACTGGGTTTTACCAGCTGGAGGTGTGATAAAGGCCTTTTGAAGTTCAGTTGTAGACTTGTAAGAGGTTGAAAACGTTGCTTGTTGAGGGCAAAATTGTTGTTTTAGGAAACTGACTAGAGATTAAATATTCTAATTAATTGTCAGAATAATGTTTGAGACTCGAGACATTGATTATTTGATATTGGCAACTTAAAGCGCTCCGACAAAATTAAATAAAACTCGGGAAGTTTTACCCAAACATATATTTATAATTTAAAGATATAAAATTGATTGTAAAACTAAATGAACTAAAAATTTTCAGAAATAAAGAGAAAAACGCGAAAACATTATGAAACAATGTTTGAATATGTTCTTAATTGTATAAGAATAAGAAAGAACTTTTTGGAGAAAAAAGAGCAGTATGTTGAAAAATGCGTCAATACGTACATGGCATAAATCTATTATCCGGATCGTGTGCATTCAATTTGTAGGATAATGTTCAGTTATTTAAAATATCTATTAAATTTCTGGCATAAAATGTTGCATTGGCACTGGTTTACTATAACCCAGATCGGCACGAAAGAACATTTATAAAAGTGAACGGGCGTTTTCATTCGCAGATGTCAAACTTTAACCTTTTTAAGGTTTTCTAACTTTTCTTGTCCTCAAATCTGCCATTATTAAGCAAATAAAATGTTTATTACTTACCGAAGGAGTCGAACACAACGATTTTTGCACAAACCTCTCCGACGTATAAAAATGGTTAGAAGAGAAAATTTAAATATTGTGCGCTGCACAATAAAAGCCTTCTTTTTTCCATTCAATGATAATAATCAAACGTTTTTATGCATTACGCTGATATTTAACCAACCAGACCCTTAAAAAACGTATTTGAAAGGACCACGGATGATTACTGCAGGTCAATTTTAATTGTAATCTCAGACCGGAACTACCCAGTGACAGGTGCGCGTTACAAAGGGAGGTAAATTAAGACAGAATATTGAGATAACTCTGTATATCGGTAGGACCCCATTATTATAATTTTTATTATTATTATTATTATTATTATTATTATTATTATTCAAAGTCTGAACAAGAATCTTCGCTTCCCAAGAATAACTGTAAATTGAGCTGTCTTATCAGCACTGGTCTGCAATTTAGGGGTTATTTTTCGAGCTACGAAAACTATTTAAAAACATTTATAACTCTTAATTTGAGGTCAAATGTACATTATGCAATTTTAAGTCATACATCTGCTTTGGTATTGATGGTACTGACATAAAACAGTATTATAATTAGAGCTATCACTGAAGGTGATTAATACCCCCGCAATACTGCTTTGTCAGAGTATACAGAAATGATGTTTGCATCTTTCATGGGTGAAAGTTGAAAAATAATTGAAATCCTGAAAATTTGTTGCAAAAGTTGTGTTTAAAAATAGCGACTTGGGTTTTCACCGGATGTAAACAAAACTGTAAAAGTAGTTGACGTCACAAGGTTTTGTTGAATCGTGCTCCCCTTCTAAAAAATAATGGACTGATCCAAATGAAAAAAAATATGTCATGCAAATCTAATCACGAACGTATGTTAAAAGTTTGAAAACTGGAGAAGTAGTTTGTGTCATAAGATTTTGTTAAATAATGCTCCCCTCCAACCAAAAATGGACTGATCCATAAAAAATATGTCACTAACATGCGCACTTCATGCAGAACATATGATTTCAGTTTCAAGTCGATATCTTGAAAACTGTAGAAGTTTGCATAACACAATTGTGTTAAATCATGTCCCCTGCAAAAAAGAATGGACTGATCCACACAAAAATTATGTCACGCACATCTACACTTCAGGCCGAACATATGTTTAAAGTTTCAAGTCAATATCTTAAAAACTGTAGAAGTAGTTCGTGTCACAAGATTTTGTTGAATCATACTCCCCTGCTAAAAAATAATGGACTGATCCACATGAAACAAAGTATGTCATGGAAATCTACTCACAAACTTATGTTAAAAGTTTGAAAACTGGAGAAGTAGTTTGCATCATAAGATTTTAAATAAAAGATTTTGTTAAATAATGCTCACCTGCAAAAAATAATGGACTGATCCACACAAAAATATGTTGCTGACATACATACTTCTTGCAGAACATACAATTTTGGTTTCAAGTCGATATCTTGAAAAGTGTAGAAGTTTGCATAACACGATTTTGTTAAATCATGTCCCCTGCAAAAAATAATGGACTGATCCACACGAAAAATATGTCACGCACATCTACACTTCAGGCCGAACATATGTTTAAAGTTTTAAGTCAATATCTTAAAAACTGTAGAAGTAGTTTGTGTCACAAGATTTTGTTGAATCATACTCCCCTGCTTAAAAAATAATGGACTGATCCACATGAAACAAAGTATGTCATGGAAATCTACTCACAAACGTATGTTTAAAGTTTGAAAACTGGAGAGTAGTTTGCGTCATAAGATTTTAAATAAAAGATTTTGTTTAATAATGCTCCCCTCCAAAAAATAATGGACTGATCCACAAAAAATATGTCGCTTACATGAGCACTTCATGCAGAACATACAATTTTAGTTTAAAGTCTAATATTTTGAAAACTGTAGAAGTTTGCATCACATAATTTTGTTAAATCATGTCCCCTGCAATAAATAATGGACTGATCCACACGAAAAATATGCCATGCACATCTACACTTCATGCCAAACACATGTATAAAGTTTCAAGTCAACATCTTAAAAACTGTAGAAGTAGTTCGCGTCACAAGATTTTGTTGAATCATGCTCCCTTCCGATAAATAATGGACTGATCCACATGAGACAAAAAAAAAAAATTTGCGTTAATGTACTCAGAAACATATGTTTAAAGTTTCAAGTCGATATCTTGAAAACTGTTGACGTAGTACGTGTAGAAGTTTGCATAACACGATTTTGTTAAATCATGTCCCCTGCAAAAAATAATGGACTGATCCACACGCAAAAAAAGATCAGGCACATCTACACTTCATGCCTAACATATGTTTAAAGTTTCAAGTCGATATCTTGAAAACTGTTGACGTAGTAAGTGTAGAAGTTTGCATAACACGATTTTGTTAAATCATGTCCCTGCAAAAAATAATGGACTGATCCACACGAAAATTATGTCACGCACATCTACACTTCATGCCGAACAAATGTATGAAGTTTCAAGTCAATATCTTAAAAACTGTTGAAGTAGTTCGCATCACAAGATTTAGAAGTTTTCATAACACGTTTTTGTTAAATCATCAAGTCCCCTGCAAAAAATAATGGACTGATCCACACGAAAAATATGTCACGCACATCTACACTTCATGCCGAACATGTGTATCAAGTTTCAAGTCAATATCTTAAAAACTGTAGAAGTAGTTTGCGTCACAAGATTTTGTTAAATCGTGCTCCCCTCGGAAAAATAATGGACTGATCCACATGAGAAAAAAAATAGTTTGCGCAAATGTACTCACGAACATATGTTTAAAGTTTCAAGTCGATATCTTGAAAACTGTTGACGCTGTAAGTGCCACAGACAGACCGGGTCAACGAACCAACCAACCAACGATCCAACCGGATGATGACTCCTATATACCCCCTATACTTCGTATGTGGGGGTAGGGTATAAATATGCAACCTTTGATTTTAATGGTAACCTATCCCGGAACCAGTTAATATGAAAACTTCTCTTTGAAATGATAACTAATGATTTACGGTGGTTAATTATTCCCAAGGCGCCTGCTCCAGATAAGACGATTTATACAGAGGTTGATACGAATGGAACGAGGTTGCACTGAATGAAAAGATGATGCACCGAATTGAACGAGGTTGCACCGAATTACACGAGGTTGCACAGAGTTGAACGAGGTTGCACCGAATTAAACAAGGTTGCACCGAATTGAACGACGTTGCACCGAATTGAACGAGATTGCACCAAATTGAACGAGGTTTAACCGAATTAAACAAGGTTGCTCCGAATTGAATGAGGTTGCACCGAATCAAACGACGTTGCACCGAATTGAACGAGATTGCACCAAATTGAACGAGGTTTCACCGAATTAAACGAGGTTGCTCCGAATTGAATGAGGTTGCACCGAATTTAGTGTGTTGATGCATTAAATTAAAGCAGAATAAGCACCGTTTCTAATGGCAATACACTGAATTGGATTACTTGATGTCTTGTTTTAGGAGCAATATCGCTGCGTGGTTTGTAAATACACCGAATTGAAGCAGAAACTGCTTTGTTTTGACAATTTAAGTCTTTCTTTGCAACATTTTTGTTTGAATTGAACGGATTTGTTCCCCGATGTGTTTGTGGTATGATTGAATTAAAGCAAATTATTCATTTTTGGCGGTGTTGGCCGCCCATAAAACTTCTGCTTTTCCCACCAATCTAAACATTGAAAATAAGTTTGGATGATACAAGGCCAATAATCAATATCTAATATTTGTTGTAATGGTTTTCTCCCTTTGTTGTTTTAAAAATAGTAACAGGAATTTCCCAACTACAACTAATAAAAAGAAATATATTGCAATTAAAAATCAACATTGCTTTTAATCTTAAAAGGTAAGTTGTTTCAAATGTTCTCATTTAAATATTTTCAAATTCAGATATTGATATTTTTTCAGTAAAAGTTGAATATCCTACTTCTTACAAATGAAATTGTATGTGGTCCACTTTCCTTTTGGTGTCATTCAAATATTTTATTTTGTTATTTTTATTTTTCACATTTTTCAGTCTGATGATCAATGATTGATAATTTAAAATTGTCTTAAAACTGTTCTCCCTCTACATTACATTCAAAAAAAGATGGTGAAAAGTAGAAAATTCTAACAAGTTTGTTTTTCTCCACAGAATGTTCCAGTCACCTGATCATTATCACAACCTGTCACTGAGACTCTCTGAGGTGCTCAGTGATATCGGTGTAAATGAGAGAATGGTGATGAGGAGGAGGAGGATGTGGTTGCTATGGGAGAACATGATGAACATACACCTCAAGTTATTTCATGTGGCTAATGTGCGCCTTTATAACTTTGGCAGTCGGACTGAAGCATCTACAACACAAGAGCTCAATTCAGATGTTGATATACTAGCCTGTCGAAATGAATTCTCAGTAATACAGGACTGGTCAGAATGGAAGCTTGGCAAGTACCAGTGTCTAATGGTACAGGATGAAACAACATCTCCAGGCTACTGCCTGCTACAGGCAGTGAGATCTGATATGCCTCTTCCCAAACAAGGCAACCTGGACCAACCCTTTACCACAGACAGAAGAGGCAGAGTACTGATGAGAAATTCAGCTTGGTTTGAAGACGACATGGCCAATGGAAGAATAAGACATGGTCCTGCTCAGTCATCAAATGGTGTACCTCATGGATGGGAAAATGACATTGTAGGAGCTCTACACTGTTCATCATGGCCTAAAGAGGCTGAATCATGGCTACAGCAACAGAATGTGAGTGGATGGCCCACTGCAGATATGAAGAGATATGCTGTAGAGCATGGATGCTTTGTTGTCCCAGTTGCAAGTAGAGAAGATGTGAATGAGGATACTGAATGGAGAATATCAACATCTCATGCAGAGAGATGCTTGATGTTCAGTCTTAACATGACTCAAATGAGATGTTATATCTTAATGAAGATGACACTTAAAACATATCTAAAACAGAAGTGTGGAGACACTATCTCCAGCTTTATGTGCAAGACTGTATTATTCCACTGTATAGCTGAAACAAGAACAAGTGAATGGAATGATAGTAACTTACTGCCATGCTTTAATCAATGTCTCCAGTATTTACTTCACTGTGTATTAACAGAAAACTGTCCACATTTCATCATACCTGGGAACAATCTACTTGCTGGGAAAGTTGTCCTTTCAGACCAAACAGCAGGTGGTAGAGATTATGATGTCACTGACAGCCAACATAGAGCAATCACTGCTAGGTATATCTATAGATCAACTAGGCAACAGGCTTCATGTGAAATCAGGCAGAATGCTACCATATCATGTGCCATCTTCAGAACAGATTGCTCGTGCTGTACTGGCAAAACAGTTGGTAGTGTTATTTGAAACATTACGTCTTAATATGATGGACACACTGAAAATAAATTCTCATAACAATGTTGTTGTTGTTTACCACAATTTAATACAAAATGTCTACAAACTGTGCCGTATATATTCAACTGGAAGTACACTGGAGCAAGCAGCATGCTGTCTTTACACACCACCACTCTGTTCTATCATTGGGTCAATAATAGCATCTGTAAATATACATTATTCCCAGGCAATATCTCCAGCAGCCCTAACGTGGTTTTCCACAGGCTTGAACTCTGACTTCTCATCCTCCAGGCTCAAACTGGCATCAGCTCTATACTGTGCAGGGCAATACGAACAATGTGAAACAATCCTGGTGCATCTTATTAGACAACTGGAACAAACAACTGTGTTATCTAGATGTGGCTGCACTCAAGATAAAACGCGAGGGTCTTTAGATTTTGGAATACTTTTCCAAGAAAAACACGAAGTAACAATTATACAAGAAAACATTGCTTTCTGCATCAAATTTCTGCAGTGCGAAGTGAACTGTGTACCTGAAGAATTAAGGTATGAAATGTTCAGATCCACACAAGAAGATCTGCCATACAGAGGTGAAATAGAATTCTGGATGGATTGGGCAGTGATTGACTCCATACCATTCCTGTACTTCCTACAGTACAAGGTGTACAGCCAGCTCCATAGACCTGCACAACAACAACAAGCACTGATCAACCTTGTCTGGACAATTTTCAATGAACCATATTTGGGTCACAGGGAGACAGCCCTGAATCTTCTAGGACAATGTAAGGAAGAAGAAAATAAAAAAGATGAGGCTTTATGCTGCTACATGATGTCACTGAATCTGAGACCACGGAACAATGCAGCCAAGTGGCATTTATGTAGACTGTTGACTTCCCTGTATAACCACAGAGCGTAAGGGAGTATGGGTGGGGCTGCAGTGGGAAGGTCAGCAAGGCTAAAATATTTTCAGACAACATAAAAGCAAAATCGAATTTTCACTTATGAGCATAAGCTGCTTCAGCAATGATAAATTTGAGGCAAAAGTTGGGAGAGGGGTGGGTGCATAAAATATATTTTGAGATTTTTTTAAGCAATCATACATTATTAATAACAGCAACAATGACTTCATTCCGATAAAAGTGTCGTGTGGAAGTTTACTGCCACACATCTGAATTGAGTTTTAAAATGATTTGTAAAAATTATTTTGTTGTATATAATTCCTTAAATTTAACTGAGAATATTTTGTGCATGTCCCTTTAAATAGTTTGTCAATATTTCAACCTTTTTCCATCAAATGTCATTACCAAGATATTAAAATCAGACACTCTGTATAGGTTATACTGCACTTGCAGAGTGTTTGACTGAACTGTGTTGATAGAGCTGTTGATTGTTCCAGGCTGCTTTGAATTTTTCATGTTGCTGAACTGCGAAAATAGCGAAAATATTATGATCACGAAAAAAACGCATTATACGGTACCGGTATTTAGAGTCAACACAGTGTTCCAGTCATAGGCTATGGCAAGCAGTTTCCACAATTAATCCCATATCTATGGTTATCAACCAATAACTATCACATATTTGTCGCATTTGATCAGATTTGTAAAAGTAATTTTGATAAGATTTAACTGCCTAAACATGCTTTATAATGCCCTCGAAGTACTTAAGTTTAAAGTTTGGGTCCATCACTTAGGATGTTTTCTTATAATTTATTAAAACTGTCAGTAACTCAACTTTCCTACTCTAAACATGGATCAGTTCCTATGAATCAGCCCAGTGCCAAAATCCAAAGCAGTTCAGCAACCTGAAAAAATCTAAATCAGCCCAGAATGATTAACAATAATATATATATAGACTTTTACAGTGAAGTCTTTAAAGCTTCGACATGCAGAAAAAACTACTAGAAAAATCTCTTTAAATAAATAGTCAGTGTTTTAGAGAAGTAATGTAGAACATTTGGAAACACATTCAACAATGTACTGGTTATCATAAATGATCAAATTAACAGCTATTAAGCTATTCTTGCTGTCTGGATATTGGAAAAGCAAGAAGACTTTTTTTTCTGAATTTTAGAAAAATTGTATGTACAAAGAGAGATAACTCAAACAATAAGCAGTTTAAAGTTGTCTCAATTATCTTCCCTTTCCACACAAAAACAGCAAGTGCTGCAACATTGTCATTGTACTACTTTTGTTTGCTAGGGATTATTCAGAATATGTTGCTGTATGCTAGTTATTAATTTAATTTCTTTTTTCTGCACCAGATTATTTATTTATAAATAAAAACAATATAGACAAATGTTTTAACAAATGTGTTTTTGAGGTAAATATCATAAATATATAATGTTTATTAACTTTGTGCTTTGCAAACTTTTAGTAGTTTATAATTTTTATACTTAACAAACATCTAATTGCCATATTTTAGTAATATAGGTTTATCTAGCTTCCTATACACTTCATATGGAGTTTAATTATTTCCAATATGGTACAGCTATTCCTGGTATAATATTATATTATATTGTAGTTCCAACTATTGCTGTGTAATACTGCACCCATGTGCCAAGTTGTATATTGTACCTTATCATAGAGAAAAACAATGTATAGAGACATAAATCAATCATTGAATCATCAGTTTGGACTCTTAAAAAATATTCCCTTCTCACGGGCGCTTGACCAGCCGCCCAACCCCCTGCCAACCTTTACTAATATGCCCCTCTTTTGTAAAAATGGTGTCAAGTCACTAATATTATTCCATTCTATTTAAATACCGTATATTCCCTATTAAACGCCCCTCCCCTAATAAACGCCCCCCCCCCCAGTCTTTTTTCAAAAATAAACGAGTGACTTACCATGACATGACGATCTTTAATCTCTCAGCATTAATCCAAATACAGTGGAGCTCCGCTATATCGCGATCCGCTATATCGCGAAATCCAATATAACGCGGTCGACCCTTGGATCCCGTTTTTTTTCATAAAAGACAGTAAAATTCTGTCAATGGCCATTATTTGTAAATTTGGAAAGGGAAAAAAAGGGAAGTAACAACGTTAATACCGCGTTTATCGATAAAGACAATGACGCCCGTTTATTAACGTACCGAGAATCGTTGAAACAAATTGTAAAATGTTTCTTTATGAACTGTTGATTGTTTCCTACGTTTATTAAAATATCAAACTGTCATTAAATTGTTAAGTAATAAATTGTTGTACAAACACTGGGGCACCTAATCATGTACGCGAAATGGTTACTGAATGGTTGTTTTTCGCACCTACTGCAGATAGCATGACAAAGGTGTTTGATGTTGTTAATTGGCTTTTAATTTGAGAAGCTCATGCCTACATTATGTTTTACAATATTATTTTAGTAATGATGATTGAAGTTTAAAACAATAAAGATTAAAACTGCAAGCGTATTGTTTTCATTCAAAACAGCGTGCAGGTCAAACAAATACATGAGTTCCGCATTAGACTAACGCCCGCAGTATAAACTTTTGTGAGTTAAATTCACAAAGTAATAATTTTATAGCACCTGTTAGATAATAACAAAACTACATGCAAACAAAGGATTTATTTTCAATAAACCGATAAATTTCGTAATCATTTCGGTGTGAAAAATTTCATTTCAGGTTACGTTTTTTAAAAATAAGTTCTAGGAAAATGACAAAATTTTTTCCTACGGTTATTTATTTTAAAAAAACACAATTATTGAAAACTACATTTTGTCAATAGTTGGTCTCTATTAAAAGCCCCCCCCCCCTTTGCAAAATGTAACGCCCCCGGGGGCGTTTAATAGGGAATATACGGTATGTGAAAATACACCGTCAAATTGGTATTCTAAAAAAAATTATATTTCTATGTATATAATTGAATAATGGTCAGGAACAGCTCCAGACCCTTCCCCTGTTCGAGAGGCTGTTTTTCCTACAATACTGTGGGTTCCAGCCTGACACTGTTTGGTTCAACGCAACAGGGTCTGATCTAACAGTAAATGTCAAAAAGTCTCACCAAAAGCTTGATATAAGTAATATTCAACAGAAAACGGCCTCAGAAATGCATGTTATTTTTTCATAGATTCTTCTCCGCAAAGCGACATCCGGAAATCCCTGACGCTTTTGTTAGGAGTGTTTCTAATTGGTCGAACGATTTCTGTGCAAAGTATTTCCCGGACTAAGTCAATAGTTTGACCAATCAGAACGCTCCGAACAAAAGCGTCGGGGATTTCCGGAAGTCCCACTGGATTGAAGAATCTAGCTGGTCAAGCGCTAGTGTCCCTTCTATCTTCTCAGTCTCACAACCATGCCTTGCATCATGCTGGCACAATGTTGAAAAATGTCTCATTGTATGCTGTGTTCTTGTCGATTCGGGACGCTTATGCCATATCAAGAGATAATAAATCATATCAAACAAATTAAACACACCATTTTAAAACATAATCGTATGAACCAACCATTTAACTATACAATTCCAACCAAAAATTTGTTCAAAAAATCTCAATGTGGAAAAAAATCGTACCTGAATGAGTCAACCGTGCTGATCATCACAGGCCAATGTCTTTCTCATCGATTCAGGATTTTGATTGGATGACGGGAATGTTGACAGCAGGTAAGAGCACGCGCTACAGTTTGGTTCAGAAATTGAAGGTTGCTTTCCATTAATAGTAAGTAGTCAAAAATATCCAACTTATTTGGGCCAATTATTTCTTTTTAATGATATTGAAGTATGTAACCATGAAAGGAAACAACATTTCATAAGAACATTAATCAACTAAAACAAAACAAACAGTTTTATTTAACTGTAAACTGACCAATTATAACATTGAAAACACCGAAATAAAACTAAGCTATCATGGGGCATAAGAATGTACTATGTTGTCTAACTACCCGGATTTTCACTCAGAATGCCAGGTGCACCCATTGTTCGCACTGCGTCACATTGCGCCCAGTTAATTGGCTTTTAATTGGACTACGTTCCGCTTTATGGCACACCCTTTATGAACTGTGACATAGTTCAAGGTCGTTTTCTTGGAAAACTATTCACAGTGATTTCCCTTGAAAATGGCAGTGTCGGAATGGAAGCGGACGAATATTACTTTTTAGTGAAATTTGGGACAAAACATGGACTAAACAGTAATTTTCTGAAGGAAATTGAAATTTAGGCAAATATAATTTGATGTTTAGAGGATTTATCAGCTTAGTTCGCTTGTTTATTGTTCTAAAAGCGTTGGAAACTGCTCACAGTGAAACTTGCTTTGTACTTTGATGAAAGTTACAGCGGCGATTCTGGCCACTTTTATTACGTCACGAATCGATGGGAAATCCCGAATCGATGAGAATCAGGCATATACGCTGGAAGTTGAACTGCTAGTTTGATAAAACTTTCCACATACTGAACATTTTTCTTTGTTCCAACGAAAAATTCAACTTCCAGTTCAACTATCCTAACCTCTACAAGTTGAGTCAACAAGGTCTCTTGTCCTGAAAAATAGAACACATAACCAATAAAACTTTGTACATTTCTCACATTGTTAAAAAGCAATTTGATTACAATCTGTTTTCATCATAGTATTTATTGTTTTAAACTCCGTAGTTTCTTGATTGACAAGCTCTGCAGTTTGCATTATAAACTTTTGACAGATGCCAAAGACAGATCACAATGAATTGCCTTCATCAATAAACATCAATTAATTCTACATCTTCTGTTGTCAATCTAGCGCACAGTTGTCGTTCCTTGTTCAACTTTAAACGAATTAACGGAGCGACAACTCCAACGAAACCTGAAAAAAACATCAGGACGACACAAACACATTATAATATAACTATCATCTTGCTTACAGGCTAGTTCCATTAAAGAGTTACTGTTTTCAGCTTCAATTGAAATATTTTGCAGGGATAACAATTCGAGTCCTGGCGCGCCGTTTACTCTGTGAAACGTTCGATTACACAAGTGTTTCGCATTTAGGAATATGTTCTCTCTGTAGCGCCGGTCAATTATAAGACATCCCAACCAATTAAATTTATATACAGGTTGAACCAAGGTAAATCCAATTCCCATAGACCTCAATGTTAAATTCCCAATATTCAATGCACATTTAACATGATTTCTATCATCTTAATTTCTAGACAACCATATATGACTGTGAAGATCTACATTTCATCTATTGAAAAACACACAGCAAATTACTGATCTCTAACCGAACAGACCCTATTTTAAACGCGGTATCGTAAATACGGTGCCAAATATATACATCCGCTCTTCCGGAACTAGTGCGCCTCTACCAAACGAGATATAGGCATGAAATTGCTTTCATTTATTTTCCTGTTATTCCTGCAAACAAGTCACAAACAGGTCGATTTCTAACGGTTAAGAGGCACCCAGATGAAGAGAAAAAAATAGCATATAATGAAACGGACTTCATTCGAATGGACCACGTAGGAATACTGAGTTATTTACCTTAATACAACCTACACAGTCCATGCTGTACCTTTTATAGTTTTCGCGTTGCCCCAACAAGTTTTCATATGCACAAACAAGTACAAGTACATGTTGTCTTGGTGAATAAGGTCCTACCCACCCATCAACTCGACAATGCAATAACACTTGTAAACGTAATAATAGAGCTATATATAAATCATAAGAATCTAATTGGATATCAAGCAAAAAGGCGCATAGTCAATGACCTTACCTAGATCAGAGACCCTGGAGTCGAATCAGCAAGAAAATTATGACAGGAATAAAGGAAACGGATCGGGCTTTTTAATATGTTGTTTTAAAATATTTCGCTATATGAACCTTCATGTACACAACCAAACATTTAAACCAACAAAAAGCACAATTTCAATACATCCCAAACAATGGAAGGCATATAGCGGTGAACGTGGAACCTTCAATGCGGTATTCAACCACCATCTACATAAGGAAAATTTGCAATAATAAATTCACAATCATATCTTTTTTTCATATATTTTAGTAGTTACAAAACCAATGGTTAGTTTTAGATCGGGATAGTTTACTTGCTTGCTTTTCTGATATGTTTGCTTTAAGTTTACCCAAGATGAAAAGTGTTTATTATCTATATTGAACAAATCGATACTGTACCCCAATGTATTGTTTAAGGCTATAACAATACCACCTTGATGTTCTATAGAAAGATTTAACACAATAGAAGACAAGTTATACTTAATTGTTCATATGAGAACTTAATGTTGCAAGATGTTGATGCAACCTATAACAGTGTGTATAACCTGATTTAAACCTTCCCTACTCTCAGTGACAAATTGTTATGTCAATGACCATTCCAAGGAGGTAACAGTTCAGGGTCTCGTCTTGTTTTCGTGAATTGTTTGTGGTGTCTTATTTGAAAATAATCAGACTCGATTCGATTGAGTCTTCATGAGCAGTAACTGAAATCAACCTCCTTCGCAAGTTGTCGTTCCTTTCACTCGGTTTACGAAAGGCTCAATGTCAAGATTTTTGACCAAACTAAGAAGGTTTCGTTGCATACAGTCATAATTATGAAATTGAAAGCTTGAGGTAAAACAAATGACTGAAATCTTCAATATTTTTCATTAAAAATGTAAATGGTGAACATTTTCTTTGAAATAGATGAAAAGGGAACTTGAGTTAAAGTAAAAGTAGTTGAAAGTAGTCCCAGCCTATGACAGAGGTGAATGTAATGAAACGATACTGTAAAAGAATGTTACTATAATCCAGTTGAATGGTGGGTAGGAGCTCCAAACTACCCATAAACTCGACAATGATGCATGTAAAAGCAGACAAACATTATACACCATAAAAAATAATAACATTGCCAAGCGAAAAGACGTTGTTTGTGTCGTGGTATATTAGCTGTATAATGTCTTCTGGAACATTCTATCAGAGCTGTTATCATTACCTTAGAACCTGGCTTTAAAAAGTGAAATATGCAAATCGGGAATCGCCACACTCGCAAAACACAGCATCCCCATGCAGCGAAAAAGAAGAGAGGAAAAGAGAGCATGTTAATTATAAGTATATCATTACAAATAAGACACCACAAACAATTGACGAAAATGAGAACCCTTGGGGTTACCGCCTTGGAACGGTCAGAGGCAAAACAAATTTGCCACTGGGGATTTTAAATCTACAGTGGCAAATCGTTTCTTCCACCGAACGTTTCCAAGTCGGTTACTCTTCGGGTTCTCCTTTTAGTTTATAGTTTGTGTTGTATATTTTGCAATTAATCATTTTATTATCCTTACCTGCTTTTTTCTTCTCTACTTACTGGCTGTGTGGGGAGGCTGTGTTTTCTTGAAGTGGTCATTCCTGATATGCATATTTCACTCTTTTTTTGCCAGGAATGGTTACATTCAGAAGACAAAGCCTCTCCAAACAGCCAGAGGAGTGGAGAGGAAATGAGCGTATGAGCAATAGAATGATCAATTTCAAAACAGACACAGTTATAGTTAAAATCAGTAGGAGCTAATTCCAGGACATACCACCGTCTAATACTCACATACTCTTAAAACATCGAGCTAAAACTCACATACTCTCGGTAAGATCATTGAGTACCCGCCCTTTGGCTTTTCAATGCTATTAGATTCTTATGTTTTATATGTTTGTGTGCTTTTGCATGCAACATTGTTGAGCCAGTAAGTGGGTTGGAGTTGTTTCACCAAGACAACTTGTATTTGTTTTGTGATATGAGAACCTGTTGGGGCAAGTGGAGGTTGGTGCACCCTAGAACCTTGTTTAAACCTCCAGTGGCAATTTGATTTGCCACTGACCGTTCCAAGGCGGTGACCCCTCGGGTTCTCATTTTTTTTAATTGTTAGTGGTGTCTCTTTTGAAACTGATCTTTTTTTCCCTTTGCTCCCTCTCTTCTTCTTGACTGTGTGTGGAGGCTGTTTTTCTGAATGTGGCGATTCCTGATATGCATATTTCACCTTTTTTTTTAAAACATTGAGATAGCGCAAAAGTAAGTGAAGACTTTTAAAAAGGAGGCTCCATTTGTTACAAAAAGTGTATGATGAGATAGCTCTCGCTGAGACGAATCCAAAGATGTAAAAAAATATAAAATCTTTAAAATGGTAGAAAGCTCACTATAAGATTCAGGCGACGGTATTAAGGAACAATCACACTAGGCGAAAGTGTGCTTTATGACGATTAAGCGGGAAATCTTGCAGCAGAATTCATACATGGCTAATGGATTAGTAGCTTTACGTCGGTGAAAATCGCAAACGTCGTACCTAAAGCGCTCACTTTTCAGGAGAGCGAAAAAACATGTTCACATTTTATTGACAAAACGCAGATAGTGTTTTGAAGAAATTTTCGGGTTAAGACCTAGCGAGAAATGCATTTTAAATATCTCTTTTTACATCAGAAGTTGCTTTAATACAACAATTTAAGATACGATTATTTCGAATTTAAATTTATCATAAAATGTCTGATACGTGTATTACGTTTTTCATTGATTTCATGCAAAACAGCCGTGTCATCTAGAGTGTAATAAATATTTGATATACCAGAATTATAGCAGAAAAAAAAACACAAATTAAATGCTGTTGTTACATAAACATAAGTTTTGGAGTTTTGTTCAACTTCGAAAACCACGTATCTTAAATTTATTTTTAAATAATTATGTTCGAACGTTCCAAGTCGGTAACCCTTCGGGTTCTCCTTTTAAATAATTATGTTCGAAAATCACCTGTATTAACACCTGTAAATAGTCTCCAAATGTAAGCAGTACAGTTTGTCTGAGAAGCAACTAATTAAAATCCATACGATTTTTAAGAGACCTTCGAAATACTCACAATTCCCATTTTCTAAAAAAAAGATGAAAACGGAACTTTAAAAACCATCGAACACGACAATGAAAATAGTGCAGGTTCGGTTTGATTGAGTCTTTCATGGACAGTAATGGAAATGCATACTACTGCACACGCCGCCTAGCCCTGGGTAGAGCGCAACTCAATATTTAAATTAATAAACAGTACAGTTTTGACCATCCCAGGGATACGAATTTTTTCGCCGATACAAATTCTTACCCAATCATACTTCGATGTTTTATCACCAAGACGTTTATTCTTGCCATAATGCAAGTTCTTGCGAACTATTACCGGACTACTTCCTGGTTCAAAGTAAAAGTAGAAAGTGAAAGTAGGAAGTAAGTTTTCCTTGAATTTCTTGAAAACCCTAACATTATTTTGACGAATTGGCACTAAACATTGTAGACCAGCATATACTTATTTCAGATATGAGTTGCTTTGGTATATTGTTCATGAATTTCAGAGTTCTCATGCAAACGGTTTTTCTATTGTTTTAGTATGTGCTTGGTAATTAGAACATGAATTAGACTAAACTGAGCTTGCAAACATTTACTACATCCATAGCTAAATCCATTTATTTACTAAAATCTAGGTGGCAATAAGTATTTTCTCCAAAATTCACTTTTTGAAATTTTAGCCTGTTTTTGCCATTTGCAATGTTTGCGATACCTTAATAATACACCGAGTTTTCGTAGTAGTTTCGATACATATATGAAAATATAGCAGTTCGTATTAATAGAATGTAGCAGACATCCTTAAACTTTGTTTGACAGTGGTCACGTGATTTCAGTGACATAAACATGGCGGAAATAGAGTAGATATTGACAAAGTTGACAAACAACCTTTTAGGTTTGTACTGTCTTGTGGTATATGACATGAGATTAATTTTTTTCAAGAAACCGATATTAATGTTGAACTCTATTGCTTCTTTCTGTCACAAAAATTTCTACTCGCGTTTATGTATTTTAACAAAGTGTGTCAAAACTGCACTTGAACAGTTTAACACAAAGAGGGTGGGGTATGTTTGAATGTTGAAGTACCTGTGTTTTATGTCAGCTGGTTGACATAATAAATCAGTGAAGTGTTTGACAGAAAGAATCGAATATGATATCTAACAACATTTGTTAACCAGTGAAAGTAGCATATGAATGACTGTTTATTCACTTTACTCTTACCACTATTTAATATTGAAGCTTTACACTGTACTGTACTGTATAAAGCATGAGTTGGGTCATTTACTGTTTAAATGTCATACTTGTCAGCTGTTATTTTTATAGTGAAACTGAGGTTTGCATTATTGTATTTATCAAATAACGATATCGGAATGATCTGATTGGATGATTGTTAGGGAAGTTTAAGCCCATTTGAAATCTCAAGATTCCTTTTAGGACATAATAATTCCTTGAATTTCATGAATCCATAATGTAACATGCCAAAAAGTTGAAAGTATGCTTTAAGTCAAGTATTCTTGTTGTAAAGTAACTTGCTATGACAACAGAGTTGGGATGCAGCCAAAATCCGTAGGTGAAGTCTGAAGATCACCTTTGGCAGAGTTATGTCCCATTTTTGTTCTAAGATTTATCATGAAAACTTAACACTGCCAGTAACTTTGCCATTTTTAAAGATTTGTCATCAAACTTAATAGATACATCATGTAATAATTGGGTTATGAATAGCCAGATTTCTGGTAGGTCATTAAAGTAGTTTATTAGCGTATGCTAATAATTGAATTTTTTTTTTCGTTACTCGCCTGAACACCCATCTACTGGTAATATGTGTTATTTGATAGCCTTCTGTAGCAGGAACATTGCATCTCTAGCTGATTGTTGTTTAACCATTTTCTCCATAGACACACCTTTATTGCATGAGCGAACAGTGTAGATCCAGATCAGCCGACACATCTGTGCCATCTGATCGGGACCTGCACTGTTCGCTTTTTGATTAGTTAGGTTATTTCTGACCTAAAATGCGACTATTGCAGATCCTGATCAGATGGCATGGATGTGCCGGCTGATCTGGATCTATACTGGTAGCACATGTGTAAAAATGCGTATTTATGGAGGAAAGGGTTAAGGATGTTAGTGATTTAGATATACACAGACATCTTTGCTAAATTTCAGATACACCAAAACTCTCGAGTTGTAAATGGCATTATCTACCAGTGGATCTCCCCTATATGTAAGTATTATATGCCCTTTTGTATGCCCTTTTGTTTTTTATGCCCCCACACAGTGGGAAGCATATAGAGTTGCACTCAACCATACGTCCCCAAAATTTTGTGGCATCAACTCCTCAAACTATCTGGTGGATTTCTTTCAAACTTGCACAGATTATCAAGCAGGATGTGTAGATGATCGTAAGAAAGGATTTTTTCCTGCGAACATTTTTACCAGAGTGATGGCCTTTTTTTTTACATATGTTTCAGTGGGGGCATCAGTGTAGGAGGACACATTCTAATTGTTTGTTTACTATTGGATGTATGTTTCCAGTTTGATGCAGGACATAACAAAATCATTATTTCTAAAAATGATGTTTTTGTGTGGGGGTTGTCTATGTAATTACGTTGTTTGTAGAATTAAACACTTAGAGTTGTGTCAGGTTCTGTACCTGTATTCAGACTATTATAAACCTAGGAAGTTTTGTTACATACATGCGTTAAACCATGCCAAATAAGTCACCAGGCATCATCACACAACGTCGTGCCAGATTCCTGACATTGAATATTAACCCTTTCCTCCATAAATACGCATGTGCGACCAGTGTAGATCCAGATCAGCCGGCTCATCCATGCTGTCTGATCAGGATCTGCACTGGTCACATTTTGGTCAGAAATAGCCTAACAAATCAAAAAGCGAACAGTGCTGATCAGACGGTACTGATTACTGATCCTGTTTTATATTAGAGACTATAAGCAACATGACTATTAAATGTGATTTGTTTATTGTTTCAGGGGGGGAGTACGCTGGTTGTTATGTTCGCAGAGGATGTATCCCTGTCAACAGAGAAAAATTACTATATAGTTTACGAGGGATCAAAGCAGCGACACTTAACAACTGCGAGAAGACTTTCACCAAACAAACTACATTCCATTATACCAGGTATTTTTTGTTGAGCTACAGTGTTCTTTACCCTTTACCTCACCTGATGTAGACGATATCCCATTGGCGAACAGTGTAGAACCAGATCAGCCTGCGCATCAGTACGTTCTGATCACGATCTGGATCTACACTGGTGGCACATGGGATAAAAGTCACATCCAAAGAACCACCAAACTATAAAAAGCTAATTAGATTCATTTGAACATGGTTTTTGTGATTAAAATTTCACGAGATTTTTGCAGAAACAAGATTTAGTGCAAACCAAAAAACAAAAAAACATGTTTTATGGTGTCTGTGATTCAGTTCCTATGCACAAGTTTCTATGATTGTGTGGACTGTGTGATATTTTGTGTTACTCATTGAACTTAGAACTTAAAGATAGGCCAAACGAAAGATATACCAGGTATGACTTGGTTGCACAAATGAGCTAGAAAACAAAAATCAGGATGCATAGCATAAAAATCTTGATTTCACAGAAATAGTTTAGCTGTTTGTGGATAGTATTATGGAAGTCTGTGTTTTGTTTCAATAAACATGTTTCGGCAACAGAAAGAGGGTTACAGATCAGAAGAATTGTGTGTCTCAGAAATGGCCGAGGGAGAGTTTATTAAGGCAGGTGCATGAATTAGGTCAAATACGACATGACATGCGTGGTTTTAACAAAGCATATTACTTTATGATGCCTTTACTCCATAGATACTCTGGTTATCACATGGGCGACCAGTGTAGATCTAGATCCAGATCTGCCAACACATCTATTCTCATCTCTGGATGTGCAGAGTGATCTGGATCTACACTGTTCTTACATGCTTTAAAGTCGTATATATCTGTGGACATAAAAGAATACCATTTTGTCCAGAGTTCAACAGGCTTATTTGTTACTATTTAAGGATTAAATCAATATTTGATGGTTTTCATTTGGATATGGAAAACAGTTAGGTTCTTTAATGGGTGTGAAGCCCAAAAGTAGAAGGGGTTATTGAAAATAAAAAGGGGATCCTGGGCTCAAAGCAAACAAAATGAATGCATTCCTACTAAAATAGCCAGTTCATTTGGTCAATGTTGCCAGGAGAAATACATGTACCACGGCTCTTATTAAGACTACTGTATATGTATTTGTGTCTGCTCTTTCCTGAATTTTTTTGGGGGGCAGAACTGTTCACTTCTAAGACATTGTGTCATGCAATATGCCTATGTTATAAGCTGATGGGTCAACAGCATACTTTATTTGTCACCGGCATTTTGCATCAGTTTCACAGCTTAGTCATGATTTGAATGATTCATAAATGATTTTTAGAGGGTATTTTAAGATTTTCTCTAAAGGAAGTAAATATATTACCCCCAAAACAACCCAGGTCTTTAGCTAGACCTGCAGCTTCAAGCTGATATGTATTCATTCTTTTCTGCAGTGGTCAGTTAGCCCAGGGTGAAGAGGGGTGGGGGGGGGGGGGGGCATTTGTCACTTAACCATTTCTTCTATAATATATGCCTTTTATTGCCTGAGCAAACATTGTGGATTCAGGTCAGCTGGCACATCAGTGCCATCTTATCAGGATCTGAACTGTTTTCTTTTTGGTCATAAATAACCTATTAAATAAAAAAGCTAACAGTATAGATCCTGATCATATGGTACAGATGTGCCTGCTGATCTGGATCTACACTGTTCACCCATATAGGCATATAATTATGGATGAATAGAGGAAGGGTTAACCCTTTCCTCCATAGATACACCTTGATTGCGTGGGGGAACAGTTTAGATCCAGATCAGCAAGCACGTCCATCATGCAGTCTGATCAGGATCTAAACTGTTTGCTTTTTAATGTTAGGTTATTTCTGACCTAAATGCGACCAGTGCAGATCCTGATCAGACGGATGTAAAAATGGGTATTTATGGAGGAAAGGGTTAATAGTGATATTACTTGTTCCCCCCCACAAGTTTGATTCCTGTTCATAACAGATAACTCGAAAGTTATGAAATACTTAGCTGCTTTTATGAAGCTGTTTAGAAATCTGTTTAACTCTACGGACTGATAACGTTTTCTTCACTACTAAAGAAAGTAAAGTGGCGTTATCTGTATAAAGTAAACTTGAGTGGCCATATTGATATGATCTGTATAGATTTGGACATAAATCCAAGCTTCAAGTATCGAAATCAATGTTGATTCAAGTTTCCAAGCGTTGATACAGTGTTGATATTTTACCAATAGGATGTCATCGTGTCCGTTTAAGTGGATTGGACTGGACTGACATATTCGCCACCACAGGTCTTTTTTCCGGCTTATTTTCAAGGTGTTTGGATCATATTTAATTGTGTCTGAACTGCTGTGAAAATAATGCTTTAGAGATAGGTTTGTGATTTTGTTTGAATGAAAGCAAAATGTTTATATAAAAATCAGTTCTAAAAACAAAACATCAAATTTATCACAGATAATTTTCTTTTTCTGTTACCGTTATTTGGAACATCCTATCAACTATGTTAGTAAACACATAATTCCATGGAATATGGCTGTTATATATCCAAATCAGCTGGCACATCAGTGCCCAAGGTTATAAAACTGAGCATGGAAACCAGTCTCAAATCTCAAGCATCTAATTGGCTGAAATGGCAACTGGTCGCCATTTCAGCCAATCAGATGCTTGAGATTTGAGACTGGTTTCCAATCTCAGCTTTATAACCTTCAGGCCTGATCAAGGTATACACCGTGCATTCATTAGGTTATTTCTGACCAAAAAGAGACAATTTTAGATCCAGATCAGATGGCATGCATGTGCAAGCTGATCTTGATCTTAATTCAAACATGATAAAACCCATGTATGTACAGCAAACGGTTAAAGTGCATTCTGTAATCCAAAGTTTGAGAAATTTAAATTCTATTTTGACGATCAGTTTAAGCCTTGTTCTTTTTAAATACATTTTGCGAATAATTTTGTGTTTGCTAAAAATGTTTCATGTGTTCCTAAGATAAAGTTTTTTTAAGGTGAAACACAGCTCCCATAAGCCAAATTTTACCATCCTAACCTTGCCATGTGTAGGATTTTTACACTCTACCTTTACAACTAGAAAAAAACACAATAAAAAAAATATTTCAAATACAAATGAAGTTTCTTTAAATATTAAAATAAACATTAAGTTTTATACATGAACATATATTTTGCGAACTCAATATAATATAACTTCATTGAAATTAATTAAAAATGAACGAATTTACATACAAAGAGTTCAAGATGGATTACAATTTTGACATTTAAAATGTTACATAACTCTTCACGCGACCTAAACGTGAATAAATGTGGTCAGCGTTTATTGCCTTCCTTTTAATTATGAGCAATAATACCTTATCAGCCACTATCATAACCAAATATGTCACCATCGTGTGTTAAATTTATTTGTCAGGTAAGTCCCAATAAATCTTCTTTGCGAAAGTGGGAAGATTGACAAGTTTACACCTAGTAAAACAAACGTAAACAACAACAAACATTTTTTATACGGTTTGCCTCAAGTTATTAAGTCCATAAAAATAAATGTGTTAAATTTAAATGCAACAAACAATTGACTTTAATAAGAACAAGTGAAAATGTGGATAAATAAAATATTTTAAGTGTAAATTTACAATCTTTCTACTGCATATTTTTCTTAAACCATTAGAACTGGGTTTTAACCTACTACATGGAAAATTAGTTATTGTTTGTTCGATACAAATATAAAGAAATCTTGTCAGTCACGTTGAATGGAAGGAGTTATAAATTCGTTGCCAGTAATCAGCTGTATTGTATGAAAGACAGTTTTAGTTATTAGGTTTGTTTTTCTGCCACTTAATTGCCCATAATTTTTATGATTTTATTGTTAAAAGTACCAATGCATAATTTACCTGGGGGATATTTTTCTGCTGTCCGCGTCTTATGATAATGAAATGGAATACAAAAACAAGCTTATTGCAGTTTGTTTATGACAGCGAATTGGAAAAGGTATTTATTATATTAAATTTTTTATATGTAATTATTGTTAATTTCCATTGCTTGAAAGCATACAATGCATTATTAAACATAGTTTTTTGGTTCGTTCTGGAAGATTGTAAAGAGCATAAAAGACCCGGTGTAGTCAATACCAAAACAGGGTTCCTCTCCAATAGTACTGGTTGTCCAACGCAGCACCTTTGTTTATAGCCTAAAGCAAAAATGACACCAAATCATTTGATGCTGAGTTTGGCAGATGGAGATAGAAATTTTGTATAGGCACAAGTACAGACCTGTCCTGGTATGGTTTTTAGGGTCCCTGTGATCAGAGTGCAGGCAACTTCAACTGAAAACAAGGAAATAGGTTTGCCATAAATTTTGCCTTTTTTATTGTAATGCTCGTCATTGCATATATTTTGCTTGAAACTATGTTCATATGTCAGTCATCATTCACGAAACTCCCTGCCTTCCCCCCACTCCCTTCCTGCTCCACCCTCAACCCATTCCCATCTTTTGCCAGTATAAAGCCTCACTCCAAGGGTAGTGACAGCTTGTGCCCAAGATCATAAAACCAAATCTGGATACCAGTCTCAAATCTCAAGCATCTGATTGGCTGAAATTGTAACTGATTAGATGGCAGCCAATCAGATACTTGAGATTTGAGACTGGTCCCTGATGTTAGTTTTATAATCTTGGGCCCAGCCCTACATAAGTTCGACCTATTATAACCATCTTGATGGAAAAAAAGGTGAAATATGCATATCAGGAATCGCCACATTCAGAAAAAACAGCCTCCCCACACAGTCAAGAAGAAGAGAGGGGGAGAGAGCATGGTTAATAAAATAATCAGTTTCAAAAAAGACACCACTAACAATAAACAAAAATGAGAACCCGAGGGGTTACCGCCTTGTCAGTGGCAAATCAAATTGCCACTGGGGGTTTAAACCAGGTTCTAGGGTGCACCAACCTCACACTTGCCCCAACAGGTTCTCATATCACAAAACAAGTACAAGTTGTCTTGGTGAAAAGACTCCAACCCACTTATCTGCTTAACAATGTTGCATGCAAAAGCACACAAACATATAAAACATAAGAAGCTAAGAGCATTGCAAAGCCGAAAGGGGTACTCAATGATCTTACCCAGACCAGAGCACCTGGAGTAAAATCAGCAAGAACACGATGACAGGGATAAAAGAAACAAATCGAGTTTCTAGGTTCTTTTAAGAAAAGATTTCCCCAATAACCTTCATAAACTCTTAAACCCCTTGCTGAAGGAGCTAGATTAATATAAGATTTGAGTTCACGTGTCGGGGAAAGTCACTGGTACTTACAAAATACAGATTAAAGTTATCTGGTCATTCAAGTCAGTGACTTCTGGGGTGGTTAACATACTGTCACCAAACAAGGGAAAAGGTCACTGTTACTAAAAATAGAAACAATCCAATTTAAGATTGAGATAACTAAGTTTCCTAACTTATAAAATGAATAATCAGGATGCAGTTTTCAGCTGCCAACTTAACAACATACTGCAGCTTTCAGATGCAGTCTAATAGTATGAAAAATTAAACATAATGAAGCTTTCAGCTGCAAACTTAAACGTACCTCAGCTTTCAGATGCAGTCTAATAAATGATTGAACATAATGAAGATTTCAGCTACAAATTTATAAGATAAGAAATTAAATCTACTACAGAAATTAAATCTACTGAAGCTTTCAACATCAAACCTTTAAGCTTGTAGTATAAGTAATGAAATCTACTGCAGCCTTAAGCTTACAATCAACAAGTTTTTTTCACACTGCAATTTTCAAACCTATTTCTTCAAGCCATTATTCTATATACAAATTTTTCACATGTGCAGTTAGTGTGGTTCCAGATCAGCTTGCACATCCATGCAGACGGATCTGGATCTACACTGGTTACTTCTTGGTCAGAAATAACCTAATGAATCTTAAGGGAACATTGTAGATTCTGATCAGATGACACAAATGTGCTGGCTATTCTGGATCTACACTGTTTGCCTCCCTGGGGTAACAGCCATATTCCTTGGAGAAAAGGGTTCAGCGCCTTGCTGAACATGCGTATGGAAACAGTGGTTGCTACATAAATTTTCTTGTCAGTGTGTATTTTTCTGATAACACTCGGGTTTATTTTGATTACATGTTTTTATGACTGTACTTTTACAGACATTATGATGATAAAACTAATAAAACTAAGTGTGCATGCTACTGACACAGTGAAAACTTTAACCCTTTTCTCCAAAAATACACATTTTCACGCATGTGAGACCAGTGTAGATACAGATCAGCCGGCACATCTGGTCGGATTTTGGTCAGAAACAAACTAATGAATCAAAAACCGATATGCTGGCTGATCTGGATCTAAACTGGTCTCACATGCGTAAAAATGCATATATATGGAGAAAATCTTTAGAGCAAAGGGTTAATGAAAACTATTTTGTGATATCTATCATCACGCATCTTGAATATAAAGGGTTGTTATCTTGATTATAAAGGATCGTCATGTTGGATATAAAGGGTCATATGCCTGCGGGGCTCGGGGCTCTTGTAAAATCTATTGGTATAGTGTTGATGTTACAGGTAGACAATTTTATTTGCTGTCAAACTTTGAAATGCTTGGTAATCATAGTGATAATAAAATAGTCAAACATTCGCCAGTCTGCCGTTCAGTTATTAGGTGTATCAGTGAAGTTTATGATTTTTATTTGCTTGAAGGATTGTGAAAATCAGAGACAGAATGTTTGCATATTTTATATTTGGTGTACCAGGATACAGTGTGCAAGATTTTTATCAGGGGGAATTACTTTAACAGTTCACTTGTTTTTATTTTGCATTTTGAAAGCAATTAAACTTTTCCTCCATTTACACATATATAGGCATGTGCAACCAGTGTAGATCCAGATCAGCTGGCACATCTGTGCAGCCTGACCAGGCACTGGTCGCATTTGGTCAGAAATAACTTAACAAATCAAAAAACAAATAGTGCAGATCCTGATCAGATGGAAGGGATGTGCCGGCTGATCTGAATCTACACTGTTCACCCACGCAATAAAGGTGTAACTATGGAGGAAAGGGTTTAGAATAAGAGCAAAGGTAAGTAGGTATGTGGCACTCTGTGACAAAATGTGCTTACTGATATTGTGGTAAGTGTAGATCATATTGTCGACTTGAGAAGTCAAAAAAGGATCTAAACTGTTTTCTAGATGCATCAGCTTGTGAACAGAGAAGACATATATTAGACTATTATATATTTCTGTCTTACACTGGTTAAAACAAAAATACTGTCAAAATAAGGACATTTCAAAATTTCTTTCTACATAATTAATTTTGTTTTTGTATGAAATAAATAAAAATGGTAACCACATCTGTCATTTTTTATTACATTTTACTCTAAACTACATGGAAATATGGGTGTTATCGATAGGGGAATAATGTAGATCCAGATCAGCCTGCACATCCATGCCATCTGATCAGGATCTGCACTGTTTTTTTCTTTTTGATTCATAAGGTTTTTTCTGATCAAGTGAAAAGTGAAGATCCTGTTTAAATTGCACAAATTTGCTGGGTGATATGCAGACTTCCCAATAGATTAAAAAAAATTGTCAGACATTTGGTCAGACAAGATGTGAAAATCTGTCTGACCGAAACAAATTCTGTCAGACCGAAACATGTTTAAAAGGTAGAAGCAAGTATTAAGGAGTTCAAACTTTTGTCTGACATTCGGTCTGATAACATAAGAAATCACGTCTGACCGACTCAAATTTTACCGGACATGTCCTTCGGTCTGACAACTTTCGGGATGTCTGGATATGGATCTTCACTGTTTGCACGTGTGATAAAACATGTTTATATGGAGTAAAGGGTTTAAACATTGGGCAGCCATCTGTAAACAAATTTCCCCAAAAACATAAACACTGCAGTCTACTTGCACACCAGGTCGAAATATATTCTTTGAAACATACAGGTTGATCAATTATGTTGATTGACATTTAGTGTGCAAAGATGCATTTACTCTTAATCAATGAGCCATTGTCAAAATAAGCCACATATAAATATAGGTTACTGCTCACTATTTCAGTTGAAACAAATTTAACAGGTTTTTCTCTTGTGTGACTAGTGTTGATCTAGATCAGCCAGCACATCTGCTGTCTGATCTTGATCTGAACTGTTCTCTTCTTGGTCAGAAATAACCTAATTAATCTAAAAGAGAACATTTGAGATTTTGAATGCAACCGCTGGTCTAAATCTACACTGTTCACTCGTTCACTCATAATGTTATGATAAAAGCTATATCTATGGAGTAAAAGGTTACAGAATTTACAAAGAAATTGTTTTATTTAGATTTCCACACCAACACTGTATAAGTGTATATTGGTTTTCATTTACTGCACATATGAAATAATCAAACGATAAAGAGTCTATTTGATGACAGTTGTAAATATTGGAATTGTTGAAAACGTCCTTAATATTACGTACATAATAATATACACGTGCACTTGTAGGTGTGTTGTTGTGTTCGGAAGAATGATAAATTAATGACATTACGATGAAATGTATTCAAATGATTAATAAACATTTCATCTGAAGGTGTTATTTTAATAGGAAGTTAAGTTGCTTATTCAAATACTTTCTTGTATGCATGGATAACTAGCCATACAGTGATGATTTTGACACTCACATCTACAAATCATTGAATTGAAATATTTGCTTGGTTTGTTATTGGAACAGTGATAAGGTCGTTCACATATTTAACCCCTTTATTCAATGGATACTTCAACTTCCATCACATGGGTGAACAGTTTAGATCTAGATCAGCTGGCACATCCATGCTGTCTTATCTTGATCTACATTGTTTGCTTTTTAGTCAGAAAAAATATACTTAAGGAAATTAGAAACGCAACTTCATTTAACAAGAAATATATTTCATGTTAAAAGAAGTTGCGTTAATAATTTCTTCAAGTACATACAATAAAGTAAAAGAAATTACAAACGCAACTTCTTTAATCACGAAACATATTTTGTGCTTAAAGAAGATGCGTATCTAATTTCTTTTAGTATATAATGAATTTAAAGGTAATCATCGTAGATCCTGTTCAGACAGCATTGGCTACACCGATCACTCACAGGATAAACAGCCGTACAGTATTTCATGGTGTCAAAGTAAAAGAATTCAAAAGTAAACATTTTAGATCCGGATCGGACTGCATGTGCTTCACTGTTGGCCCATGGGATATCAACCATATTTCATGGGTAAAGGGTTAAGAAAACATCATAACTTTATGTAAGATAATAAGGAAATAATGTTTTTCTTCACTTCCGGACTCACATCAGTAGTGTTATGTTTACAACAGACGTCCAAGTCAGTCAGGACTGTGTGCAGGAAGCATTCCAGCCCTGTGGCATCACCTTTTCACCAAGTTGGCTATTGTCTTATAAAATAAAATTAATAGTTGTGTTTCTATATTTTATTGCTAATGAGTGTGCGTGTAGTAGGCAACTAAGTTTTGTCACAGCAATGTTCATCATTCTGTATCAATGTTTGGACATTTTTGTAGGGCCAAGTGCTTAAAAGTCAACCAAAATTTGATTGTTTGAACTAAAACCAAATGACCTCAGGAGTGTTGCTGTGACATGTTTGTGTCATGGTGCCACAAGAGTTTTTGTAATGGTGCCACTGTGTTTTTGTAATGGTGCCACAGAGTTTGGCTGTGACAAATTTGTGTAATGGTGCCACAGAGTTTTGCTGTGGCATGTTTGTGTAATGGTGCCACAGGTTTTGTGTAATGGTGCCACAGAGTTTGTGTAATGGTGCCACAGAGTTTTGCTGTGACATGTTTGTGTAATGGTGCCACAGGTTTTGTTTGATGGTGCCAACAGAGTTTGTGTAATGGTTCCACAGAGTTTGTGTAATGGTTCCACTGAGTTTGTGTAATGGTTCCACAGAGTTTGTGTAATGGTTCCACTAAGTTAGACTGTGACATGTTTGTGAAATGGTACCACAGAGTTTGTGAAATGGTACCACAGAGTTTGTGAAATGGTACAACAGAGTTTGTGTAATGGTGCCACTTTTTCTTTGTTAAAAACAGTTCTTCCTTTTTTCATTTCAGGACATAAAAATGCAGAAGAAGTGAAGTTAAGTGTAGTAGAATTCAGTGACGGTGATGTAAAAACTCTGTCCTCAAGTACATTCAAATTTTATGCTGAAGGAGCATATTATCTGGCTCAGTTTTTGGTGGAAAGTATATGTAGTACTGAAGCTCTCGAAGACTTGGAGCTTATAAAGTCAGAACATTTTAGTCTTGCCGATGAGGATTTACCGACATTAGATAAACGATTGAGTCGTGCCTTGACGTGTCTTACCTTGCCTGACTGGTGGTCAATTCTAGGCGGTGACTCACAAAACAGTAAGTACATGTGTTCTGTGGAGTTGTTGATATTTTGGGGTTATAGTCCAATTTGTGCACACTGAGCAGGAATGTATTTATAGATATTTAATCCACATAATGGCTAATTTACAATCAGAGCTTGTAATAGTTATCTACAACCTGTTATAGCTCTTTACCTATTTTTATGCTCCCGAAGGGAGGCATATAGTAATCGCACTGTCCGTCCGTCTGTCCGTCCATCCGTCCGTCCGAAATAATTTTGTCCTCGCTTCTCCGAAACCGCTGGAGGGATTTGTTTGAAACTTCACAGGAGTGTTGGTCACCAAGCCTTGTTGTGCATATCGTCAGGATTTTCTGCTCGGATTGTTATTGGCTGAGTTATGGCCCTTTTGAGCAAAATCTTGTCCTTGCTTCTTCTCCATAACCGCTCGAGGGATTTCATTGAAACTTCACAGGAGTGTTTGTCACCAAGCCTAGTTGTGCATAGCATAAGGAATTTCTGGTCGGATTAATTTTGGCAGAGTTATGGGCCTTTTCACCTAACCCTAACCCTAAACCCTAACCCCTAACATCTTTAATTTTTCTTTTAAATTCTGTTTTTAACCTTTGATTTTCTATAGTTATCAACTAGATTTTGACACAAGCTTTATACCATCTTAAAATTCAATCTGTCCTGAACAATTCATTCACTGGTTGTTCAGTGATAAAATTTGAAACAAAAATTTTAGTAGCAGAGTAAAATTTCATGTATCAAAATTCCAATATTTCTACCTGTCTTCAGCTACATATGATGTTTACCAGTTTATTGATCCAGTTGCCAGACAATGACCTGATGAACTTTGCTGCTTAGATCTGTGTTATGCAATATTAAGAACTTTGCTCTGGAAGATTTTATAGGGTAAATTTTGTCATTTTCTATGGATAGTGACCAAATAAACTTTCTTACTTTATAGCACTTTGAAAATCAGACTTTTGTGAATATGTTATTCACTGTTTGGAAGTAAAACAACAACAAGAAAAACAACAACAAATTTGAAGCACATTCTCAAAATGTTAAGACTAAATTTGAGAGAGTCTTAGATGTATACAGTGTATGTACACAAACTGGCAAGTTAAGGCCACACTTTTTTATGCTCCCCGAAGAAATTCGAGGGAGCATATAGTCGCAAGGGTTATAGGCCCTGACTCTTTACTATTTAACTTCCACAGGCATATTTTTACTACATATGTATACCAATTCGATTTCAAAGCTGCATTTCGGGGGGGCATATGTCAATTTCAAGTGACAGCTCTTGTTGGGAATATAACAGTGAATTGCAGTTCACAGCTCAAAATTGGACAATACTGGATACCTACACACTTCGGCTCAATTCTAACAAGTAACCGAAATTGTGTTCCTAAGACTAACTTCAAAAATGTGTGTTTGATTGTTCCTTTAACTTCAAGAGTTTGTACTCTGTTGTTCTTCTAGAATGTGCACTTTGTTCTTTAGACTCACTTCAAGAATTTGTTCTCAGTTGTTCTTAGACTAACTTCAAAACTTTGTGCTCTACTGATCCTTAGACTAACTCACTTCAAGTTGATCATTAGACTAACTTCAAGAATTTGTGGGGTTTTGTTTTCCTTAGACTAACTCACTTCAAGAGTTTGTTATCAGTTGTTCCTTAGACTAACTTACTTCAAGTTGATCATTAGACTAACTTCAAGAATTTGTGTTTGTTTGTTTTTTGTTCCTTAGACTAACTTTCTTTAAGAGTTCATTCTCAGTTGTTCCTTAGACTAACTTCAAGAAATTTTACTATGTTGTTTCTTAGACTAAATACAAAAACTTGTACTATGTTGTTCTTTATAATAACCTGAAGAACTTGTACAATTCTATTTCTTAGACTGCAATTTTAAAGCAGTAACATCATAGAGGGCCTCTATTAGAGGCCTGCCTGTACTACCATCTACCCAGCACCAGAAGAATGTCACCCTTATCAGTACATTGCTTTTACATATTTTAGCTATATTTTTCATTATTGCTTAATAAAGCAATTTAGCAGTATGGTTCAATATTGCTTTTTATAGGAAATAATAGAATAATTCAATAATGCTCTTTATATAATTCAGCTTGCATAACCCTTTACTCCCATGTTTGTAACGTGTGTGCAACCAGCATAGATCCTGATTGGCTGGCACATCTGTGTGGGTGCTGTCTGATCTGGATCTACAGTGGTCGGATCTTGGTGAGAAATAACTTAATGAATCAAAAAGCAAACTATGTAGATCCTGATCACAGGCCACAAATTTGCCAGCTATTCTTTCCAGCTGATCTGGATCTACACAGTTCACCTTTGTGATAAAGGCCTATCTATGGAGTAAAGTGTTATCCCTTTCCTCCATAGACACACCTTTATTGCATGGGCGAACAGTTTAGATCCAGATCAGCCGGCACATCTGTGCCGTCTGAACAGGATCTAAACTGTTCGCTTTTTGATGCGTTAAGTTATTTCTGACCTAATTGCGACCAGTGCAGATCCTGATCAGACGGCACGGATCTACACTGGTTGCACATCAGGGCTCTCACTAGAGGGAGACTTGGGAGAAGTAGTCTCCCAAAAGTGACCAGACTTCTCCCTTCTTTGAGCTATGGGAGAAGTCATTGTGTATAGACTATATAGGAAAAGAATGCTGTTTACTGCAAACTTCTCCTTAATTCAGTAAATTTGTGATAAAACTTCTCCCTGATGTGCAAGTCTAGTGAGAGCCCTGCACATGCATAAAAATGTGTATTTATAGAGTAAAGGGATAAATTAGAATATTGCCATATTGTTTCACTATTGCTTTTAGATAATCCTGAGCCACGAGAATCTCTACTTCATTTTGCGGCTCGACTCGGCTTGACCAAGGTGGCGTCATTTTTTCTACGGAAGTCAGGCAGTGAACAAGCACTCAAACTGCATAACAAACATGGTCTTCTACCAAAAGATGTCGCTCTGGCAAATGGGCATCATGGTCTAGCTGAATTACTGTCAGAGTACGTACAAGATTTAAAGATATACGTAATAACTAACTTTCTGTACTATTAACACTGTACAGTAAATGATTCAACTTGTCATAAGCATCTAGCCTAGGGAAGTTTAGAAAATGGCGGCTTTAGATGAGTTACACTTATACCTGTGCTTAGGACCATCTGTGGATAAAGACACATTTTATTTGTCCCACAGACTGATGAAATGAACATACCGCTGAACAAAATCCACCAGTCCTGTCTTCAGGAACCACTTCTAGCTTTTCCTCTTAGTGGTCTTGCAGACAGGTTTGACTTTATATTTGTTTGGACCAATTTACATGGACTGCTTATGACAGGTGATTGCTTTGTACAGGTGATTGTTTAACCAGGCTTAATTGTACTCAGTATATGTGGTTTATAACTAACACTCATTGATGTGCATTTAAAGCATTTTGACAGTGTTAGCATGGAATATAGTATTGTTTTAATGATGACAAGTTTTTAACCATGTACTCTATAGATACATCTTGCCTGTGTGAACAGGAAGATCTGATCAGGATCTACACTGTTTGCTTTTAGATTTATTAGGTTATTTGTGATATATCAGTGCACATCCAGATCTGACAGCACAGATTTGCAAACAGATCCCATTTAAAGTCGGTCTCAGATGCGTGAGAAATGTGTTTATATTGAATCAAGGGTTAAATAATGGCAACACTTCTCTGATCGCCACTGATTGTGCATCAGATTTTGATGAGTAACATGTGCAGTGAAAACTTGTTGTGTCAAAGTCCTCTGATCCTTGGATTGTAAAGTAATACATCACACTGAGCACCATCAGAAAGATTTGTTAATTTTTATCTTGAGTGATTTTAACACAAGTTTTTTTACTGTAGAAAAGAGCTATTTAATCCATTTATATGTGTTTTAACGCATCTGTGACAAGTGCATATCCAGAAAAGAACCGAATTTTCTTTCTGATTTGGATCTTCACTGTTCTTTATGGAGCAAAAGGTTAAAGATTTTTTTATTTTAAACGTAAGCGATTTTAACACAACAAGTTTTTATTGTAATACAGAGCTCTTAAAAAAATTACCTATATCTAAAAAGACACTGTTTTATAAAAGGTTTTAACATTTGTATACAAGTGCATGAAAAACACTTACAAATCGGTCACTTACAAATCGGTCGTAAAAATTCATAAGGTGTTTTTGAACAGGTATAAATGAAATAACATTGACACGTACTGGAAGTTAAACTTTACAGTTGTCAAACTTTTGCTGTTGTTAAAATTATTTTCAACATTTTAGGAATTGGATCAGGTATGGTGGCTTAGACAATAAGCAGATATGGACACTTCACCTATGCAGATTTGTGTTTGAAAACCCCTGCCCTCCTTCATTCTCTTCAGTTTTTCACTTTTGTCTTTTGTGCCATTGCTGTAGTTAGTTTTATTAGCCCTGTTCTCCATGGGTTATGGCTTATATCCAATTAATGTCCTGTGTAGAACCAGATCAGATCATCCTGCACACCAGTCATGATCTACTGTCATCACTCACATAAAAAGCCGCACCAAACTAAGAGCTGCACCCCCAAAATGAGTGTTAAATATTTACCAAAAAATCCAGTGTATAATATGCTGTGTCGAGGCTTTTGAAAGCATCACATAAATTTTAGAAAGCGTGACAATATTAGAATCGAAGCAGATGAGAACTGATGTAAAGAAAGAGTTGAAAAATTCATTGTCTTTGCGTCTGAAAGGTTGATTCACTAGAGCTCAAAGTGGCTTAAAATGATGTAAAATTTTCAAATTCAATGTACATCACATCATGTTTTATATTTCTAATTTCTTTAACCTATAAGAAAAAAAGATGGACTTAATAACCAATATAAAGAATTAAGCATGTCAAAGTTATATAAAAATAAGGAAGTATTTGACATTAATATACTTTGAATGGTACCCCATTCACATGAACTAAATGTTTGTGCACTAGGATTTCAAATTTGCTGAAATGCACAGATTCAAACTGTCTGGAAAATTAAACCTTTATTTTGAAGTTGCACAGATTTATGATGATGTGGTACTGTCACTTTCACATTATTGGTTCCGCAAAATTAAGTTATGCTATTTTACAGAGAAAGCGTTGATCCACCCTTGTTTTTGCTTCATGCTACTCCCCCCTCCTTCTCCATGCCCTTTTCCTCTTCCCTTATGCACAAACATCATTGACTTGTTTGCTTACAAGTCTGTTTGCTTTTTGGCAAGGGCATTTAAGTTCATTTAGTTTTTACACATCTTTTTTATGTATCAACTTGTCACTCCATATATAAGTTGTAGTGCATTTGCGACCAATGTAGATCCAGATCAGGTGCCACCCTTGTTCAATCTGATCTGGATCTGCACTGTTCATTTCTTGGTCAGTATGAATTTTAAGGTGAACAGTGTAGATCCTGATCGGACGACACATATGAGCCAGCTGATCTGGATCTAAACTGTATGCCCATGTCATAAAAATCATATCTATGGAATAAAGGGTTAATAAATAATGTAAATAAAAATCCAACATTTGAAATATGATACACATGTATTCAGTATCATCAAATATGTAGATCATTAAGTAAATTACAAAAGTATTGTGGTTTTATTTGCAAATAATCATTTAGGAGAGAGATGGCTACTTGTTTGTACTTAGCGCCTGAAATTTGAATTACTGAAATTCTTTACTTCATGTCACAGTAAATCTGATGATGTCATAACTCATTGAAACTGTTTAACAATGCATAGGTACCCTAAAATTCCTTAAATTCATATTTATCATCCAGTATCCTTCAGAATCTTATATAAAAATGAAAATATTTAATAAAGTAATAAGCCCCCCCCCCTCTATTTCTGAAAATTTAATGCCCCTGGGGTTGTTAAATGGAATTTTACAGTATATCAAATATTGGTGTAGTTTGTGCTGACTTAAGTCATGTGTAGAATAGAATATAATTTAAAAGTCTATTTTCAGGTATAATGTGCAGAGTTTGATGCCATTAGGAGGTTGGTTTGAGACTGGGGACGGGCTTGTTCAAACACAGGAAACGGGAGATGTGACCTTGACCTCAAATTTAAATACTCATCAAAGAACTATTGGTAAATATATATATGATGAAGTTTTACAGTCCATTCCAGATTGCATGGCCAAGTAAAAAGTCATAACATCATCTTGAAAGTCTATTTGATTATCCCTGTTCTCCACAGATAATATTATGAGCTTTTTGCATGGGTGAACAGTTTAGATCCAGATAAGCTAGCTCATTTGCGCAATCTGATCGGGATCTACACTGTTCGCTTTTGATTCATTATGTTATTTCCAACCAAGTAGTGACCAATGTAGATCAAATCAAATAGCACAGATTTGCTAACTGATCTGGATTTAGAATGATCCCACATTTGTAAAAACCTATATAAATGATATACTAATGACATATGAACACTGTCAATAATGATAATGTAAATAATTCACGATTTATTTTTGTACTAAGTTATTGTCGTAAGCTCAATTAATTGAACTGCTGTTTATCTTTATTCATTCACTCCCTTTGTAGAAGTGGATTCGTCTGTAGCTAGACAGATGCTGTTTTTAGGATGGTCAGTCATTAATTAGTTCAGTTAAGGTGATTTGGCAGATTTGCTTTGTTGACAGTATTTACAATTGCCTTGTGACACATTTACAGTACACAGATCTGTGAAAATCTGTGACTCTTATGTTAAGTGTATGTGCAGGTCTTTTTTTCACTGCTAGGGGAAAGGGCTAAACTTTTGGGAAAAAAGCGTTATTTTTTCTCTGAAGGGGAATGAAAAAACCTGATGTATAGTTATTTTTTGGAGAAAGCTGCATGATTTTAAAGAAATTTTCTTAGGGGAAGGCACCCAAAAACAGCCCCTACTAAAAAAGAAAAAAAAAAGCCATGATGTGATATCTGTGTAAACAAAGATATTGTTTTCCTTTACAGCGGAGGATATCATCGTACTACAAGGCTTACAGAAATTATCTGAAGACAAAGATATCTCACGTCAGTGGCAGACTGATTGGCCGTCAGGGGCAGAGAACTCTGGTAAGTATCAATAAGTGGGCCAAAGATCATAAAACTAAATCAGGAGACCAGTCTTAAATCTAAAAGCATGTGATTGGCTGAAATGGTACACTGGTGGCTTATGCATTATACGTGTGTACACAGAGTAAAAGGTTAATAGCCTGTGACCTGTTTTCTGAAAAAAAAGCCTATATATGAGCAGACTGGCCAGAGTCTCCACTTGGGGAGAGTCTACGCTGGTAGAATAACATTCATCACATCAATTTTAACTCTCAGATATCTTAACCCTTTCCTGTACAGATACACCTTTATTGCTAGAGCGAACAGTTTAGATCCAGATCAGCCGGCACATCCGTGCCGTCTGATCAGGATCTAAACTGTTCGCTTTTTGATCCATTAGGTTATTTCTGACCAAAATGCGACCAGTGCAGATCCTGATCAGACGGCACGGATGTGCCGGCTGATCTGGATCTACACTGGTCGCACATGCATAAAAATGCGTAAGGAAAGGGTTAAGTTATTAATTAACAGTAGACATGCTGAAAATTTTCTTTCCTGGCAGAGCCTTTCAGTGTTAAAACCAATTACAATGCACTTAAGTTAAATTAAACCAGGAAGTAGATCACTTCCATTTTAACTGCAGGATTGGTATCTGGTATAAACTATAATTAAACATTATAGATTGACACTTACTATGACTAATATTTGTATACTCGGCAAAATTGAAAAGTATCCACTTTTATGCTTATGTTCTCGTTATTGTGTTTTTCATTTGATGATTACACTTTCCTTTATCTTTAAAGTTTATACAATTATTATTATACAATGCCATGTGCAACCAGAGTAGATCCAGATCAGCTTGCACATCGGTGTCTTTTCATCTGGATCTTCACTGTCACTTCTTGGTCAGAAATAACCTAATGAATCAAACATGAACGGTGTCGATCCAGATCAGACGGCATGGATGTGCCAGCCTATTTGGATCTTTATTGATCGGTCATGGGATAACAGCTATATCTCACAGGGTAAATGGTTAATCTCCATTGTTTATAAGTATTAACAAAATCTTCCTCTCAGAGACCATTAACCCTTTCCTGGATATATACGCCCTTTTTCGCATGTGCGACCAGTGTAGATCCAGATCAGCCGGCACATCCTTGCCGTCTGATCAGGATCTGCACTGGTTGCATTTTGGTCAGAAATAACCTAATGAATCAAAAAGCGAACAGTTTAGATCCTGATCAGATGGCACGGATGTGCCGGCTGATCTGGATCTAAACTGTTCGCCCTAGCAATAAAGGTGGATCTGTACAGGAAAGGGTTAAATCACATTTTGTGATTTTATACAGTTCCAAACACTATATTTGTAATCAAAAGGGAGGTAATCGGGAATTATTGAACATTCCAGTGTTGTTTATCACAGTTGTTTCTGACTATAAAGCAGTTGATTTTAATATGTTGACTTAAGAATTTGAAAGGTACCATTATAGCAAAGGGAAGATAACTTTGCCATGATTTTAGATTTTCGAGACTGTTTTCACTTTGTCTTTAATGATTACATAAATGCAAATTGTCTTAACACCTCTCTCTCTCTCTCTCTCTCTCTCTCTGTCTCTCTGTCTCTCTCTCTCTCTCTCTCTCTCTCTCGACAGTGTGGACCCACATCTGTGCTGTCTGATCTAGATCTACACTTAGCTACATGGTCAGAAGTAACCTAATGAATCAAAATTGCTAACAGTGTAGATTGTGATAAGACAGCATTGATGTGCAGGCTGATCTAGATATAAACTGTTTGCCTTTGCACTAAAAATATATCTATGAAGTGAATTCTATTTTGAATTTTCATTCTATTTCTTCACAAAATACAGGAAGAAAAGTGGATACTTTTTATTTTTGCTAAGTATTTGCAGTTCAAGAACACTGATGAGTCAGAGTGTGCTTAAAACAAGGAAATCTCTGAAGATTATTGTGTCTTTTAAATCATTTGTAAATGATGTACTGTTGACAACTGCCGCTTACAACTGCTTCAAGTGTTCTAGATTTGGCATTGGTTCAAACTGTAGTGCAACCAGTCTAGATCCAGATCAGCTGGCACATCAGTGGTGGTTGATCAGGATCTACACTGTTTGCTTTTAGATTTATTTGGATATTTCTGACAGTGACGTGACCAGTTGAGATCCCGATCAGATGGCCTGCGTATATATGGAGTATAGGGTAAAAAATATCAGAAGTGTGAAACATTTAGAATTATCTGGTAAGAGGTCTGTGGTTCTTTTTTCTTTCAGAGTCATCAAAAGAGCATTCCGACACGGCGGATGATCGTTACAAAGAAATAATTGAAAAAGTTCAAGAGATTCCAAATGTGTTAAATTTAGAAACGATTAATGATTATCGAGACGGTGACGGGACATACACTGATCCGAACCTAGAGAGTAGTCCGGCAGAGGACAATGTTGATATGAATGACGATTGTGATGTTGCTATGGAAACTGAGTCATTACCAAAGTTGCATGTGTCAGAAGGGGAGGACGATATGGATGGCATTATGGGTAAGTTGCTATGGAAACTGAGTCATTACCAAAGTTGCACGTGTCAGAAGGGGAGGATGATATGGATGGCATTATGGGTAAGGAATAAAAGTTCAAATTCAGCATGACATGAATCGCAGATAGTTAGGTAAATACATGCCCCAACACAATGAACCTGAGATTGGAGACTAGTCTTAAAGTGTTAACTCATGATTGGTCAGTTTATATACTGTCTTCAGTTTCAGCCAATCAGCTTTCAGTAATGGAGACTGATTTCCAGTCTTATTAGTAAATTAACTAATATGGTGTTGGGTCCAGGGAGTTTACTGTTAGTTTTGTGTTATTTGCCGTGATTGTGTATAATGGTATATATCTAGGGCAGAAGTACAGTATGCTTACCTCTTTTACAGCACTACTATCCCATGGGTGACCAGTTTAGATCCAAATTAGCTTGCACATCCATGTTGTCTGATCTACACTGTCAACTTCAATTTTATTGTGGCTAGCATAAACATATCATTAATATTACCCTTTACTTCATAGATAGGCCTTTATTGCATGGTTGAACAGTGTAGGTCAAGATCACCCAGCAAGCTGGAAGTTCATACCAAATAGGCACTGGCAAGACATAAGGCAATAAAAAGTGTTTTTTTTTTCAAATTTGAGAAGGGAGATAATCCAGCATAATAAGTGCTTACAGTTCCTGAAAACATTGAACTTGGTTTTCACACCTGTTTTTTTTTAATGATTTGATATTATTATTTATCCCATTTCTCAATGTCTGCCAAAAGTAAGGTGGAAATACCTATAAAAAGCTTCTGTGTTTAGAAATTAAATCTTTGCTACACAGATGCGGGGCTTTTGATTGTTTGATAAGCGCTTTTAGCTGGCTGTGATCTCCGAAAAAACTGCACCATAATCATGAAATACCTTGGGTAGGTTATTGTTTTTTAAGTGCAGTTTAATATAGTCAGCTAATGTACTAAACTCCTTCAGAGATTATGAAGTTTGATAAGACGATTCGATTGTTTATCTAGGAAAGAGATCTTCTTGTACAGTCTGGGGGTTTTTGAACTTGGGAAATGTCTGAAAAAATGTCAATACTTTCATCTTTCTATTCTCGGAATGAAAAATTTTAATGAATAAATACATTTCTCTAAGATAAATTTATACACATTGTTTTTGTATAAAACCAGCCAAAAACAAAAACAACGTAAGGAAACCAGTTCTTCTATTAACCCATATGCATGGGTTCATGGTGTGGGTAAACAGTGCGGCCAGCATATTAATTTTGTGCTGTATGATAAGGATCTGCACTGTTCGTTCTTTGATTTACTAGGTTATTTTATGACCAAAAAGTGAATATTGCGGATCCTAATCAAATGGCACTAATGTGCTGGCTGATCTGGATCAACACTGTCCTTACATGCAATAGAATGCGTATATATAGAGAGTAATAGTTTACTCTTAAACAATGACTCAGCTGACAGATGAAGCCTTGATTAAGACCTTAACTACCAGACAGGATGAAAGACTTGTGATTATGTCCATAACTTTTAGACAAGACCTTAAGGGATTGCCACACTCCTCCCAACTTTGTTCATCAATAAAAAGAAAATTATCAAAATCTCAATAACGGCAAAATGCCGTTAAACAAAACGTTGCACAAATGTATGTTATTAATGTATCTTTATTTTGCAGATGGTAAGACACGTTAGAAAAGTCAAGGAAAATAGCGAGATCTAAAAATTCCCTAAATTTCTATTTACATAAATTCACAAAAACTAAACAACACAAAACATCATTTTAAATGCCCACATGAGTAATATGATACTGACAACAATTTATTGTGTCCTCGTGACTTACATATGTAAACTTTAGGAGATATTAGTAAAAGTGTGTTTGACCTTCAATTTTCTGTTCGCTTCCTGGTCGCGTAAACCGATGACAATCACTGATTTCTCTTTTAGTAGTTGAAATATTTTTACAAAGTACACAACATTTTCTTGTCAGTATCATTGCGCTCACGTGGGAATTTAAAAATATGTTTGTTATCGTTTAGTTATTGTGAATTTATGTAAATAGAATTTTAAGGAATTTTTAGGTCATTTTTTTTTCTTTACTTTTCTAACGTGTCCTACTGTATGCAAAATAAACATTCATTAGTAACATTCAATTGTGCAAAGTTTTATTGAACGGCATTTTGCCATTATTGAGATTTTGATAATTTTCTTTTTATCGATGAACAAAGTTGGGAGGAGTGTGGCAATCCCTTAAGTTCTGTGACCTTTCAGCTATTTCATAAAGTCAAGTCAGACAAGGCCCCTTGTTGGCAATTCATTTAGTCCTTACCTCCCATGATTGACCCCCTTATTGGCAAGAACCTTATCCAACCTTTTGCATTGTGACAAGACCCTTAACCTTTCCTCCATATATACTCATTTTTACGCATGTGCGACCAGTGTAGATCCAGATCAGGTGGCACATAATTATGTGCCGTCTGATCAGGATCTGAACTGGTAGCATTTTGGTCAGAAATAACCTAACAAATCAAAAAGCGAATAGTGCAGATCCTGATTAGACGGCGCACATGTGGCGGCTGATCTGGATGTACACTGTTCGCCCACACAATAAAGGTGTATCTATGATGGAAAGGGTTAAGTGGTTAACTCAACTGCCATTACAAGATCCTTTATTGGTTATTACATGTATGTAGCACTTGCCATCCAAACTTAAGACCTCTTGGTAAGAACCCTAATCAAGAAAACTTTCAAATAACTCATTAATATCAGAAACCCTAATCTGACCCTTAAACATCCAGAAAAGACTGCACTAAATGTGATTTATAATGGCCCCTCATGTTAAGTACTTATGTTTCTAAATCCTCATCTTTTTTCCATGCCTTACTGTAAGAAAAGACTTATTATTTTGAAAGAACATTAGTCAAGCCGTAACTCCCAGGCAAGGCCCTTACTGTGATAGCTTTTATCAAGGCTGAAACCCTAAATTGTAAGGGTCTCATTCCTGCCTGGAACTCCTGTTATTAAGAGTCTTAAGTTTTGTTTTTTGCCGAGTTTATTCGAGGGTTAACCCATTCCTGTATAGACACACCTTTATTGCTAGGGCAAACAGTTTAGATCCAGATCAGCCGGCACATCCATGCCGTCTGATCAGGATCTAAACTGTTCACTTCTTGATTCATTAGGTTATTTCTGACCAAAATGCGACCAGTGCAGATCCTGATCAGACGGCACGGATGTGCCGGCTGATCTGGATCTACACTGGTCGCACATGCGTAAAAATGCGTATCTGTACAGGAAAGGGTTAACCCTTTATTGCATAGATACAGCTTTACTGCATGAGCATACAACGTAGATCCAGATCATCTGGCACATTCATGCTATCTGATCAGGATCGGCACTGTTTGCTACTTGATTCATAAGGAAATTTCTGACCAGGAAGTGAACAGTTTAGATCCAGATCAGCGAGTCTCACAGGGCCGATATTTGGCCCATTCCCGATGCCAAATAGGGACCATTTTTCCCCATTTTAAGAAAAATATTCCCAATTTCAAAACAAAAAATCCCATTTCAACAGAAATATCTTTTGCCTATAAAAAAGAAACCAATAAACTTGAAACCATATATATCAACAGACATCAAATTTCGAAAAATAGTTTGATTACTTGTGATCAGTGATCTGTGAAAATTACATTCCATGAATATACATATGTAACCGGTATAATAAATGGTGTATACTGCATAAAAAAATTCCCAAATTGCACAAGAGCCTTTTCCTGAAAAAACCCTGAAAAATGAATGCATCTCTTGAGCTAGTCTATATCTGTCTACCTCCAGAAACATAGATAAGAAGTTTTCTCAATGATCTTTTCCAATTCCGTGAAGAATCAGAGCATCTCTGAGACTCCCTGACTTCCTGCCTTCTACTCATGTACATTAATTCAATTAAAAGCTAATTCTTTTCGCAAATTGAAATGCCTGGGAAATTTATTGGCTCCTGGTACACATGCTTTGGGGGGCTTAATGTGTGATTTTTGGAGGTTTCATAAGATGAGTGCAAAATTGATGGCATTTCCGAAGGTTTTGTAGGATTTTCGTATTGGATTTTCGTACTGATTGATGGTTTTCTTTCGAACTCAGATTTTATATGTAACAAAATGATATTAAAGGAATTGGATATTAAAAAAGTAGTTGGTTCAAATATGGTAAAAGTCAGTGGAAGTTATTGGTGATTTCGATGAAAATTATTAATGATTTGACTGTTGTAAATTGGTGAATGGATTATTTCGGTGTGTTTTTCGGATTATAACAATTTTACCTGTGTGGTAAAAATTAAAATTTTTATTTGTGGCTAAGGAAAAACTGTGTGTGTGTTTTTGTCATATTATGAAGTCAATATAAGTTGCATCAGGGAGTTACAGGCTGCTTATACTAATGATTTACCATCTGTAATAGATTGGGATATATAAAATCAGTGCAGTTTCAAAGGTAATCAGTGCATTTTATGTTGTTGTGAATCTTTCTTCTTTTATTTAACACACTCCCATCACCACAAATGATAGAAAAAAAGAAATAAAAATACAAAAAAGAAATAAAAATACAAAAAAGAAATAAAAATACAAAAAAGAAATAAAAATACAAAAAAAAATTGGCTGACAATTAAATTTAGTAAATTGAGCCTTTCTGTATTAATTGATGTGTGGTACTTGCATGAATCGATAACTCTTTACTCTATGGATATTGCTGTTATTCCATGTGCAACTAGTATAGATTCAGATTAACCTGCACTTCCTTGAAGCTGATCTGGATTTACACTTTCCACTTTTTGTTTGTCACAATCAATTGAATTTGAAAGTGAACAGTGTAGATCCTGATAAGACTGCATGGTTATGCAAGTTCAGGTGGGCAAATTTATGCATGCGGGAAAGCGTCATTTATGACTTTTGAGTGATAATCTCAGCAAAATTAAATTATACCTCGGTAGCCTACATTGAAAATGCTAAAAGTATAATGAAAGACACATTTTCGCATATGCAGCAAATTATTTTATTTTAACTCAAGCCGTCAACCATTAGTGTTTTTATTGATCATTTCAGAAGGAACACTAGCGTCCTTGCGAGGCTACAACGAACACTTGCTTAGGATTCGTCAAAAAAGTACCGTGTTCAACAAAATACTGGAGCAGGTAAGAAACATGCCACTGGTGAAAGAATGACCTCTAGAGTCTTTTTCATGATGCACCATGCTCACATTTACTTGATGATTAAGCTAAGATCTACTTAATTATGAGTTGGATTGGTCTTGAGTGATAGCCAGTCTGCTAATTATACGCAAGTTGAATAACCTCTAGACATGGTTTAACCCTTTCCTCCATATATATGCCTTTATGCTGTGGGCGAACAGTGTTGATCCAAATCACCTTGCACATCAGTGCCAGCTGATCTAGATCTATACTGTTCACTTCTAAATTCATTATGTCATTTTTTACCAAGCAGCGAACAGTGATCAGATAGGGCTGTACTGTTTGGATATGCGATTAAAATGTGTATTTATAAGAGTGTTACATCAAAAGATTTTGTTTATTTTACTTCATTCAGGAAAGGGTTAATGACTTGCATGGCAAATAAATCGAAAACGATTTGTTCCAAAAGGAATTCCAGATAGTACAAAACCAGTATCATGAGTCTATGTCTACTTTCTGACATCTCATTATAAATAATGATGAACAGGTATTATATCATTAATAGAACATTAGGCTGCAAAAATAACCTGTGCCTTATTGAAGAGAATTTGTAATTGGCACGAAATACAAGGTAGGTGGAAGTAGGCCGATGGGTTGGATAAACAATGAATGAGTTTCATTAACAACTAGAGTAGCTATTGTTGAAGCTTAACGTTTTACTCCATATATACGCATTTTAATGCATGTGTGACCAGCGTAGATTAAGATCAGTTGGCACATACAATCAGAATCTGCACTGTTGGCTTTTTGGTCAGAAATAACCTAATAAATGATAAAGTAACAGTGCAGATCCTGATCAGATGGCACTGATGTGCTGGCTGATCTGGATCTACACTGTTCACCTACGCTTTAAATATGTATCTATGGAGTGTAGGGATAACAATGAATAAGTTTCATCAACAAATCAAGTAACTATGGTTGGAAACTTGAATGCTGGTTTGTCGGGAAAAGATGTCTTTGGAAAATTGTCATTATATCTTGAAATGACATCATAAAATTCTGCAGACGTCATGGCTTATCGTGCATTTCATGATAAAATAATATTCTATAATAATAATAATAATAATAATAATAATATCTTTATTTAAAGAAAGTTACTTATTTAGTACATTAAATTTACAAAATATAATGTCTAATTTACAATAAGGCCTTCTATAACAACAAACAAATAAAACAAAAATAAAAACAACAACAACATACATTCATTCATGAAATGTTAAATATGTACATTTTAGTTATTTAAAACAATATCAAGGAAGTTGACAGACACCGGTAAACGTATCAAAAGATGGGTTAAAAACAGTAAGTAGAAAAAATACATCGATGATTATATTAAGTCACAATCTTGTAGTAAAAGATATGTTTTCAGTTGTGTTTTAAAAGCCATGATATTACGAATCAAAATTCTATAATCAAAATCAGTAACGAAATCCCATAATTTGTGTGAATTTCCGAATATAATTAACAATGAAATGCAAAAAATATTCTCCAAGACACTTTTTCTAATGACGTGCCCCAAACACTGAAAAAAATAATGAACTATTTCACCCCAGTCTAATAAATGATTTCATTATTACAAATTTAATGGATACTGTGGAATTTTTCTATCCAAATAGTTTACCTATCATTCATCAATAAGCCATTCCCATTGTTGATATGCATTAAGGTATTTTGAGAGTGTCTGCGATGAAGTTTGCCGTGAGACATTTCGATATTACGAGATTGGAATCTGCTATTAGAAGCTGTAGAACTTTCAACAATTTGTTGATTGTTTTGAATTTGTTATTATTTGAAAGAGATTTATTTTCAAGCATTTTGTGGTTAACCCTTACTCTATAGATAAATCTTTATAAGAGGCTAAACAGTGTAGATCCAGATCAGCAGGCACATCCATTCCATCTGATCAAGATCTAAACTGTTTGCTTTTTGAATCATTAAGTTATTTCAGGCCAAAAAGCAAACAGATCAGATCCTAACCAAATGGCTTGGATGTGCCGGCTGATCTGGATCTACACTGGTCGCACACATGTTAAAATGTGTATATATGGATGAAAGGGTTAAGGTTTTCTAAGAGTGTCTGCGAAGAAGTTTGTCATGAGACATCTTGATATTACGAGATTGGAATCTGCTAATAGAAGCCGTAGAATTTTCAACAATTTGTTGATTGTTTTGAACTTCTTATTGTTTGAAAGAGATTTATTTTCTTCATGATTTTGTGGTTTAACCCTTACGCCATAGATAACCCTTACTCCATAGATAACCCTTACGCCATAGATAACCCTTACGCCATAGATAACCCTTACTCCATAGATAACCCTTACGCCATAGATAACCCTTACGCCATAGATAACCCTTACTCCATAGATAACCCTTACGCCATAGATAACCCTTACGCCATAGATAACCCTTACTCCATAGATAACCCTTACGCCATAGATAACCCTTACGCCATAGATAACCCTTACTCCATAGATAACCCTTACGCCATAGATAACCCTTACGCCATAGATAACCCTTACTCCATAGATAAACCTTACTCCATAGATAACCCTTACTCCATAGATAACCCTTACTCCATAGATAACCCTTACGCCATAGATAACCCTTACGCCATAGATAACCCTTACTCCATAGATAACCCTTACGCCATAGATAACCCTTACGCCATAGATAACCCTTACTCCATAGATAACCCTTACGCCATAGATAACCCTTACTCCATAGATAACCCTTACGCCATAGATAACCCTTACGCCATAGATAACCCTTACTCCATAGATAAACCTTACTCCATAGATAACCCTTACTCCATAGATAACCCTTACTCCATAGATAACCCTTACGCCATAGATAACCCTTACGCCATAGATAACCCTTACTCCATAGATAACCCTTACGCCATAGATAACCCTTACGCCATAGATAACCCTTACTCCATAGATAACCCTTACGCCATAGATAACCCTTACTCCATAGATAACCCTTACGCCATAGATAACCCTTACTCCATAGATAACCCTTACGCCATAGATAACCCTTACTCCATAGATAACCCTTACTCCATAGATAACCCTTACGCCATAGATAACCCTTACGCCATAGATAACCCTTACTCCATAGATAACCCTTACTCCATAGATAACCCTTACGCCATAGATAACCCTTACTCCATAGATAACCCTTACTCCATAGATAACCCTTACTGCATAGATAACCCTTACTCCATAGATAACCTTACTCCATAGATAACCCTTACGCCATAGATAACCTTACTCCATAGATAACCCTTACTCCATAGATAACCCTTACTGCATAGATAACCCTTACTGCATAGATAACCCTTACTCCATAGATAACCTTACTGCATAGATAACCCTTACGCCATAGATAACCCTTACTGCATAGATAACCCTTACGCCATAGATAACCCTTACTCCATAGATAACCTTACTCCATAGATAACCCTTACTCCATAGATAACCCTTACTGCATAGATAACCCTTACTGCATAGATAACCCTTACTCCATAGATAACCTTACTCCATAGATAACCCTTACTCCATAGATAACCCTTACTCCATAGATAACCTTACTGCATAGATAACCCTTACGCCATAGATAACCCTTACTGCATAGATAACCCTTACGCCATAGATAACCCTTACTCCATAGATAACCTTACTCCATAGATAACCCTTACTCCATAGATAACCCTTACTGCATAGATAACCCTTACTGCATAGATAACCCTTACTCCATAGATAACCTTACTGCATAGATAACCCTTACGCCATAGATAACCCTTACTGCATAGATAACCTTACTCCATAGATAACCCTTACTCCATAGATAACCCTTACTGCATAGATAACCCTTACTGCATAGATAACCCTTACGCCATAGATAACCTTACTGCATAGATAACCCTTACGCCATAGATAACCTTACTCCATAGATAACCCTTACTCCATAGATAACCCTTACTGCATAGATAACCCTTACTCCATAGATAACCCTTACTCCATAGATAACCCTTACTGCATAGATAACCCTTACTCCATAGATAACCCTTACGCCATAGATAACCCTTACTCCATAGATAACCCTTACGCCATAGATAACCCTTACGCCATAGATAACCCTTACGCCATAGATAACCCTTACTGCATAGATAAATCTTTATGGCGAGGACAGACGGTGTAGATCCAGATCAGACAGCATGGATGTGCTGGCCAATATATATTTATTAGGTTATATCTGACCATAAAGCAAACAGTGCAGATCCTGATCAAACAACATGCATGTGCTGGCTAATAAAGGCATATTTTTGTGGAGGAAAGGGTTGAGAAATCAATTTACAGTCAAAGACCATTCAGGGGAAATCTTAAAAAGTGGTTTTAGAAGGCAGGCTGTATTAGTTTACCAATGAATTTGTTTTTTTATCAGTCAGTGTGACAAATAAAATGAGGTCTTTATCCACGGGTAGTCTTTGTAAACCAGTGGTCTTTAGCACAGGTTAGACTGTACCTTTTAATGATCTTTTCGCTGAAAAAATGTATCGCTCACATTCTTCCTATCAGTGAGAAAAACCATGGAATTCAATATCTGCAATCAGAAATGATTTTACAGTATATTTGATAACTGATCTATTGTAAATGGTCTATATTGGTCAAAAATGACTTTGTTTTAATTGGTAAGTTTATGTTGATAAAGAATTGAATCAATATTTTATTGCATTCATCAGAGTATGGAAAACATTTGGGTTGTTTAAGTGTATGAAGCCTGAATGGCTTCAAACATACTTTAAAAAACTCGGATATTTTTCATATCCCAAAGAACACATTAAAATATTTGCTTAATTCTTATATTTATACTTACGAATATTCTAAATTTTAAAATATTTAAGTATTGCGCCTCTTGCCATTGCTTTGCCATGGACAAAAATGAAAAATATAAAAATCTCTCAAACAGCACAATGCACTTCCATCAAACTTTGCACAAATAAACGCTATAAGTGTATGATTATTTTGCATATGTTAAGAAAAGTTATTACAGTAGAAAAAAATAGTTTGACCTTTTACGGGCTAACTATTTTTCTTTACTGTTCTTACTTTTCTTAGCGTATGTAAATTAAACATATTAATAACATTGGTTTGTGCAAAGTTTGATGGAAGTGCATTGTGCCGTTTGAGAGATTTTTATATTTTTCTTTTTTGCCTGTGGCAAAGCAATGGCGAAAGGCACAATACCTTAAGGAGAATTTGTGATATCACATCCCTTTTAAATGGCTGTTAGAACAGCCACAGCAACTGGTGGTAAAACGTGTGTGCTCGTCGACCTCACGAAACAAAACATTGTGCACAGTCCAGTAGCCACACCCTGGAACAAATGATTTCCAATGCAAAAAGGACAAAGTCTGAAGAAAGACTTTTATCATATAAAATGCAAGATGAGTGTTATTTAAGGAATGATTCTTATTTTGGTGCGGTTCATGCAGATTGGACGTGCAGGCGAGAGCTGGCAAATCCATAAAGCGCGCTAGCGCTTTATGGTAAATTTGCCAGCTCTCGCGTGCACGTCCAATCTGCATGAACCGCACCAAAATAAGAATCATTACTTATATTTACATTTTATTCATTTTTTTCTTTAAATAAACTTAAGTCAAACGCTTTCAAAAATTAGTATTAAGTGAAAAGGGTGAGTAATACGTGGGAGTTTTCAATAGTAACAGCCATGACGTTACTGACGTCATTACGGGTCATGCGGTTCATGCAAAATGAACCGAATGTTTTTAAACGAAGAAATCAATAGGAATGTAAATATTGTACTGTTATAAAGTGGTCTCGAACAGCTTTCTGTACAAAGGTAAAAAAGAAACTATCAGTAGAAAATAATCATAAACATTTTGGTTTGAAACAGTCGCTAACAGTAACAGCTTTATATATAAAAATGATTAGAAACAGGACAACAATCTAGCATTTTAGTTGTTATATAAAATATGCAAGTTGACATTGGCGTTCAATGAAAATGATTAGAAATGAGAAAACAATATAACATTTAGGCATTATATAAAATGGCAGCATTGACATTGTTCTTCAATGAAAAAAGTCCCCGTAGACTTTGTGTTCTATGACATTCATTATCTGTCAGTCTAGATCAAACTTTGTCAATAATCAAACATATTTCCCAACCTGTAGGTATTTTTACTGTTGACATCAATGCAATTTATAATATAAACAATTTTGATGGTGATGATTAATTCTCTGTGAGTTTTACGTGTTCGTTCTTCTGCTGCCGTCATTAACTTCACGGATTGTGCCAGCCGTATGTTTTATACTGAATTTTGTTTGTTAGTACAAGACGTGTTTACCTAGGATTTATGGACCATTATTTATAATGTCTATGTGAGAAATCATAGTTGTGGGTAGTGTGAAATCGGAAACATAAAAATGATTGAAGACCGGAATAAATTAGGTCAGCATTATATGGTGGAAGTAAGTTGGATAGATATTTTAATAGAAAAAATTTTATTCCTGTTTGTCATGGGTAAAGTTTTAATTCTTCCTTCGGCACAAAACAGGAAATAGATAAATAATTGCAAATATTGCATTTTTTTTTAAAAGACATATCTGATCACTGATTAATACTGTATAAGTCTATGGAAATAATTTTAACACATATATAAGATAGCTCGGAATGCAAATCAAAGTAATGTTTGTATTCTTATATATGGTTTTCCTTTATTTTATGGATTTTAACCCTTTCCTCCAAACACCTTCATTTCGTGCACAAACAGTTGGGTCCAGATCAGCCAGCACATCCATGCCATATGATCAAGACCTACACTGTTTACTTTTTGATTTTTTTTAGATTATTGCTAACCAAAAATTGACCAGTGCAGATTCTGATCAGATGGCACAAATGTGCCAGCTAATCTGGATCTACACTGGTTACACATGTGTAAAAAAACATAAAATTATATGGATTATAGGGTTAACCCTTTTCTCCATAGTAATGAATTTTATCACAAGTGGCGACAGTGTAGATCAAGGTGTGCCATCAGATTAGGCTCTACAGTGTTCACTATTCAATTTCTTAGGTTATTTCCATGTAGCAATCAGCATAGATCTAGATCAGAAATCACTGATATTCAGGTTGATCTGGATTTACAGAGGTTGCACCTTAGAAAAAAGTTCTATTCTTAGAGTAAAACTAAAGTATTTGATGAGTTTGGTACACATTTAGACTATAGAACTTTTTTTTTAATGTGAAACAAAATTTAATAATAAACAATGTTGTCTGCTCAACTTTATGACGTCTTTTCAACTATTGATGTCTAGTTTCCGAAGACAAATTTCCTCGTGACATGCCGCGTGTGTAGGTCTTGCTCAGATTGTGGCTGTACTCGATGACCTGAGTCTACTCAGACACATTTCCCCGTGACGTGCCTCGTGTGTAGGTCTTGTTCAGATTGTGGCTGTACTCAATGACCTGAGTCTTCTCTAGTCACAAAAAGTGACTGAAAGTGACTTATTATTTTTGCAGTTTAATTTAATTAATTGCTTAGCTGAAAGCATTTTATGTAAACAAACAATTAAATCTCTGATTCCATTTTTAATTTAGCGTCATAAAGCATTAATGGTAAGGAGCAATTTGGTTTATTACAGAAATTAATCTCCCTTGTTTCTAGAACAATTTTATGTTTAATATTAAGCTTTGCTATAATCATTAACATTGCTTTATCATTAGCATTTAATCAGATATTTAATTCCTCATGTCTTTGGGTACTCTCCCATGCAGAGTTCAACAAAGTGTATATTTAACCCTTTCCTCCATACAATGTATATACACATTTTTACATGTGTGCGACCAGTGTATATTCAGATCAGCTGGCACATCTGTGCCGTCTGATCAGGATCTGCACTGCTCGCATTTTGGTCAGATATAACCTAACGAATCAGAAAGCGAACGGTTTAGATCCTGATCAGAAAGCACAGATCATGATCTAAACTGTTTGCCCATGCAATAAAGGTGTATCTATGGAGGAAAGGGTTAATGCATTGATAGTGTGAGTATAGTCTTTGGGAAATAGCAAGTTTTTGACTTGCATCACATGCAGAATTGGGGTACTATTTTGTTAGGTTTGAACTGTCATCAAATTTTATATTTTAATAGTATTCTTAGAATTTAATATAAAATATTCAAAACTAATATTGATAAAAAAGTGTTTATTTATAACCCTGCATCTAGAAATATGGTTCAGTTCATAAAAATATTAACTAAAAAATTGGTAAACTACAACAATACAGAAAGCACCAAAACAGCTGTAAGTAATGGCCAACTTAAACAATACAAAAAGCACCATAGCGGCTCTAAGTAACAGCCAACTATAACAATACAGAAAGCATCGTAGCAGTTATAAGTAATTGCTAACTACAGCAATACAGAAAGCATCGTAGCATTTATAATTAATGGCCAACTACAACAAAACAGAAAGCACCAAAACAACTGTAAGTAATGGCCAACTTCAACAATACAGAAAACACCAAAACAACTGTAAGTAATAGCCAACTACAACAAAACAGAAAGCACCTAAACAACTGTAAGTAATGGCCAACTTCAACAATACAGAAAGCACCATAGCAGCTATAAGTAAAGGCGAACAACAACAGTACAGAAAGCATCATATCATTTAAAAGTAATGGCCAACTACAACAATACAGAAAGCATCATAGCTGCTATAAATAACGGCCAAATACAACCCTTCAGAAAACACCATAGCAACTGTAAGTAATTGCCAACTACAACAGTATAGAAAGCATCATAACATTATAAGTAATGGCCAACTACAACAGTACAGAAAGCACCATAGAAGTTAGTAATTGCCAACTACAACACTACAGAGAGCACTGTAGCAACTTAAAGATATGGCGAACTACAGCAATACAGATAGCACTCTACAACTATAAGTAATGGCCAACTACAACAATAAAGAAAGCACTTTGGCAACTAGAACAAATGGCCAACTACAGTAATACAGAAAGCACCTTTAGTTAGCAACTTTAACTAATGACAGGCTGCAAGAATACACAATAAACATTAGCAGCTATGACTAAAGGCAAACTACTAACAATAGAAAAAATAATCTAGCAGCAATAAAGAATTGGCAAACTACACAATACAGAAAGCACCAACAATAAAGAATTGGCAAACTACACAATACAGACAGTACCAACAATAAAGAATTGGCAAACTAAACAACACAGAAAGCACCAACAATAAAGAATTGGGAAACTACAAAATACAGAAAGCACCAACAATAAAGAATTGGCAAACTACATAATACAGAAAGCACCAACAATAAAGAATTGGCAAACTACACAATACAGACAGTACCAACAATAAAGAATTGGCAAACTAAACAACACAGAAAGCACCAACAATAAAGAATTGGGAAACTACACAATACAGAAAGCACCAACAATAAAGAATTGGCAAACTACATAATACAGAAAGCACCAACAATAAAGAATTGGCAAACTGAACAACACAGAAAGCACCAACAATAAAGAATTGGCAAACTACACAATACAGGAAGCACCAACAATAAAGAATTGGCAAACTACACAACGCAGAAAGCACCAACAATTAAGAATTGGCAAACTAAACAACACAGAAAGCAACAACAATAAAGAATTGGCAAACTACACAATACAGAAAGCACCAACAATAAAGAATTGGCAAACTATCCAATATAGAAAGCACCAACAACAAAGAATTGGCAAACTACACAATACAGAAAGCACCAACAATAAAGAATTGGCAAACTATACAATAAAGAAAGCACCAACAATAAAGAATTGGCAAACTACACAATACAGAAAGCACAAACAATAAAGAATTGCCAGCTGAAATATGTTCCATAATACTAATACAGCAAAATAAGCCATAACAGAAATGGAATGAACCTTAACAAAAACAGTGTACTCCACAACAACAATTGATCTATAACAAAAGTAGAGTTAACTCCATAACTACCATAACAACAATAAAGTATGCATCATAACAACAAAACAGAGTAATTCAAAACCAGGATTGAACATTTTCAGCGTAACGACCAATCACAATAAAAGGAATAAAGTATGGCAAGCAGTTTGCACAATTAATCTGATATCCATGGTTTTCGATAATAACTATTTATCACCCGATATCTAGGGTTTTCACCATTAACTATAGATATTGGGCGGTAACCCTAGTTATTGTCAGTAACTATGGTTATCGGTCCGATATATATAGTTATTGGTCGATAACCATGGATCGGATTAATTGTGCAATCCGCTAACCATAATTAAGGGCCATCCACAGTCTCCATTGCACTTGAGTAAATAAAAAAGAAAATTTATCAGAATCTCTCTAAAGACAACATGCAGTTCAATGAAACTTTGCATAAATAAATGTTATGAATGTATTTTTATTTTCACACAAACTAAACAACACAAAAAATCATTTTATATACCCAAATAAGTGATAAGATACTGACAACAATATCTTGTGTCCTTTTATAGAACTTTCAATTATGAAAAGAGAAATCAACATTTTATTCATTTATCACATATTTACATGACCTGAAACCCAAGGTCAGACACAATTTTACAGATATCTTAATGTGTACATATGTTTGACAAACAGACACAAATTTTGCAGTAAGAGAGATTTCGATAATTTTCTTCTTTATTGACGAAAGTGAACAGCTCCTAATACACGTAAACTTTTTAAGCATAGTTATTGCTTCTTTTTATTAAATTTTGATTTTAATACATGATTAGTAACTTCCTTTGGGCTGAGAAAGTCTAAGGATAATACTGTAGTATGCCACTTGATGAAAATAATTATCGGTGCTGCAATCAGTTAAATATTATACTTAGGTGTTAAAAAAATGCAGGATGACATTATTTTATTTGCATTATCTTCCAAACTTATTGATAAAAAACAATGAAAATCTGTTAACCCTTTCCTCCATAGATACACCTTAATACTATAGACGAACAGTGTAGATCCAGATCAGCTGGCACATCCGTGCTGTCTGATCAGGATCTGCACTGATCGCATTTTGGTCAGAAATAAACTTAGGGAAAAAAAAGCTCCATATTATATCCATATTATTCGTAAGGTTATTTCTGACCAAAATGCGACTAGTGTAGATCCTGATCAGATGGCATGGATGTGCCGGCAGATCTGGATCTTCACTGGTCGTACATCCTTAAAAATGTGTATATATGGAGAAAAGGGTTAAGGAACACTGTTTTTACAGTACATGCGGTAGTGAATCAAATGTTGCATACGGGGATTGCGTATCAATATCTTTTGGGGGAACGTTTGAAAAGGAGTAAGGAGGAATGGAATCATCTTTAAATCTTACCCTGCATCACTTTATCCCTTGAGTGTACATATTAACCCTTTCCTCCATAGATACAGCTTTATTGTGAGGGGGAACAGTGTAGATCCAGATCAGCCGGCACATCCATGCAATCTGATCAGGATCTGCACTGTTCGCTTTTTGATTCATTAGGCTATTTCTGACCAAAATGCGACCAGTGCAGATCTAGATCAGATAGAGCAGATATATAGATATGCCGGCTGATCTGGATCTACACTGGTCGCACATGCCTAAAAATGTGTATATATGGAGAAATTAAATTGTTTTCCTGGTTCCCTCGCTTGCTTGGTTCTAGGTCCCACTCCATCTATTTTATCGGATTCCTGGAGAACCTTTTAGGACGTAGTTTTTTTTGGTTTTTTTTTTTCTATATGTAATCGATTTTAATCTATGGTGGTTTACTGTCTGGTTTATAATCTATCTTATATCTGAAATCTCTAAACTTGTAGAAATATCTTTGGATGGGATTTCAGACGCTGATTTTACAAGATATTTTCCCTGCCAGTTGAGACTAGTTTTTCGTCATTTTTAATGATTTTCGGAAGGCATTCTGTAAGCAAAAATTTCAGTAAATTTCTCATAATCTTGAAATGATAAACAGACGTGATATAATACGTCATTTTTACCAGGGTTATGTAACCGTTATCTGTTCCGCAGACTGATTGTGCGATAATTGGTAAAACAGATATACCCATTTGATTTTAGGTGAGCATTCTAATTCAGTTTTGGGTTTTAGCACTGTAAGTCCTTGGAAAACGGACAAAATCGGTTTAAAGACAAAACTGCTTTTCTCTAAATTTTATTTTAATTTTTGTTTTATCTGCTGTGACATGCAGGTTTGTTTTTTATTTTGTCTGATAAAGTGAACTCAGTATTTTGAAACATATGAGAGTTTGGTTTCATCCATAATTTATATTTTACGCCTTTATAGCATGAATGACATTGTAGGTCAGGATAAGTTGGCACATCTGTGCAGTCTGATCAAGATCTGCACTGGTCACTTTAGATTCATTACCAAGAAGCAACCAGTGTAGACAGAATTGTGCCATCTGATCTGGATCTCCATTGGTTGCACATGCAATAAAACCCCTACATACAGAGTATAATGTTATGCACTCTTAACAGACTGCAATATTTTAACCCTTTCCCATACAGATACATCTTTATTGCTAGGGCGAACAGTTTAGATCCAGATCAGCCGGCACATCCGTGCCGTCTGATCAGGATCTAAACTGTTCACTTCTTGATTCCTTAGATTATTTCTGACCGAAATGCGACCAGTGCAGATCATGATCAGACGGCACGGATGTGCCGGCTGATCTGGATCTACACTGGTCGCACATGCGTAAAAATCTGTATCTGTACAGGAATGGGTTAAAATAAGCATTGGGGTCATTTCATGTGCATATATATTTCATTATCATGCATATTTTAATTATTCTGTTTTGCCAAAGTTTCCTTTTTTGAACCAATAAAGAAAGTTTTCTATTTTATTTAATTTTGCAATTCTAGTAAACAAAGTATTTACAGGTTCATGACTTCTTTGAACATGAATGCTAAAGTGGCTACTTAAACTGGCTTATACCAGGAAAATCAAATTACTATTTTCAATTACTCATTTTATTATTGCTCATTAAGATCTGTGAGTGTGTTATCTGAAACCCTTTGGTTCTGATTATAAATTATAGTTTTATGTTAAGTGATTTTTTTATTGCAGCAGGGAGTTCGTTTATTTCAGGTTTAAAACAAACAAAAAGTTTGTGTTTTTCAGGTTTCAAAAACAGAGATCATTTTGAAATTTAAAAAATATTTTGCGTTTTTCAGGATTTAAGAAAAGAGAATTTAGCTCGATTTAGCACGTCTTGCCCTTCATTGGATGTGGAATGTCGCAACTCACCCCTCCCTGCCATAGACGAAGCAGGTATGTTACAACAGTGATTTCTCTCAGATAAAACCTCTTCAAGAAATCACAGAAATGGTTTTGTGTTAAATATTGCAAGAATACGATTTTTTTTCAATTTTTGGTTGATATTTCATAAAAGACTAACACCTCTTAAACACACACAAACCCTCAAAAAGTATACAGCTATGCAATGCCATGATATTAGTTCTATCAGTCCTTTTATTTCCCTTTAACCCTCAATGCCATGATATTAGTTCTATCAGTCCTTTGATTTCCCTTTAACCCTCAATGCCATGATATTAGTTCTATCAGTCCTTTGATTTCCCTTTAACCCTCAATGCCATGATATTAGTTCTATCAGTCCTTTGATTTCCCTTTAACCCTTAATGCCATGATATCAGTCCTTTGATTTCCCTTTAACCCTCAATGCCATGATATTAGTTCTATCAGTCCTTTGATTTCCCTTTAACCCTTAATGCCATGATATCAGTCCTTTGATTTCCCTTTAACCCTTTTTTCCATAGAAAGGACTTTATCTCTTGGGTGACGAGTGTAGATCCAGATTGGCTGGCACATTTGTGCCATCTGATCAGGCTTTGCACAATTTGCTTTTAGATCCATGATGTTATTTCTGGCCTAGAAGCGAACAGTGCAGATCCTGATCAGATTGCATGGATGATCCAGCTGATCTGGATCTACACTGTTTGCCAACGTGATAAAGATTTATCTATGGAGTAAAACGTTAAAGTTTTGTCTACTGTATTTCAGAGCTGTGTAAGTCTATGGTAGACCTTGCGGAGGACAATGCTGGGGAGAAAGCTGCCACACTTGCCTCGTCACTCTGCTCCGGAGAAGTATTCTCTTCAGGGCCAGATGTCAACAACAGCGCTGACAATATACACATAGTTGTTGACGGGGTCACAACAGAAAGTTCCTCCGATTTTGGTCTACAGACGCAGGAATACGACCAGTTTTTGAAGGATTATTACAGTGGGAATGTTCCACGTGTCAGACGGCGAAGTCCGAATCCTGCCAAAGACGGTGACGCAGAAGATTTAGAAGATAGTATGCTCATCAATAGTGATAGCAGGTGTGTATCTTTACAGGGCAGTCACCTTATTACTGGTGCTAGTCTGTTTTAATTTGGTGGTTTTGGCCAAGCTGATAGTATTCTGAACTGTTTTGGTTCCATGACTATAAAATTGAGAATGGAAACCAGTCTCAGACTGGTCACCATTTCAGCCAATCAGATGCTTGAGATTTGAGACTGGTTTCCAATCTCAGTTTTATATCCTTCAGCTTTGGCATGGTGAATTGTAGACTTTCTGACATTGAGTTCCATAAAGATTTAAGTAAAATTTACAAATTATATAATTATGATAAAAAGATATTTATGAAAAAAATCTATTTTTTTGCCAGTTATGATTGCAAGCATGTTCTTAAGAAGTTTAATCACCTCTGTTAAGTTTGTTGTCAAAAGACGCACTCTTTGGATAATCAGAATGCCTGTGTGAAGTTGACACAACCTTGGCTAATGTCATAGGAAAGTCAGTTAACTTGTTCTCAGTTTGGAACACACAATTTCTGTTAAATTATAAAAACCCAAGTCAGGAGAATTTTTTCATCCTAACAAATGTAGATTTTTGGGTGAAGGTAACAAGAGTTTTAATGTATTTTACATACACTTGATGGTCAAATTTAAGTTCCAAAATCATAAAATTGCATTTTTTTAATACATCAAGTCCGGTAATTGCTTTGGCATCAGAACGTACAAATGGGTGTTTCTGTAATTACGAGATTCATGATAGATTCATTAAAACATTCATCACAGATCGTACATTAGCCATGAAAAGTTCATTTTATAATGTGATTAATTTGTGGAAAATACTTGAAATGATGTGTTTCTGAAGATAAGAACATCCATTTTTTGTAGAAGCTTCTGATAAACTCTCACATGTTAAATGTTAATACCCTGGAAAACAGTTGGAATTCGAAATGAAATTAACCTATCTGCACTGAAGTTTCCAATGATTCTGGCCTGATAAACCCATCTTTTTTATCTAGATTGTGAATCAAAGCCTTACCCTTTATTCCATGTATATGTGTATAGAATGTGCATTTGTAAACAGTGTAGATCAAGATCATCCAGCGCATCCATGCTATCTAATCAGGATTGAAACTGTTAGAATCTCAGTCAAAATAACTTGATGAATAAAAAAGTAAACAGTTTAGATCCTGATCAAACAGCAAAGACGTAATTGTGTAACATGACTGGATACTAGGTGTTTTAACCCGTTCCTCCATATATAACCCTTTTTACACGTGTGCATCCAATGTAGACCCAGATCAGCCGGCACATCGATGCCATCTGATCAGGATCTGCACTGGTTGTGATTTAGTCAAAAATAACCTAGTGAAACAAAAAGCGAACAGATTAGATCATGATCAGATGGCACAGATGTGCTGGCTGATCTGGATCTACACTGGTCGCAGATGTGTTATAAGGCATATATATGGAGGAAAGGGTTATGGGCAATATACATTACTTTTGTGCTAAAGTATATCTCTCCCAGCATTATGCATCATTAAGATCAGATATCTGTACACTTACCAATATCAGGAACCAGTGAGTCATTTAAGAAATTAGCTCTCCATGTTTCAAGAGCATGCTGGTGTTATTCACTCAGATTATAAAAACTTTAATGCATCTCTTGAAAGACTCTTGACTCAGTCCTGGCAACAGTGTTTTTTATCTCTTAAAACCATTTAAATTTTTTATCAGTATGACAGGCATCAAAATGAAATAAAACAATTCCTATATTAAGTTAATCATCACAACGAAAGTTTAACATGTTACTCATTGGATAAGGTTAGTTCCCATGTACAGTCAGTGTAGATCCAGATCAGTCTGCACATCTGTGCAGTCTTGAATGGATCTACACTGTTTGCTTTAAACCTTTTACTCCAAAATGCCTTATATAGCATATGCAATCAGTGTAAATGCAGATAAGCCTGGTCATCAGTTTCTAGTGCAAAGAGAGCACAGAAATCAGAGCACTGAATTGCCGAATCGTTGATAAACATATCTAAACATATCTGTTGAATAGGAGAGAAAGTACTTAGGAGCAGGGCCGTGATTTGCTTATTTTGTCTTGGTATAGACTAGAAATTCCTTCTTCATAAAATTTTACCTTCTTTGAAATAAAATTTTACCAATGCTGATCATCCATAGAAAAAATACGCAAATCAAACAGCTCGAATCTCTAAACATACTAATTTCCCACCTACAAAAAAAACAGTAATAAATAACTGCATTGATTTTAAAGATAAAACTCGGATTCTGATATTTTCTGATTATTATTTAAAATTTTATGGCTAAATCTGCCTTTAAAATCCATGAAATTACTGTGATTGCTTAAATTTTTGTAGCCATAAAATTTCATGATTATCAGTAAAATGGCATTTTCAATTTTGGTTACTTAAATTTGTGATTTTCAATTTTTTAAAATCACTTTTATATACTTTTCTATTTTTCATTGATGTTTCACATTCATGGATCAAACTATCCACAAAAAAACCCTACAAAATTAACATATTACTGCACAAAAATTAACAAATTCTTAGTAGTATAAATGAAAGCACAGTTCTTTTAATGATGATAATAAAATTCTTATCCTCCCACCCAATTGCCCCTTTTTATAAACTAATAAAATTTTAAAATTTTAACCAGTACACAGTGTGTAAGTCTAGGGGGAAATAGTGGTCTGTAACCTTGAGGTAACATGTACAGGTCAGCAATAGGTGAACCACTGGTTCTCCAATGATGAGCTATTACCCCATGCTAATGTTCATGCTGAGTTTTGATTATCTTGTCAAAACATAGAACTTGATCTATTCTCCTCTTGATATGAGACTAGCTCTCAGACCAACAAGACTGAATCATAAATGTGGTGAAATGTCCCCAGGTTGGTTGCAGGATAGCATACTTAAAAAGCTGGAAACTATGTTTTTTTCCATGATCAGTGATAATTTCTTTTCTTTAATTTGTCAGACAAGGATTTACTTTCTTTTCTTTAATTTGTCAGACCAGAATTAACTTTCTCCTTTGTCAGACCAGGATTTACTTTCTTTCTTTAATTGGTCAGACCAGGATTAACTTTCTTTTCTTTAACTGGTCATACCAGGATTTACTTTCTTTTCTTTAATTTCTCAGACCAGGATTTACTTTCTTTAATTTGTCAGACCAGGATTTATTAATTGGTTTATTGGATGTGGTAGGGATATACTAGTTGATATAATGGATGAGGTAAGGATTTACTTGTTGACTCATTGAATGTAGTACGGGTAATCTATCTGATCTGGATCTACACTTGCCCCTTCTTGGACAGAGATAACCCCATGAAACAATGAACAGTGTAAATTAAGGCATCAGATGGCACAGGTGTTCTGGCAGATCTGGATCTATACAGCCTATGGGATAACAACCATTTCCCACAAAGGAGTAGGTTCACAAAGGCCTAATATTGGCCTAAAAATATGTAAAATTTTTAATTTTGTTACATATCTTAAATTTTAATGCCATTGAATACATAAATAGTTATACTAAGTTTTCATATCTTGAAATTTTATGTTGATTACTGCTAAAGGAGTTTGATAAGGGGCCATCAAAATTGCTAAAAATGAGAAAAATGTGCAAAAATTCATATTTTTGTCCATTTTCACAGCAGATTTTAGAGGTTTTTGATATGGGCACACTTCTCGACCAAAATCAAATTTTGACCATGAATTCAGCACACAGTTATACAAAGAAAATTCTTTAAATTAGTTTGTTCGAAGCCTGTGCCCAATATGAAAATCACCAAAATATGACGAAAATTTAACAAAAAATTCCATTTTGGCAAACATTTTCAAATTTCAGACACATATGACATACTTAATTTTTTATTTTGGTTTATGGGTTCGTCTTCACTTATTATCTTTTCAAGAAAACAATTATTATAGATTATAAAAAGCACACTTTCAGTGATGTCAGTGCAATTTGAAAAATTGAGATAATGTTAGGCCAGTTTTGAGCCTTCGTGGATCTATCAGTTATTAAACCCTTTGCCGGCACAGACAGTGTAGATCAAGATCAACCGGTACATACGTGCAATCCCATCCCATTGGAATTGCACTGTTCATTTTCAGCTTCATTAGGTTAATTCTGACCAAGATGTGACCAGTGTACATATAGATCAGCCAGCACATCTTTGCCATGCTTTCTACTACTAGTCATTACCTGTGTTCATATAATATAAAGTAGGTATTTTGTTTGTACTCATTATTTTGATATACTGCTTGTTTGCAGTTAGAAAAAAGTGTGAATCATAGAGGATTCTTTTTGACATAGAACACACACAACTGGCACCATTACTTGGCTAACAACTTGTGTTACTCATTACTGACATCATTTTTTGACTTGTTGCTTTTTCTGTAATCATTTCTCTAGACTTGCTGACAGTTTGCTTATCTGGATGTTTATGAGTTGCATTCCCAATCCAAAAAAAATTTGTTTTCCTCCAAAAAATCTGACAGTTTTAATTGGTGCTAATAAAATATTCAAAACTTGAACCCCTTTAGTCCATGAAAATGGATTTTATCCCATGTGTGACCAGTTCAGATCTGTGCAGATGTGGCCCAACTGATCCGGATCTACACTATATGCTTCTTGGTTGGAAATAAGGTTCATAATGAATCAAAAAGCATAGATCCATGTCAGACAGCACGTCAGAATAGATCCATAGCAATCAGTGCATTACCAGATCAAACAACATGGATATGTCAGCTGATCCAGATCTACACTGGTTAAACATGCAAAAAATGCATATATATGGAGTTAAGGGTTAAGTGTTTTCAAATATCAAAATTTTTAATTTCAACTGTACAAGACCTTCATATGATGTAATTCTGATGTAATATTCTTAGAGTAATCCTATGAGTAATATCTTACAAGTAATATCTTACGAGTAATATCCTATGAGAAATATATCTTACGAGTAATATCTTACGAGTAATATCTTACAAGTAATATCCTATGAGTAATATCTTACGAGTAATATCCTATGAGTAATATCTTATGAGTTATATATTTAAAGCCTATGTTGTTATAACATTACTTACACAGTAAAATTTACCCTTTCCTCCATAAATACGCATGTTTACGCATATGTGACCAGTGTAGATCCAGATCAGCCGGCACATCCATGCCGTCTGATCAGGATCTGCACTGGTCACATTTTGGTAAAAAATAACCTAATGAATCAAAAAGCAAACAGTTTAGGACCTGATCAGACGGCACGGATGTGCCGGCTGATCTGGATCTAAACTGTTCGTCCATGCAATAAAGGTTTGTCTAGGGAGGAAAGGGTTAAAAATGTTTGAAACAAATAAGTTCAAACTGGCATATTACACTGAACAGTAAATGTGTTTATTCTAGACAAATTTCAAAACATAAAACTCATTCTTGATTAGAACCTTGAAACACCCAAAACTGTTTGCAGGAACAGATTTTGATAAGATAGTAGGTGAAATCTTTCTGCTTGTTTAGCTTCATGGTGAACAAATAGTTTCTCACAGAAACTACATGCCTTTTAGCACATTGCAATACAAATGTGTATCTCAACATGGGGCCAATGAAGTTGTAAATTGTTAATTTGATCCTAAAATAATGCCATAAAATTGATGTATTATTTAATCCTTTCCTTGATATATACTCATTTTTACGCATGTGCGACCAGTGTAGATCCAGATCAGCCGGCACATCCGTGCCTTCTGATCAGGATCTTCACTGGTCGCATTTTGGTTAGAAATAACCTAATGAATCAAAAAGCGAACAGTTTAGATCCTGATCAGACGGCACGGATGTGCGGGCTGATCTGGATCTAAACCGTTCGCCCTGGCAATAAAGGTGTTTCTATAACAGGAAAGTTACAACATATATTTAGAAAGATAAACAGAGGTTCTGGTAGCAGCAAAATGCTGATATTTCTCAGAACCTGGTGTCTGTAAACTGGTTCCAAGTGAATGTAGCTGTAAACTGTGCTGGTTTTTTACCAACCCATTGATAAATTGCAGAAAATCATCTAATCTTGTATTCGATGTTCTATTTATGATTCCTGAACACTTATTCATTGGTTATATTAGGATTCTGTTTGTTCAGATTATTATTCAAAGCTTCCCATCATGCCTTGTTGGGACATAAGTCCAGTAATCAGGTTTGACTTCTAGTCACACGCCATACCATGCAGGTTCAGTTTTAAAACTGGACTGTCTGTGCTTAATGGCAAAATCACAAAAAAGACTTAATTTTTAGGAGTCCATTGTTCATAATTGCTGATCCTTCTTCTGCACAAATAAGTTTTCATTCTGTTGATTAGTCACGAAGTATCAGTCATTCAGTTGACTGGTCATAAGGTATCCATCATCCAAAAGACTTACCATGATCTGTGTTTTGTGTAATACATCATTTAATTGACTAGCCATGTGGAATCCATCGTTCAATAGACTTTTCATGTAGGATCCATCACACAATAGACTAGCTATGTGGAATCCATCATTTAATTGACTAGCCATGTGGAATCCATCACTCAATAGACTCTTCGTGTGGGATCCATCTCTTAATAAACTATTCATGTGGGATCCATCACTCAATAGACTTTTCATGTGGGATCCATCACTTAATAAACTATTCATGTGGGATCCATCACTCGATAGACTTTTCTTGTGGGATCCATCACTTAATATACAATTCATGTGGGATCTATCACTCAATAGACTTTTCTTGTGGGATCAATCACTCAATAGACTTTCCTTGTTGGATCCACCACTCAATTGACTTTTCATGTGGGATCCATCACTTAATAAACTATTCATGTGGGATCCATCACTCAATTGACTTTTCATGTGGGAACCATCACTTAATAGACTTTTCATGTGTGATCCATCACTTAATAGACTATTGAAATGAGTTTACTTAATAGACTATCCATATAAGATCCATCACTCAATAGACTATTGAAATGAGTTTCATTATTGCTTAATAGACTATCCATATAAGATCCATCACTTAATAGACTTTTCATGTAAGATCCATCACTCAGGAGTCTAGCCATGTCAGATCCATCATTCAATAGACTTTTCATTTGGGATCCTTCACTCAATAGACTATTGACGTGAGATTCATTATTACCTAATAGACTATCCATATAAGATTCATCACTCAATAGACTATTCATGTGAGATCCATCTTTCAGACTGATTTTTTTCTGTTTTTAGGGGAGGTTTATCGCCTGCTCAGGACGAATCAACGGATGAATCATTCCAAAGTCAGGAAGATATTTCATCACCAACAGACAACCAACTCATGGTCGGGAATGGTCAGTCACGGAGGACGATATGTAGTACAGGAGACATAGAAAACAAGGCAGAAGAAGTGGCAGGAAAAAATAAAGGTTCTCTTCTCTGAATGTTCTTGCTAAATAAACTCCAAAATGACCAATCAGAATTCACCCTTAACTCCATAGATATTTATCGTGTGGGCAAACGGTGTAGATCCAGATCATTCAGCACATCTGTGTAATTAGATCAGGATCTTTACTGTTCAGTTTTTGATTTATAAGGTCATTTTAACAAAGAATTGAACAGTATAGAGCTTGATCGAATAGCACGGATGTGCCAGCTGATTTGGATCTACACTGGTGGCAAATGCAATAAAACATAATTATATATGGTGTAAAGGGTTAAGAGTTTTGCTGTACTGGTCTCCAATATAAAGTTTGTGATCTTTAAATGTAGAGCCTGCTGCACTTTGAAAGTTTAATAGGTTAAAGGTATACTACTGGTTGATTGTTTGTTTGACATCATGTCATTCATATTTATCCTCTCATTCATGGAGGTATCTTATCAGTGACATGCGGTGAGGGATGGGAATGGAAACACTATGGTTGATTTTACCCTCTACTCCATGAATATGGCTTGTATTGCATGTGGAACCTGTGTAGATCCAGATCAGCTTGCACTTCATGCGGTCTGATCAAGATGTACACTGGGCATAATTAATATAATGAATTCTGAAACAAAAAGTATAGATCCTGATTAGACTGCTTGGATTTGCAAGTTGATCTGGATCTACACCAGTAACAAATGGGATATAAGTCGTAAAATGCTGTTGTTGTTTTCAGGCCCATTTCTTAGGGTAACCCCGGTTATTTGTAACAATATCATAAATAAATATATTACACACATTTCTACACATTCCTACATTCAGTAATATTTAAGTACCAAGTTTTCAAAGTAAATATTGGTAAGGTAATTATTCTTATTTAGTATATATGATATTAAATATCAACCAGAATAACTTATACAGTAATCTACAGTTATTTGTTTTAAGCAGCTGTAAAATGTTAACTGTTTTCATATAAATAGAATATTTCTATAGGAACTATACAAAATCACAGTTATTGTCACTGTTGCTATTTTAGATATGAGTGTGTCTGATGCAGGAAGAGGGTCTGGTAATCGGGCACGCTACAGTGCTGATATAGAGCAGATGGTCAGGAGTATGAAGGTAGGTCTAAAACCTGTGTTCAGGAAGTACTCTGGCATCACTGTTGACATGATATTAACCCTTTCCTCCATAGATACCCCTTATTGTATGGGTGAACAGTTTAGATCCAGATCAGCCGGCATCTCTGTGCCATCTGATCAGGATCTAAATTGTTCACTTTTGTTTTTGTTAGGTTATTTCTGACCAAAATGAGACCAGCGTAGATCCTGATCAGATGGCACGTATTTATGGAGGAAAGGGTTAAACCATTACTTATTATACATGGGATTTATTGCATGTGCGACCAGTGTAGATCCACATCAACACGCACATAAGGATCTTCACTTATTCACTTATTGGTAAGAAATAACCTAATAAATCAAAAAGCAAACAGGTGTAGATCCTGATCAGACAGAATGGGTGAATAGGCTAATCTGGATCTACACTGTTAGCTTACACCATAAATGCTTATATATTGATGAAAGGGTTAAGTGTTGTACCCATTTTTGTGTTGCCCTTTTGAAGAAAAGGTGATATATAGGGATCACTTTGTCTGTCCGTTGGTCCATATGTCCGTCACAAAAACTTAGATGCTAAATTCTATAGGTCAAGATCACATTTAATGGAGTTATGCCTCTTTTTGAACTTGCATTATTATTTGGACACCCATCTAGTTATATTTTTACAAAGTATAGGGGGGATAGAAGTGTACTGTTGATTTTGTGGTAAAATTTCTAATTTCAAGGTCCTTGTTTGCAGAATCATCATTCAGGGAGCTCACTGGAGAAGATGGCGGGGTCGGCACACAGCACGGGGTCAGGGTCAGACAATGACAGCATGTCACATGGGAAGATATCCAAGGCATATTCTATGTCCAGTATACCTGCTGCAACAAACAATGACAAGAAAGGTTGGTTAACTCGTTTCTCCTTGTTATTGTGGGAACCAGTGTAGACCAGGTCCCAAGCTTTTAAAACTGAGAAAGTAAACCAGTCTCAAATCTTAAGCATCTGATTCGCTGAAATGGCGACAAGTCCCCATTTCAGCCAATCAGATGCTTGAGATTTAAGACTGGTTTCAAATCTCAGTTTAATAGCTGGTATGTCCATTCTTTCTGGCCTGGATTCTCACTTTTCACTTATAACAGCATTGTAGGGGGAGCTGTAGAATATCTTTCCATCAAACAGTGATGCTGTCCTATTGAAAAAAAAAAATTGGATTACGTGACAAAGATATGACTGAAGACTGCATTAAAGGTTTCTAACATGGCAAGGAAATTATGAGCTTAGTTTAATTATGTACTGTGTAGTGGAAACATGTTCATGTAGATATTTCTATGAATGATCAGTCATCCAGCTGTGGGTTTTTTCCCATATTCTATTTTTTCCCGTAACTGCATGGGATAAGGCTTATATTCCATAGCAACCAGTGCTGATCCAGATATGTGCTGTCTTATCTAGATGTACACTGTTTACTTCTTGTTCGGGAATATTTTAATGAATTAAAAGCGAAATGTAAAGGCTGATCTGGATCTACACTGGCAACACTGGGTAAACCCTTTCCTGTATAGATACACCTTTATTGCTAGGGTGAACAGTTTAGATCCAGATCAGCCGGCACATCCATGCCGTCTGATCAGGATCTAAACTGTTCGCGTTTTGATTCATTAGGTTATTTCTGACCAAAATGCGACCAGTGCAGATCCTGATCAGACGGCACGGATGTGCCGGCTGATCTGGATCTACACTGGTCGCACATGCGTAAAAATGCGTATTTATCCAGGAAAGGGTTAAGAGCAGTATGCATTGAATAATGGTTTGACTCTCCAAACAGATGTAATGGATTCATCTGTCATTAAATTTAAACATTCATTTCTTTTTTTCGATAAGATTTCTTTTCAGAAATTTATTGAGTAAAAGATCACCTGATTAGACATCACAGATGCACATGCTCATCTGGGTCTACAATGGTAGGAAAAATGACATAAGCTGTGTTTAATGGTATAAATATTGACACTTACTGAAGGATTTGTAACCCTAGTTATCACAGATAACTATGCTTATTGGACCAATATCTACAGTTATATGTTATACATCATACATAAAACAAAACAAGGTTAACCCTTTCCTCCATATATACGCATTTGTAGGCATGTTTGACATCCGTGCCGTCTGATCAGGATCTGCACTGGTTGCATTTTGGTCAGATAATTATAACCTAATAACCTAACCAATCATAAAGCCAACAGTGCAGATCCTGATCAGACGGCACGGATGTGCTGGCTGATCTGGATCTACACTGTTCGCCCATGCAATAAAGGTGTGGAGAAAAGGGTAAACTGACAGGTTTCAAAAATGCATTAAGAATGCTTCTCTGACCCAGATCAGTCTGTCGGATATGCCCCATTTTGTCGTAGATGCTTTTATTTCAATGAATAACTTTTGTGTTGTTTTAGGTTCCTACAAAGACAACAAACAGTAAGTACTAACTAATCTTATAATGTATTTACATTATAAAGCATATCTTGCAGTGTTAAATATTTATGGGTTGTTGGTGCCTGGCATCAAATGATGCATGTTTACTGTGAATTATGGCAATCTAACTCCTTGCAGGGGTTACTTCCCCTTACAGTAAATGTTTCGACTCCCTATGACACATATCATGTGACAAGTGCATAAATAATTTCTTGTGTCGCCATTTCCAAGAAAAGGCTATACATAGGGATTGATTTGGGGAGTTTGTCAGTTCGTCCATCACAAAAACTTTGCATTGGCAATAACTTTGCCATTTTTTTAAATATTTCATCATAAAGCTTTCAAATCACATTGTGCAAATGGATCCAAGGGTGACAAAAATGTCCAGCTTAACACGCAATTCTTTTTTAAAAATCTATTGTTATTAAAATTTAATATTTTGTTACTCTTGTTTTATAGTTCTATTAGAATATAAAATATAAATGTGGAACAATCAAACTTTGTTTTAGTAAAAATTAAAAAAAATATCAAAGTTCTGATACTAAAAGGCAGTTTTTACTTTTACTGTAAGGGAAGTAACAGCTGTGAGAGTTTGACTGGTTATATTGGTCTAAATATAGAATGATTGGAGAAATGGTTTTAAATATAGAATGATTGGAATATTGGTTTTAAATATAGAATGATTTGAAAAATGGTTTTAAATATAGAATGATTGGAAAAACGGTTTTACATATAGAATGATTGGAAAAATGATTTTAAATATAGAATGATTGGAAAATGGTTTTCAGGTAATTGCTCGCTGTCAGAACACAAACTTCTTAAAACCTTAATAAATGTTGAAAACATTTCCATGTGCTTTAAACATTTGTCTGAACAAAAGTTACATTAACGCACTACTCCATATAACACAATGTCATGTGTGACCAGTGTAGATCCAGATCAGCTGGCTCATCCATGCTGTCTGATTTGGATCTTAATGTTCGCTTTTAGATTCATAAGGTTATTTCTGACCAAGACACAAACAGTGTAGTTCCTGATAAGATGGCACAGATGTGCTGGTTGATTCGGATCTACACTGTTGGTACATATGATAAAACTTGTATATATGGAGTAAAGGGTTTAACATCTGTGCCATCTGATCAGGATCTGCACTGGTCGCATTTTGGTCAGAAATAACCTAACAAATCAAAAACCGAACAGTTTAGATCCTGATCAGATGGCGCAGATGTGCTAGCAGATCTGGATCTAAACTGTTTGCTCATGCAATAGAAGTGTTTATATGGAGGAAAAGGTTAATCTCTCTCTGCTTTTATTGTGGAAACATTGCTTATTATAGATCATTCTGAAACTTAATGTTGCAAAACCACTGATATTTTAATTTATTTAAACAGTAGATACATAAATAAAAAAAGTTCATTTTGTGGATTCAAAGCTGAATGGTGTTGTTATGAAATTATTACCTAATTTTAACCAGACTTGATTTTAACCAGATTCATATTCTTACTGTATGCTAAATTAAGTAAATGTTAAAAGCATGTTTTGGCTTGATACAGTTTTTACTCTTACCCCATTAAAAATTGTGAAATAAACCTTTTCTCTGTTTTATGCTAAACCGGTTTTCAATTGTAAAATAAACCTGTTTTACAGGACCCCATCTCACCTGCTTATACAAAAACTTATTGCAGAACATGAGTGAGTTTTAAAGGCATCTTCAATGCTGAAAGGTCAAAGGTCAAGGTTGCATGATATTTTTATAGTTATTTATATTAAAGCTAAATTAGGATACTTTTCTCCATTGACCTTTCAGCAAAGAACTGAAAATAAGAGCTCCTGAATGCATGTCAGCCTTTTTGCAAAAATCCATATGCATGGCAAATTTTCAAGCTTTGTCCTTGCACTGTAACGTTAACCATGTTTACTTTTGTCCTCAAGTCACAACCTCTTAATTACTGTTGTTTCGAGATACCACATGTATTTTTAACCATTTATTATAGTCATTGTCACAACCTTCTAAACAGTTGTTTTTGGTATTTAACATGTATTTATAAACTTTTATGATTTTAACTGAAATTTATTGCCTTTTGCACCTGAAATAATTTCTAGTATTTTCTAAACCTTGGTGGCTGTTAAAATCAAGCATTTGACAAGAGGTTTTTGATAATTTGTGTCAGAGGAAAAATTCCTTATGTGTTTGACAGTGAGACGATTCAGCATGCAACTTAGCATGTAATGATTGGAAAATAAATAAAGGATATTTTGTTCTTACCAGTGTAAGATAGAATATATTTCACTGAGTGAGCTCCGGAACTTGTATTTTCACTGGTAAAAAAACAAATTTTCTTTTTATTTTATGCATCATGACATAACATACTCAAACTTGAACCCATTTTCTAAACATTCTCATTTGGAATAGCATGTGTGTATGGTTACCAATATAAAAAAACAGTGAAAATAAAGTATTTCAGTGTTTGCAAACAGTGAAAACAGCATGTTTGTTTCACTGAGAAAATTTATAATTCACTGGAAATCATGAAGTAAGAACATTATATGCTGAATTGTTAAAGTTGTCCCCTGGCTGCACATGGTTGCAGACAAAAGTCATCTTGCCAACTGCTGGTTAAGCATTTCCAAGTTGCATAGTAATACCATAACTGCTATATTTTGACATGTTATATGCATGAGCACCTTGAACTGTAGTCCCTATGAGTAAAATGGCATAATATTTGTTGATGTTACATCTTACCTTAATCAGTTATGAATGGTTATGGCATATTGTACTTGTAATTTCCCATTTTCTTAACACTTCAATTTAGTATGGTGTTTCATATGTATTGAAATATATAAGTAATTAGTATATATATCCATGAATACAACTAATGATATGCTTAGATGAACTAAAACTTATAATTATACGCAAAATCATCTCAATGGTATGGCTAACAAATTTTCAAGCTGAAAATTCTTTTCATAGACTGGTGAAAGTGCCTGATTTTGCTTAAACAGATAGAAGGCTCATGAGTTTTGACAACCCTTACAATGGGGGAAGAATTGTGAGGCAGATTGGGTATTTCTACCAGCCTTACAAAGAGGGAAGGCTTATGAGATAGATTTGGCATTTTTGCCAGCATTACAAAGAGGAAAGACTCATTGGGCAGATAAGGCTCATTTACCAGCCTTAGATTGAGAAGTTGATAAAGCTTGTAAGGATGGTTGGGCATTTTTACCAGCCTTATAAAGACAAAAGAATTTTCAGACTGAGATGTGATGAGTTGGTGGCTGACTACATAACTATATTTATACTAGAGTCAACCATTAGATCTTCAGAATCCATATAAGACAGGGGAGTTAAATCTGGGAAGTTCTCTTTAAATTCATATGTAGCAGTAGCCCCCCTTGAAACAAAATCGCCTTCAATTATTTACAAGTAGAAAACTGAAATTATTATAATTAAGGAGGTATTTACCTTCACTAGTTTTGTGGTTTGAAAAGTTTACAAAAAATAGCAAGATCTGCTCATTTCTTTATACTTCTTTCCTATCTTTATTTAGGCCATTTTACATGTGTGCGAGCACTACAGATCTAGATTTGTACTGCCTAATCAGGATCTGCAAAGTTTGCTTTTTAGTCAGAAATTAAGTAATAAATCAAAAGTGAACAGTGCAGATGCTGATCAGATTGCACAGATGTGCCAGCTGATCTGGATCTATACTCTTCCCCCATGTCATAAAGGCATATATAAAAAGGAAAGGGATAATTACCAAACTAGTGTCATCACCAATTGGGTTTTTATAATTTTAGAAATGCTGGTCCTTGAAAAACAATCTTATGATAGAAAAGGCAGAATTATTTTTCTACATATTTGTTAAAGTTTGAAAGTCCAGCAGTTTGGATACTAAATATGGCGTGTCCTGGACCCAAGATCATAAAACTTATTTTTGGTCGCCATTTCAGCCAATCAGATGCTTGAGTTTTGAGACTGATCTCCAGATTAAGTTTTATGATCTTGGGCACTGGGCTAATTATGAAGATCTGATGTGTTGTTATCTTACACATGCACTAGCTTGTACTTTGCTTTGTAGCGCACAATTTCACCGGCAAGAGGAAATTGTAGAAGAAGATATTCCTGATGTAAACCTTGTAAATAACCGCACCAAACATCGGCATAAACCACAACTGTCCCTCTTAGATTTCTTGAATGAGTAAGTTGTTGCAGAGTTTTCTCCCCTAGATTTGATGTTGTGTAAACCCTTTACTTCATAAATAGGCCCTTCATCCATATGCAGGGCTTATTTTCACTGCTTAGGGAAGGGGCCCATGCCCTATAATTTTGGAGAAAAAAACATGATTTAGGCAACCATGGTAGATCCAGATCATTTTCCACATCCTTGCCATCTGATCTGGATTGACGATGTTCACTTTTATGACAGCACAAAATAAAATTCACTCGTGAACTCGGGAATTAAGTGTTTTCACTCCTGGCTTTGCCACATGTGAATATACAAATTCCCGAGCTCACTCGTTGAAATATTTCTATCTTACACTGGTAAAAACAAATATTCTCTCTTACATCTTCAGATTTAAGAATCAGTTACAGTTATGAGCAAAGCTTTGAAATTCAGTTTTGCCTAAAAATTAAAGAAGCATCATAGTTCTTTTTATTCTCCTGTTACATAAGTAAAAACATCAAATGATAAACAGAAATGTATGTGTTAAGATTGAGCACTGATTTAAAAAAATGTTATTTGAGTTCCTTTAGAATGCATGACAAAATGCTTGCTGTTATTTGTAACTGTAAACAGTATCTAATTATTGTGTTACTGCATGCACATACTATAATCAAGAGAGTATAATCTAAAAATTTAGAAGAAAAAGTTAATAATTTATCCATTATTACATTTTGGGATTTTTAGTTTTATCAAATTTGTTTTTATGCCACCACATAGTGGGAGGCATATGGAGTTGCATTCATACATCTGTACATACTACCCCCAAATCATGTGGCATCAACTTCTCATTAACTATCTGGCAGATTTCTTTCAAACTTGCACAGAACCATGATTGAGCAGGATATGTGGACGATGGTAAAGAAAATATTTTTTCCTGCAACTATTTTAACCAGAGTTACGGCTCTTTGTTACAAATGTTGTTGTAGCAGTGGGGGCATCTGTATATAAGGACACATTCTAGTTCAAAATATGTTTGTCTTTTTGATGCAGCTTTCCAAGCTGGCGTAGCTGGATCACACAGCTGTATCATCCAGCTGTCCAATACAGTGCCTTCTGATCACACAGCTGTCTTAAGATAACTCTGCAGTCTCTTTCATCCTTCAAATCTTCTGTTTACAGTTTAATTAAAAAAGTTACTTTTAACCCATCTAGCTGGTTTCCCTCACGTGGCAGATTGATTGCATGATACTCCTGAAAGGTCTACCCTCTTTTGGATAGATTCTTTTGTCAAACAACTGATATTTGTTGAGTAGTGTCTGTAAAAGAATACTTTTCCTTTCAGTGTTAGTGGATTTGGCATCATGAATTTGACATGTTTTTACTTCAGACTTTATAACCTGTATTGATATTCTTTACTTATTGATGTAATAACTTGGCATTGAGTTCAAAGAAGTTCAAAAGATATATGTGAACTGTGACAAAATAGTTAAGCTTGATTTGCTTTTATTAACTTTACAGATTTTCAACAATGCCGACCCACCTAAAAACAAACAAATCATTGTCTAAATGTTATAAATTTGATACAAATAAACTAAGGTGATAAATGTCACAGGTTTGTCCACATTGAATTTTTGAGTATTTCATGCCAGGCAGTTTGTTTTAAATCAAATCCCTGCAAACATTAGCCACAAACTATTTTATCACATGAGAAGAATACAACTCTATGAACTTATTCCCAAGGGAAAATGTCATTTTTGTTATACATGCAAAAATAAGACCACACAAAAATTAAATGTTAACACAGTGGCAGGAGCTAAAATTTTACCAATGATTCTTCCAACATCCCATCACCAAAACAGAAAATTTATTTACATTACATTGATCTTGTTATAAATTAATTTATTAATTTATATTACATTGATCTTGTTATAAATTAATTTCTGTTATCAATTCTTATTCACAGCTCTACAAATTTTACCAATGATTCTTCCAACATCCCATCACCAAAACAGAAAGAGAAAGAAGACAAGAAGCGTAAAACCAGTGTCTTCTCAAGGTTCCACAGTAGCTACAGGATTAAAAAGGTACGCCTTCTCAAGGTTCCACAGTAGCTACAGGATTAAAAAGGTACGTCTTCTCAACGTTCCACAGTAGCTACAGGATTAAAAAGGTACGTTTCTCAAGGTTCCACAGTAGCTACAGGATTAAAAAGGTACGTTTCTCTAGGTTCCACAGTAGCTACAGGATTAAAAAGGTATGTCATCTCAAGGTCCACAGTAGCTACAGGATTAAAAAGGTACGTCTTCTCTAGGTTCTACAGTAACTACAGGATTAAAAAGGTATGTAAATTATTATTTGTTCCTAAGGTTTTACAGTTGCTACAGAATTTAAAAGGCAGGATGTTGAATGGACACTTTTCCAATTGATTTCATGGTGATATGCTTTATAGGCCTATAGCATACCAGTAAATTTCTTAGAAATTAGTTTCTTTGTGTCGTACTTTCAAAGAAAAGCAATACATGAGGATAGCTTTGTCTGTCCGTCTGTCCTTCACGAAAACTTAACATTGGCTATTTCTTTGCCATTTCTTAATATTTTTTCATGAGACTTTGAAATTATGTTGCTTATGATGACATGCTCCTGATGCAAAATTCTGTAGGTCAAGGTCTAATTTGATGGAGTTATGCCCCTTTATAACCTTGGATTTTTACATGAAAAGCTTAATGTTGACTATAACTGCCTTTTCTTCATATTTCGTCAGCAAAATTTAAAATTGTATTGTATATTAATAAAATATACTCAGTTATTGTTAAACGAATAATAATCAGAACAAAATATTATATTTACAGTCCTATTGATTTCTTCGTTTAAAAAAATTCGGTTCATTTTGCATGAAATGCATCACCCGTAATGAAGTCAGTAACGTCATGGCTGTTACTATTGAAAACTACCACGTAATACTCACTATTTTCACTTACAGGCATGATTTTATGAATCACAGAAAAAAGCTGAAATATGGCCTTAAGCGGCCCCCAGAAGCTCTGGGGTAAATGGTGCAAAATCCTGCATTCTGGGCCTCTCCTGGGAGCATTTTTACTCTTGAAAAAACATTTTTTTAAGCAGATTTTTTCTAACTAATGTCCATAAATAGATATTTATTGAACATTGTGACATTCCATTTCATTACAAATGTTCACCCCATGAGATATATGGGATACTTTGATGTCCATTAAACAGCTACACCCTGAATGGATCCCCTCCCCCTATTATTGATATCTCATAGCGCCAGTCCTCTTACATTAAATTTTCGGATAAACGTCTGACTGGCTCGTTCTAGCCACTCCTATTTTCAAATCTTTTTCAAAACTTTGTTGATGTCCTTTATAGTTTCCAACAACTCTTTTAACAACTTTCCCAGCCATGCAGGATTATTTGTACAACCGTAGTTTGATACGCGTTTTACAATTGGTCAATGCTCTAATTTAATCCAATCATATCGCTGATTACATTTCAGGAAATATTGGTAAATGTAAAAACCGGGTCCCGTAAAAAATGTGTAGTGACGCTAGACTATTGCACAGCAAATGCCAGTTAGCGAATTGATTTAGAAGCGGAAAATAAAATAAAAAATCAGAATCAGGCCCGACAAAAAGCGGAATTCCGCTAAAAAGCGGAAGAAAATCATGCCTGCACTTAATACTAATTTTTGAAAGCGTTTGACTTAAGTTTACAGTCAATCCTGTCTTTAGCAGCCACCCAAGGGAGAGACCAAAAGTGGCTGCTTAACACAGGTGGCTGTTAAAGACAGGTAAAAATTAGAACAAAATGTCAGTTTAGGTCATATTCAAACTGGCTGTTAAAGACAGGTGGTTGCTATTCGCAGGTGGCTGCTTATGCAGGTTTCACTGTATTTAAAGAAAAAAATTAATAAAATGTAAATATAAGTAATGATTCTTATTTTGGTGTGGTTCATGCATGCGAGAGCTGGCAAATTTACCATAAAGCGCTCGCGTGCACGTCCAATCTGCATGAACCGCACCAAAATAAGAATCATTCCTTAAAGTCAAAATGAGTGGCACCCACAAGACACTCTTTTCTTGCATAATAGATAAGTGTTTCCGTGTGATTTAGCCGAGAAGGACAATCTTTCCTTTTCTCTAGGGAAAAGATACCATTAGCTTGCTACCGGAGTGACATTGCGTCTTCAGATATCTGACATATTATATTCAAGTTACCAACATCATTAAAAAAATGGATTGTGTTAACGTCAATATTTCAGCGTAAGGAAACAATATTTAGTTAGTTACACAAAAATTATAAACAGTTAAAAAGTATGCAAGAAATAATATCTTGCATGAGACATTTGGTAAAGATTATCAGTATTTTGAGTGTGAGATGAAGATGGAAAAATCTGTCACCGAGGGTGAATTGTTTTTGCAAGGATGAGGCTCTGCTGAGTTCCTGCCAAAACAGTTCACCCTAGGTGACAGATTTTTTTCTCTTTACAGAATGTCTCATGCAAGATACTTTTTCTTGCAGTCCTTTTATTGTCCATAACATTTGTGTATATGTAAACAAACTTAATTTTGTTTCCTTATGCAAAATGATTGACGTTTACGCAAACCTTATTTTCTAAATGATGTCACTAACGTTAATATGAGGGCTGTCCGGAAAGTTCATATACTACTTTATTTTTTACACTCAAGCAATACATACATAAAACAAATTTGGCCAGCAAATACATACATATCTAACAAACAAATTTACAAAAAACTGTCAGGCTGTGATGAACATTAACATAAAAACATTCCTTACATCCAACATAATATTATATACTTAATCATGGAGCACTTTTAAACGTCAGCAATGTCAAATGAACGTCACGTAATCACTCCTTCTAAAAAAATATCGCCCACACAAATTTACTCATTTCTGATGCCGGCTGACCCATTGCTGGTATACCCCTTTGTACCATTCTCAATCAAAACCAGATATCGCTGATTTAACACCGACGCAAAGTTCTTCCAAATCTGCAAATCTTTTCCCCTGCATTTCAGATTGTTCTTACACGTTCTACGTAATTCGGCTCTGCTACTTTCAGTCGTCCGCTTCGTTTCTTATCTAACACATTTTCGTCCCCGCTTCTAAATCTGCTGTGCCACTTAAACACAAGTTGCCTTGAACATTTACCGGTCGTATCTGCTTTTGAAATAAACTTCCACGTCTCAGTTGGTGTCATATTAACATGAACACAAAACTTGATAACACTCTGTTGCTCCGTCTGTGAAATTGACGTCATTTTTTTCGAAACAAATGTTAAGCACCCCCAATGCATCTAACTGTCGTTTACAACTTGTTTATGAACGTATGACATCATAATTTTCACCAAATGTCATGCAATGATATCAAATAACTTTGCGTAAGTAAAAACGCATTAGGCATAAAACTTTAATTTTTATTAACTTTTATTTTGATGGAATCAAAGTGCTCCATGAATGGTCATGTTACCATGGCGATGGGCGTTTTGCGAATATTATTGTTATCATGTTTATAAATTTAGAAAAATGTAGCCAATACATTCTTAAAGCAAAATACCAAAACAGCTTATTGATATGACTTCTTATAATTATTCTGTAGCCTTGTCTACGAACTTTCCGGACAGCCCTCGTATATAACATCAGATACTTGAAGATGTGACGTCACATTGTAACATGCGAACAGTATCTTTTCCCTAGGAAAAAGATAAGATTTTCTTGTTAAATTAGGCTAAAATTCTTATCCAGTATGCAAGAAAGAAAAATCTGGGTGACAACACCCAAACCCAATTGTTTAAAAGGTCGAATATACATATTTTTAAACAAAAGTTAAATATTCTCAATAACTTTTTAATCAAACAAAGTGGATGACAATGTTATAAAAAAAAACAATATAATATAACAATACTCATTTGATAAAGGACACGTACATGATATCACAGAACATTTTCAATTTTTTCTTTTTTTTTCTAAAAATATTTTATCTTTGCTGACCTTCCCACTACATCCCCTCCCACCCCCTTCCCTAAACTATGTGGTTATACAGGGTAGCCAACAGTCTACATATAAGCCACTTGGCTGCATTGTTCCGTGGTCTCACATTCAGTGACATCATGTAGCAGCATAAAGCCTCATCTTTTCTGTTTTCTTCTTCCTTACATTGTCCTAGAAGATTCAGGGCAGTCTCCCTGTGACCCAAGTTTGGTTCATTGTTAATTGTCCTGGCAAGGTTGAGCAGAGCTTGTTGTTGTAGTGCAGGTCTGTGGAGCTGGCTGTACACCTTGTACTGCAGGAAGTACAGGAATGGTATGGAGTCTACCACTGCCCAGTCCATCCAGTAGTCACCTTCACCTCTGTATGGCAGATCTTCTTCTGTGGATCTAAACATTTCATACCTTAATTCTTGAGGTACACAGTTTATTTCACACAGCAGAAATCTGATGCAGAAAGCAATGTTTTCCTGTATAACTGTTACTCCATTTTTCTCTTGGCAAGTTCTTTGAAAATCTAAAGAAATTTGTGTATTATGTCGAGTGCAGCAACATCTACATAACACAGTTGTTTGTTCCAGTTGTCTGTTTAGATGCACCAGGATTGTTTCACATTGTTCATAATGTCCTGCACAGTATAGAGCTGATGCTAGTTTGAGCTTAGAAGATGAGAAGTCCGAGTTCAAGCCTGCAGAAAACCACTGTAGTGCTGCTGGAGATACTGGCTGGGAATGATGTATATTTACAGATGCTATTATTGACCCAATAATAGCACAGAATGGTGGTGCATAAAGACAACATGCTGCTTGCTCCAGTCTGCTTCCAGCTGAATATATGATACACAGTTTGGAGACATTTTGTGTCAGATTTTGGTAAACAGAGGCAAAATTGTTACACATATTAAAATTATTTTTCAATGTTCCATTCAGATTAAATTGTACTAATGTTGATATTAATGAAACCAGTTTTTCCAGAACAGCACCAGCAATACATTCTGAAGTAGGCACATGATTTGGTATCATTCTGCCTGATTTTACATGAAGCCTGTTGCCTAGTTGGTCTATAGATATACCTAGCAGTGATTGCTCTATGTTGGCTTTCAGTGTCATCATAATCTCTACCACCTGCTGTTTGATCTGAAAGGTCAACTTCCCAGCAAGTAGATTGTTCCCAGGTATGATGAAATGTGGACAGTTTTCTGTTAATATGCAGTGAAGTAAATATTGCAAACATTGATTAAAGCATGGCAGTAAGTTACTGTCATTCCATTCACTTGCTCTTGTATCAGCTATACAGTGGAATAATACAGTCTTGCACATAAAGCTGGAGATAGTGTCTTCACACTTAGGTTTTAAATATGTTTTGATTGTCATCTTCATTAAGATATAACATCTTATTTGAGTCATGTTAAGACTTAACATCAAACATCTCTCTGCATGCGATGTTGATATTCTCCATTCAGTATCCTCATTCACACCTGCTCTACTTGCAACTGGGACAACAAAGCATCCATGTTCTACAGCATATCTCTTCATATCTTCAGTGGGCCATCCACTCACATAAGGTTGCTGTAGCCATGGTTCAGCCTCTTTAGGCCATGTTGAACAATATAGAGCAGTTACCAGGTCTTGATCCAATTGATAAGGTGCTCTAATTATTGATTTAGCAGGACCATGTCTTATACTTCCATTGGACATGTCTTGAAACCAAGCAGAATGTCTAAATAGTACTCTGCCTTTGCTGTCTGTGGTGAAGTGTTGATGCTGGATGTCCTGCTTAGGAAGAGGCATGTCAGGTCTCAATGCCTGTAGCAGGCAGTAGCCTGGTGATGTTGTTTCATCCTGTATCATAAGATACTGCCTCTTGCCAAGCTCCCATTCTGACCAGTCCTGTATCAGTGAGATTTCACTAGTATTCTGACAGATGAGTGTATCCATATCTGAATTGAGCTCTAGTGTTGTAGATGCTTCAGTCTGACTGCCAAAGTTAAACATTGTTACATCGAGACCAGTTAACTGGGATCGCATGTTCCACATGGTCTCATTTAGCAACCACGCCCTCCTCCTCTTCATTACTATTCTCTCATTGACACCGATATCACTGAGCACCTCAGAGAGTCTCAGTGACAGGTTGTGATAATGATCAGGTGACTGGAACATTCTGTGGAGAAAAACAAAACTGTGTAAAAATGTGTACTTTTCACAGTCTGTCATCTTTGTTTTGAATGTAACGTAGAGTAAAAAGCAGTTTTTGACATTGTTTAGATATCAAGAAAGATAACAAAAATGTGAAAAAAAAGAAAACACTAAATAACAAAATAAAAATATTAAAATGACACCAAACAGAAAGTGGACCTCTGTATTTATTAGAAAAAAGGAATTTACGTTTCTTAATAAAAAAATCAAAGTCTGAAATTGACAATGGAGAATTAGATGAGAACATTTGAAACAACTTACTTTCTTAAGATTTATAGCAATGTTGTTTTTAAATTGAAAAATATTTCTCGTTTTCTTTTTATCAGTTGTGAACAGGAAATTCCTGTTACTATTTTAAGACAGCAAAGGGAGAAAACTATTATATAAACTGCAACAATAGAGTTCTTTCACATTGTTACCTCCCCTTAGCGCTCTCTAAAATTGAAGAGCATATTTAGTCGATAAATGCACGCGAGGGGGCATCGTTTACTATTGTTAATATGACTAAGTGATTTAAGTGATTATAAAATTAAGAAAATGTTGATTAATCACTTCAAATTTATAAATAAGTAAGTTCAGTCAAACAACGAAGAATAAAAAAAAACCGTTATGATCATTTACAAGCACATCAAGAAAGTTTATGCGCATTTTAAACATTGTTTATCGCGGTATTTTCAGAACGCGAGTATCCAACGGATTTGTTTGGGTTTTTTTATAAAAATACACACGTGAATTGTGTTTACTAAAAATAAATCTGTATAATTGACAATTCAGACGAACATTATCGGACATTTTACCGTTTTACGGCATTTTTTTGTAACGCTACAATTTATAGTGGAATGAGACATATAATTATATTCTTACGTAGCTCGTCGGCGACTAGGTTGATATGTGTTTTGCGTGTTTTGCTTTTGAGAAAAAATATAACGTATTTACATAATAGGATGATTCCAGCTACAACCCGAGAAATCGTTAAATTCATTGAACCAAACGAATATTGCCGGACGGCAGGCCAACCAAAACCTATTCAAAAAAAAATCCAGAGAGTTTTGTTGTTTTTTTTAAATAAAAACTATTTTGATGTTGAAGTTCGTAATTGTTGTCGCTGAAGGTTTTGAAATATAATATTTTCATTTCTGTTTAAAATCAAAATGACTAAGGACCAAAACAAATGAACGGGACTGCGATATTCAGGTCCGAGTTTAGTTTTATGACACTTAGCTGTTGTGTACATGTGTGCCCGAGGCAGCGCTTCACTATCACGTAATCTCTCAATAAACAGGAAATTTTGGAGCCGTGACCAAGACCAAGTTTCTTAATATTAATTAATATAATTGTAAAACCCATTCTAAATTCAGTTAAATTTATGTTTCATTAATTATCCTTTTCAATATTTTTAAATCCTGAGATTTTGCCTGAAAATCCTTAGATCCGGAGAAGAACCTTACGGTCCGGAGATTTCAGATAAAATCCTGAGATTTTGGAGGTCTGCGGACATTTTATCTTCTTTCTACATCATTCCCGTAACACGTAGATATTCATGAAATGCGACTTAAACTAATGTCTATTGACTATGGCTGACGATTTTATAAAAAAAAAAAAGATGTTTATAATAACATGAATAACTTAATAAGCCTAACGGGAGTTGAATACAACGACGATGCATTGCTGAATTCATCCGTTTACCTACAATTTAGAGAGATCATGTAACATAAAATATATTCTTGAAGTAAACGCATTTTGTCAGAAAAACTCGATACGCTTATATATGTGTCTGTGGAAAATATACAGTAACGTGTAATCCACAATGTATTTGTTTTCATATAAAACTTCCCGATTCAAAATGGCAACCACGTCTTTGATTGTTTTACGCTTTTCACAGTCAAATCTTGCCGACCAGACGTTCTAAGCCTATTATATTCGGAAATTCTAAAACTCGAATTTATTATGCTTTATCATAATTATTATTATAATTTATTATTAGCTTTAAGACGACACCGTGATCATGTCTGTTCATTCTGTTAGCAATGACACAGTTAAATGCCCCCTCACTTGTCGGTTTAGGATAAAACCAATATTTTCCGCACCTAACGTGGCCTACGACGCATGCGCACAACAATGTGAAAGACCTCTATTATTGAGATGGGTTATTGTGATTGTAAGTGATTTAGAGGTTTAGAGCAACAATCTTTTTTTTGACAATCTTGCCCAGATCTTAGTGCAAACATTTTCTTAACAGCTACAGCATGAATAGCTTATGAAGGGATTATAATATCTATAAAACCAGATCATTTCTCCATATTTATAATATCCTAATTCATAACAAAACACCTGAAATGACAGGAAATCATACAGGCAGACTGTTGTCTCTTTCTTTCAGGTGATGATTCAGGGGGAGGGGGGGATTAAGGGTTGAAAATAAGGATGCAAATTGATGCAATCTGACATCTATTTTCTGACTTGTATACAGTGAAAACGTATGCTTTTCACTTTTGTGTCACCTCCAATTGCAGGTAGACAAATAGGGATCAAACCCACAGCCCTGCAGTGATTTTAGGGTTCCTAAGTCCTTCAGTCACACAGTTTTTACCATAAATAAAAGACTTTGAATACATCATCTGCATCAGCAAAGCAGTATCCAACAAAAGTTATTACTCCTGATTGACAATGTTTTAATGCCCCTTGCAAGTAAATTAAACCGAAAACTTAATACATGTTATAACTTTGAAAGTATTACACATAGACAAAAGTGCTTGTTTCTTTATATTTTCTTTAAATTTTAACATTTTTGAATACTTAAATGCATTAAGTTTTAAGAAGGCGGTAGGGGGATTCACTGTATATTGCCAATTACCCTCTCTGTTGTAGTCTATTGGAGTATTATTTCTGCTGACTAGTCTGTAAAATTAGAATGTATATTTTATTTTACTAAGGAAAATTTATCTAGAATTTACCATATAGGGTGTGTCATGGGAAAAGGTATCTTTGGACATTTTGATGTCAATGGAATCATAAAGTTTAGCAGAAGACATTACTTCTTATGCATTTTGCTGTAAAATTAACATTATGTTGTCAAAATGTGTAACAAAATCTCAAATTAGTTAAGAGAAAAAATAACATATTATTGAAAAAATCTTTCAATATATAGACACAAATAAAATGTAAAAAAATATGTACCTTTTCCCTTGGCGTGCACCATATCAAGGGTACAGTGTATATTTGTGTTCTCTCTCTACCGAGGAGCTTAGTATATTTGTGATCTCAACGCTCCATGGTACATCTAGCTACCTGATTAAAGAGGTATGTATATTTCATGGACTGAGAGTAAAAGGGTCCTAACCACTTCCTTAATTAATATCACTTAGAACCTTTTTGCTTTCACACCACAAATTTTGTGTTCTCAAGGTTCCACAGTAGCTGCACGATTAAAGAGGTATGTTTATTTCATTGACTGATAGTGAAGTGGTCCTAAAAGTGGTTTTTGAAGGCAGGTTGTCTTTGTTGACCGATGAATTTATCCTTTACATCAGTCAGTGCGACAAAATAAAATACAGACTTAATATAAATGTCATTGTTATCAACATGTCATGCTTGATGACAGGTGGTCTTCAGGACAGAGTTGACTGTATTCCTGTAATATATTTGTGGAAGGATTGCCTTTTTATGCCCCTACAAAATGAGAGGCATATAGTGTTACACTTTTGTGTCCATACATCCATTCATCCATACATCCTCTAAATCTTGTGGCATCAACTCCTCCTAAACTATCAGGCGGATTTCTTTCAAACTTGCACAGATGATCAAGCAGGATGTGTAGATGATCGTAGAGGAAGGATTTTTCCTGCGGCAAGTTTTACCAGAGTTATGGCCCTTTGTTATTACAAATGTTGTTGCAGAAGTGGGGGCATCAGTGTCAGAAGACACATTCTATTTTTCATTTATGCACAAGCACCGACAATTTAAGTAACAGAAATTCCTTCAGCATTTCAATTCTTGTTATTTGTATATTTCAGAACAAGGACAAGGAAGGGAAGAGTAAAGCATCAACTCATCGTTTTGTCTCGGTCAGCTTCAGTAACAATACCACGTGTGATGTGTGCCATAAACCACTCACCAACAAACCTGCACTAAGATGCCAGAGTATGTAAACATTATTTTGCTTACGATATAGCTCTGATGATATTACATGCTGAATTGTTAGTTTGTATCGTCTCCCATCAACTGTGTAAGAACCCTTTACTCTATATATACATACAGGTTTTACAAGTATAACCAGTCTAGATCCAGATCAGATGGCTCATCCATGTCCTCTGATCTGGATCTACACTGGTCACATCATAGTCAGAGAAATAACCTAGTGAATCAAAAAAGAACATATCTGATCCTGATCATATGGTACAGATAGGCCAGCTGATTTCGATCTACAGTGTTTACCCATTGGGTAACAGCCATATCCCATGGAGTAAAGGGCTGGAGATCATAAAACTAAGTTTTGAGATCAGTCTCAAATCTCAAGGATCTGATTGGCTGAAATGGCGACTGGTCGCCATTTCAGCCAATCAGATGCTTGAGATTTGAGACTGATCTCCAGATTTAGTTTTATGATCTTGGGCCAAGGAATAATTATTCTTATGACCTGTGATAAAATATCAATTTTCTGAAAGCGTTAAAATGAAAACACATTGCACTTGATGTAAAGGTAGGTTCTGTCGCCTATTTTGGGCAGAGCATTGGCTGGGGTGGTTGGCGCTGGGGTAGTTGGCAGTCTATTGCTAACCTTTGCCAAGTAAATTTAAACTTATAAGAAATTCTCATATAAGTGGGGAGGAATATTTTAATAGGGTGGCATTGGTCAAGCTCAATTGGTAAAGCATTGGCACCATAAACTGGAGATCCAAGTTTTGACTCCTTGTAGAGACTACTCATTTCACCTCAAAACTGCCACTAGTTTTTACAAAGTCTTTGCATAAAAGATTTACAAAATGTTTATCATTGTATAGCTATTTGTTACAATTTTGATTACAAATCTAAATACAGACATTGTCTTGGATTTATACTGTTTTGGGACATTTCACATAATTTGTTGACAATGGTCTTGTTATTTTTGCTTGCAGTTTGTTTGGTGAATGTACATGACAGCTCTTGCAAAGAACACATAAATGCCTGTGATAAAGGGAAACCAAAGGTATGTAACGTAACAGTAAATAGTGTAGATCTTGACCGTACAGTACAGTAAAACTTCTGTAAAGCCAGGATACGCTATAGGCCTTCTTTGTTCAATTGCTGATAGCCCCTTTTGGCTTACAGACGTGTTGATAGGTCATACAGTCTTAGAGTATTCAAGCGCTAATTAAGGCGATGGTTTGTTCCATCTGCCGACACTATTGTTTCTAGTGGCCACATATGTTTGTATCTTTGTTGTTAGGTATGATCCTGGATTAAGACTTGACACTTTACTTTATGGGATCTGGCTTGTATCACATGTGTGACCAGTGTAGATCTTCTCTGTTTGCTTTCTCGGTCAAAAGTAATCCAATGAATCTAAAAGAAAATAGTGTAGATCTTGACCGTACAGCACAAAATGTGCTGTATAATCTGGATCTATAATGATCACACTTGGGAATAAGTGAAGGGTAAAGTGAAAATAGCTCAGCTTTGCTCAGTCCAGCGGAGTGTGGAATGCACAGATCAGACTTTTGACTACTTTTGTAGCTAGGCCTAAAAATTTGAATTCTTGTTTGAATTCTTGCTTTTAGCCCCTTCTGGCTTTCAGCCAGTAGTAAAAGTTATTCAGCTAGTTTTAGGAAAGACCTACTGTTCTGACCAATGACTATCCAGTTTGTTTGTGCCATTTAGTTTTGGGGTTGATTTGGAAGTTTATTCACAGCTGAATTCCTGTAAAGAGAAGATCAGGCCCTGTAATTATTATAAAACTGTTGTCTTGCTCAACTTGATTCTGTGCACAAACCTAAACTGTCTAGAGCAAGAGCAGCCTAAAAAAGAAGAAATATCTGTTTATTTTACACTTGTTATAGAGGTCATTATGTCCTATTTCAGTTTAAAATGTTTTATAGTCCTGGGGCCAGGGCCCAAGATCATAAAACTAAGTTTTGAGATCAGTCTCAAATCTCAAGGATCTGATTGGCTGAAATGGTCGCCATTTCAGCCAATCAGATCCTTGAGATTTGAGACTGATCTACAGATTAAGTTTTATGATCTTGGCACAGATCTCCATAGTGGTTTAAAAATGATGAAGTGTAGAACAGCATCAGAACATGTTTCACAGAGTCTTGGGAATAAGTACTGGGTCAATTGGAGACAAGTTTTTATTTCAGCCAGTCAGATGCTTGATATTTGAGACTGGTCTCCATTATCAGTTTTCTAATCTTGGGGGCTGCAGTACTCTGAAAAAAGATCCTTATCATACGGCCCAAATTTGCCATCTACAGTTTTTGCCTATGCAATAAAAGGTGTATCTATGAGTATAAAGGGTTAATGCGTCTAGAAAGCGGTTAAGATCCCTTTCACACTGAATAAATTCTCAATTTTATAAGAATACTTACTTAGTTGCAAAATCTTAGGCTCCAGAGTATCACATATTCTAATGTAACATGCTGATGGGATCAGTAACTTGTGCATGGGAAATCCAAAACAAGGATCTGATGTTACACACCAGGTGAAAATGTTGACAAAGAGAGTGTCTTTTTTAACGTTTCACGGCCTGGTACCATTATGTACTATCATCATGATTGAT